>JASPKZ010008577.1:0-95065 GCA_030220185.1 Diploptera punctata
ATTAAAATAAATGGTTTGTATGCAGATACAAAAAGGAAAGCTGAGTTAAGGAAAGAGTGGAGAATGCTGAGTTTGCAGTGAAAGACCTCCTCTTGAGCACAACACTATGAATGAATGAATGAATGTTATATTGTTTATTTAATGTGTGTTTATAAATGGGATTTCAAATATATTGGAAGTAACATGGAGAGTGATTAAAAAAGTTTGTTAGGAATTTACACTAATACTCTCACGAAATTACCCGAGTTCTTCAAACATCTGGAAAAAATAGATATATAATTTATGCCATAATATATAATAAAGTCCACCGCTGTGGTCTCGAGGTAGCGTGTTGCCTTGTCACACAGCGGGCCCGGGTTCGATCCCCGGTCGGGACAGTCTTTCTGGGTGAGGTTTTTATCGGGGTTTTTCCTCACCTGTAAGACAAATGTCAGGTAACTTTAAGGCCCAAACGGTCCCCGAAATCATATGGCCATCATCATCATCATCCTTATCATTATCATCATCACCATCATCATCCTTCACCGGTGTGGAAAGCAACGGGAAGCTACCACTCCTACAATTCCCTAGTAAAGCTGCAAAGCATAGCATGAAAATGCTATGATTGCAGTGAAGGACCTGCCCTCGGGCAGAATTACTATGGATGGATTTTAACTTTTATATTCATAATATTATGGTATAATAGTCTGAAACCTTAGAATCACGAAATTAACCGAGTTTGCTATACACACACACATATACATATAGGCCTATATGTCATAGTCTACCGCTGTGGTCTCGAGGTAGAGTGCTGCCTTGTCACGCAGCGGGCCCAGGTTCGATCCCCGGTCGGGGCAGTTTTTCTGGGTGGTTTTTATCGGCGTTTTTCCTCACCTGTAAGACAATGTCAGGAAAACTTTAAGGCCCAAACGGGTCCCCGAAATCATATGGTCATCATCCTTACCATTATCATCATCATCCTTCACCGGTGTGGAAAGCAACGGGAAGCTACCACACCTACACAATTCCGTAGTAAATCTGCAAGCATAGCATGAAAATGCTATGATTGCAGTGAAGGACCTGCCTTCGGGCAGAATTACTATGGATGGATATGTGTCATATTAAGCTTGCATTGCTCAATGTCAAAAAAAATGTATAACATCGATGAAGCGTCACTGCCATAAAGTAAAAATATTCTCTTTAATTTGCTACTTGTTATAGTTAGCTACCAGATGGCAGTGAAGACCGAGGTCTCGCTACATCTCGTAATAATGGAGAATATATAATATATAAATAAGAAAGATAAATGTTTGTATTGGATTTGCTCAGTGGTGTAATGGATAGCACGCTGGGGTACCAACCCAGAGGTCCAGGTCCGAATCCCAGGCATTTATTTTTCTTATCGTGTATATATATATATATATATATATATATATAAGACTGTGTGTGCGCGTGCGTGCTTCTCTATCTTAATTTACACTATCCCTTGTAAGAATATTTACATGCCCTATCCTCTTCGTGCCTTACTGATATATGACTGTAGGGAGAGGATTTTTAAGCTAGGATTACTCAGATGATTTTTGGCTACATAATAACATGACCGGATTCCCGGATGAATGATCGGCTCAAAAACCGAGGCCACTTCCGAAACAGCACCAACAGCTAAGACAAGACACACTATATATTCATACAAAACGTCTACTATACAGTTGGTTTTGATGAGTAATGACCTATCTTACAATATCGCAAAATGAAGCTAAATTCACTCCATTATTCTTGTTTGATTTAATCACCAACAAAAATAATCACCCAAGACTTAAAAAACAAAGAGAATTTAATAATCAGTTGAGTTGGTGTTTACGTGAGGAAAATCCATATTTATTAATTAAATAAAAATAAAACGTAGTTTTATTTGATTTTCATATTTATTATATAATTCAGTGACAGCTGTTTCGGTACACTGTACCTTCTTCACACATGTTAACAAATTATGAATTGTGTTCCAACTGATCTAAGCAACAATACAACAATATTTATTTAAATTTTTTAATTTAACAATGGAGATTCATTCAAATCAAGATGAGAAATTAACAGTTTTTACTACTTTTAAATTTATTTATTTCTACAGCCTCCAAAAGATCTAACTTCTTACCCTTATCACAATCAGTTGGAACACAATTCATAATTTGTTAACATGTCTGAAGAAGGTACAGTGTACCGAAACAGCTGTCACTGAATTATATAATAAATATGAAAATCAAATAAAACTACGTTCTATTTTTATTTAAAGAAAATTTACATCAATATCAGTCACAGTGTTCTTAGTTTAAGGGAGGAAAGGAGATTACGAATATTTGAGAATAAAGTTCTTAGGAACATTTTTGGACGAAAGAGAGATGAACAGACAAGTGAACGGAGAAGACTGCATGACAGTGGTCTACATGGCCTTCGTAGGAAGCCAGATATAATAACAACAGTTATGTCTCGTAGATTGCGATGGGCAAGACATGTGGCACGAATAGGAAATGAAATACGTGCATGGGAGCTTCTTATAGGATATATAGAGGAAGCACACCCGGTTGGTAGACCAAGAATGAGGTGTGAGAATAACATTAACTATAATTTTAGGGATGTAGATTATACAGGGAATGATTAGAAAAGTTATCTCAGGATAGGTATGTTTCGAGAGCTTATGTCGGCAATGAATCTACGGGTTCGATAGTACAGTGAGTTAGTTAGTTAGTTATCAATTAATGTTACAAAATCCAACCCCTACATTTTTTTTCTGTATTGACAAGTTTATAAATTGGAATTTTCTATGAAATCATCATCGTCCTTTCAAGTATTAGGCCCAGTGGCCCGTTACGGTCTCCCGCCATCTCCGAAAAGGTCGACCCACAGATCTTCTGCCTTGAGGAATGTAGTGAAGAATTTGTTTTGGTATTCTGTGAGGATCCATGCGCTGAATAAGGGCTAGCCAATTGTTTCTATATTCTTGTATTCGGATACCTATGAAATTTATTCTGGAACATATACATAAAGTATTCTGAGCGAGATTTGAACTCCGGAGTTTAGTCACGTGACACCTATTAAAATGCATATGTCCTCACGTGCAAAACTTTGACCAAGACCTCTAAATTACGTTTGTATCAATCTTTTTTTTATTGTCAATATTGCCTCTGTTCAGGGACATTAAACATAACGGCCTCAAAAATAATGTTGGCAATAATGACTCCCTGATAAAGGTCAATATCGACACTACGAAACTATAAAGGTCACTGCTGCTATAAAAATCCTGCGAAACACTTTTTTTTACTTTTACTTTTTTAATAATAATAACAATTAATCATTACCTCAGTCAAATATTTACAAATATTTAATTTATTCAAGTCGATGTTTCAATCTCCTGGTGTGAGATCATTTGCAAGGCATTTGACATGGTTGTTTATAATACATAGTTACCATCGCCAAGACAATTTTGTGTGGTTTTTTATATAAATTTAAATGGACAAATTCAAAATTCCAATTTATGATTAAAAATAATTTAACAAGGAATCATATGTTTCACGCCATTTTGAAATGTCGCCTTGAATAATGCCTGAAATAACGATTTATTTTATTATTATTATTATTATTATTATTATTATTATTTATTATTATTATTATATTATAACTACTCTCAGGGAATAATCTATATATTAATACGTGAATGAAAAACTTTGTACCCCTTTTAGATGCAGATTGCGTGCACGGAGGAGTGTGAAATTGGCATAATTAAAGTTCATATAGAGAAGGAATGCAGAAAAATAAAATTTATGTATGTGTAATATGTATTATGTGTTAGAAATAATTAATTTATACAAAATAAAAATAATTTTCTCTAAGGAATTTATGTGTATTATACATTTGTTCTCATTCATTTGTTTACGTTCATAGCTGAAAGTGCATTGTTGTAAAACAAAATCGTGCAGCAACAATGTGAATTGATTTACTCTTGCGTATTTTTTATTAGTGGTTTATTATTAGTGATTTAAAAAAGTGAGTACATTTTATTATTTAAATTTAAATTACACCCTGTCTAATCTTGATTTCAGTAATTTAATTACATTTTGTATTTATTTATATATTCGCATCTACTTCCATTATATCTCGACATGCAACAAAAAGCTTCCATGCCCTTCTTTCATTTTCCATTCGTGCCACATGTTCTGCCCATCGCAATCTACGGGTCTTAACTGTTCTTACATATCTGGTTTCCCATAGAGATCTTGTATATCTTTTTGTGTAGTCTTCTCCATTCTCTTCGTCTCTCTTTGGTTCAATATTTTCGCCCTAAGAACTTTATTCTAAGATACTCTGTATTTTTTTTCCTCCCTTTGAAGTTCCTCCCGGAGGACATATGTCTTGAATTTTTCCACCCTAAAAGTCCATCGGTGGGCTGCGGTGGACTAGTGGTTGTGCTCCTTGCTTGTAGTTCCGAGAGACGTGAATTCAAGCCCGGCCGGGGCCGATGGATATTTTTTAGGATGGAAAAATCCAATGAACAAGTCTTCCGGCAGGGACTTTAATCCGTGGGTCCCCGAGCCTCGTAAAAGATCCTTAAGCCTGAACAAAAAAGGCATCTAAGCAAAATGTACCGACCTCAACGTCTTAGTAATACCTTAGTTGACTGTTAGATGTCTCACTGAGTCGGTGTGTTGACCGCATGCCACTCATGATATCTATGAGCAAATAAGGTAACTAAAAATGTACTTGGTCTAGTAACTTCTAACAAAGAAGAGATTTCGGCTCAACAATGAGCTACCCCATTAAGGTACGTACACACTTACGCGCCACGCGCGCACCATGTTCGTCAGATTTGTACGGGGTTTTAAGGTGCGTGCGCACCACGATCCACTCATTGTCGGTTTTTTTCCACGAACACTTTGATGGTCGTTGTTTAGATTTGGACGGGAACTTCAGAGGTTCGTTGTTTTCGGCGCGCAGTTTATTATTTGAGTATGGAGTGGTCAGAGGGAAACATGTTAAAACTTATTGATCTTTATAGAAACAAACAATTATTGTGGAATCCTCAACATGAGGATCATTTTAAAAAATCATTGAAAGGAGATGCCTGGAGGGAAATAGGAGATAAAATGGATATATCCCCGGATACATTCAGGAAGAAGATAATTACTTTACTTTCTTCCTACCGGCGAGATAAAAGTAAAATATTGTTATATTGTTGACACATAACTTGGTATTGTTGGTTTGGCGTACAATAAATAGTGAAGATCGTCAGGTCAATGTGCACGTTGATATCTATCGATATTTTTTACTCTAAGGAATAAAAAAATGATTTCACAATATTGTTACAGCATGCCTGTTTTTTTTTCAATGTTATATTTTTTTTCGTGTGTACTAAACACGTTCATTTCATAATGTTATGTATGAAGTATCACAATACAATAGAATATATAAACACATACCAGTAATAAGCGTATTGTGTAAGGTGACCAGACGTCCCGATTTTGGCCGGACAGTCCCGATTTTTAACAATTTGTCCCGCGTCCCGCGGCATTTTAAAAAAAAAAGTCCCGTTTTTTGGGAAAGAATGCACGACAAGCTAGGGAACGACGGGAGAACGGAAAGGGAATATACGGTTTTCGGCGCCCATGTAGCTATTTCGCCAGGATATGAGTTTTATATTATTTTTGTTAATTTTATAATGTTAAACTTTAATAATAACAAATCATTGTTGAGAACTGCTTATCAAAGTTTACATTGTTGATTCGATCATCGTTGTTTGGTAAATAAAATGTGGACATAAAAATCGCAATTGAGTGTTGAGACTTTGAAAGTTATTTTATGTGTGAAATATAATTTAACAAATTCTTGTGAAAAATCCATGACCTTTTAAACAACGACAGCAATCTATTTAAAAAAATTCACTCAAATGAGAAATATGCCAAAGAATAAAATAATACTGGTACTATACATAATTTTGTAATGTATTACATTTGTAAATTTTACTTAAGTTGATATTAAAATTAATATATTATAATACTATTTTTGCGTTCTATAACAATTGTTGTTGCACATTTTATAATCTATAGAATCAAATAAGACCAACATATTTTTACCTATTTCATAATATTTTGGCGAACGAAATGTTCATATTTTAGTAAAAATTTAATATTCCTATTTTTCAATTTTTTTAAATAAAATTTCAATAATTGGTTAAAAACATTTTTTAAGTGATTGTAGTTATGAAATTATTTGACAATATAATATGGTATACAGTAAAAATTCCTTAGTATTCCATCCAGAAGAAAATGAATAGTTTTGATAAAAGAAAATAATTGAATATAGAATGACCAAGTGTAGGCCTTTGTCTCTGCAAAATGTCTGCTGAAGGTTTGTGGGTTTCCTATGGATCGCAGGAGGTTCGTTGAAATTAATAATTTCGACGAACATAACACGAGCAGCGCGTGCTCCGCGCATGCGCCGTGCGTGTTCGCGGCGCGCATATGTGTACGTACCTTTATGTATATATATATATATATATATATATAGACAGACAGACAGATAGAAAAATACATCAACTCCGGCCGCATTTGAACCAGCTACCCTCAGGACTAGAGACAAAAAACATAGGCCTAACCACTACATCATCTTCGGAATTCGCTGGCAACTGGGAGAAAAACGTTAAGGAAAAAAAAAGCATGAAACTAGAATTCCATAACTAACTAACTCACTGGCTCTATCGAACCCGTAGATTCATGGACGCGCGGACATAAGCTCTCCATACATCCCTATACAGAACTAATGTTTTCCCCTGTAATGTTATGTATGAAGTATCACAATACAATAGAATATATAAACACATACCAGTAATAAGCGTATTGTGTAAGGTGACCAGACGTCCCGATTTTGGCCGGACAGTCCCGATTTTTAACAATTTGTCCGCGTCCCGCGGCATTTTAAAAAAAAAAGTCCCGTTTTTTGGGAAAGAATGCACGACAAGCTAGGGAACGACGGGAGAACGGAAAGGGAATATACGGTTTTCGGCGCCCATGTAGCTATTTCGCCAGGATATGAGTTTTATATTATTTTTGTTAATTTTATAATGTTAAACTTTAATAATAACAAATCATTGTTGAGAACTGCTTATCAAAGTTTACATTGTTGATTCGATCATCGTTGTTTGGTAAATAAAATGTGGACATAAAAAATCGCAATTGAGTGTTGAGACTTTGAAAGTTATTTTATGTGTGAAATATAATTTAACAAATTCTTGTGAAAAATCCATGACCTTTTAAACAACGACAGCAATCTATTTAAAAAAATTCACTCAAATGAGAAATATGCCAAAGAATAAAATAATACTGGTACTATACATAATTTTGTAATGTATTACATTTGTAAATTTTACTTAAGTTGATATTAAAATTAATATATTATAATACTATTTTTGCGTTCTATAACAATTGTTGTTGCACATTTTATAATCTATAGAATCAAATAAGACCAACATATTTTTACCTATTTCATAATATTTTGGCGAAATGTTCATATTTTAGTAAAAATTTAATATTCCTATTTTTCAATTTTTTTAAATAAAATTTCAATAATTGGTTAAAAACATTTTTTAAGTGATTGTAGTTATGAAATTATTTGACAATATAATATGGTATACAGGTAAAAATTCCTTAGTATTCCATCCAGAAGAAAATGAATAGTTTTGATAAAAGAAAATAATTGAATATAGAATGACCAAGTGTAGGCCTTTGTCTCTGCAAAATGTCTGCTGAAGGTTTGTGGGTTTCCTATGGATCGCAGGAGGTTCGTTGAAATTAATAATTTCGACGAACATAACACGAGCAGCGCGTGCTCCGCGCATGCGCCGTGCGTGTTCGCGGCGCGCATATGTGTACGTACCTTTATGTATATATATATATATATATATATATATATATATAATATATATAGACAGACAGACAGATAGAAAAATACATCAACTCCGGCCGCATTTGAACCAGCTACCCTCAGGACTAGAGACAAAAAACATAGGCCTAACCACTACATCATCTTCGGAATTCGCTGGCAACTGGGAGAAAAACGTTAAGGAAAAAAAAAGCATGAAACTAGAATTCCATAACTAACTAACTCACTGGCTCTATCGAACCCGTAGATTCATGGACGCGCGGACATAAGCTCTCCATACATCCCTATACAGAACTAATGTTTTCCCCTGTATGATCTACTTCCCTCAAATCAGGGATAATATTATTCTCTCACCTCATTCATGGTCTACCAACTGGGAGTTTTCCCTCTGGTTTTCCTACAAGAAGCTTCCAGTACCTCTTTCATCCCCCATTCGTGCCACATGTCCTGCCCATAGCAGTCTACGAGACTTAACTGTTCTAATTATATCAGAATTGCATGATATATGTTAAATTAAACTGAGGGGGGGAAAGGGAAAAGGGTTGGTGGGTGACTTAAACTTAACAGCTATCAAAAATAACTTGAAAATCAATTCCATCCAGCCATAGTAATTCTGCCCGAAGGCAGGTCCTTCACTGCAGTCATAGCATTTTCATGCTATGCTTGCAGCTTTACTAGGGAATTGTAGGTGTGATAGCTTCCCGTTGCTTTCCACACCGATGGAGAATGCTGATGATGATGATGATAATGGTAAGGATGATGATGATCATATGATTTAGGGGACCGTTTGGGCCTTAAAGTTTTCCTGACATTTGTCTTACAGGTGAGGAAAAACCCCGATAAAAACCTCACCCAGAAAAACTGCCCCGACCGGGGACCGAACCCGGGCCCGCTGCGTGACAAGGCAGCAAGCTACCTCGAGACCACAGCGGTGGACGAAAATCAGAAAATCAATTAATGTTGTAAAAAGTGTGAATGCTGGTCTTGGAGGATCAAAGCTGTACCCGGTTCTTGTGCAACATTAAACGTATGATAAGTGACAAAAGAAACACATTCCATGGGGTATTAAGTTAACAAACAGGTGGTAAACTGGAATTTATGAAGGTGGTTTAATCTGTGAAGATATACGAGCTAGGAGTGAGGTTAAGTTAAAATTGCTTAATATTTCACTTGACCTCCAGTTACAGTTGGTTGTAAAAATACATAGCTGTCAACATTACTGGCATATTTGCATAATTACCTCTTTTATCAAGAATGTTTCTTATATATTTCTATCATTTATTACTGTCAATTCTCAGACACCCATATAAAGGGTGTTTCAAAACATTTAAGAATTAAGTTTCAGCGCTATTTCTGTATTTTTTTCGAGGAATTAAATCCAATGGGTACAATTTGGACACGAAACACACCCAGTCCCAAGGTTGAAACTTTAAAAAATCCCTCACCCAGCCGGGAATCGAACCCGTGTCGCCGGAGTGGAAAGTAGGCAGACTACTCTACCGACTACGCCACAGCGACGGATTACTTCTGTACAATTCTGTCGTGCATGAATTGCATAAACTAAGCGAATTCTTCTGCTAGTCTAGTGCTATTATGCATTACAGAGACTCTTGATGTCCCAACTCCTTTCAAAAAATGTTAAACTGAAAATATATAAAACTATTATTCTACCAGTTATATTATATGGATGTGAAACATGGACTCTTACTGTAAGGGAGGAATGGAGATTACAAGTATTTGAGAATAAAGTACTTAGGAAAAATTTTGGACCAAAGAGAGATGAACAGACAGGTGAATGGAGAAGACTTCATAACGATGAACTACATGGTCTTATAGGAAGCCAGATGTAATAAGAACAGTTAAGTCTCGTAGACTACGATGGGCAGGACATGTTGCACGTATGGGAAATGAAAGACTTGCATGGAAGCTTCTTGTAGGAAAGCCGGAGGGAAAACGCCCAGTGGTAGACCAAGAATGAGGTGGGAGAATAACATTAACTATGATTTGAGGGAAGTAGATCATACAGGGGAGATTGGAAAACATTAGTTCTGTATAGGGATGTATGGAGAGCTTATGTCCTCGCGACCTTGAACATACGGGTTCGATAGTGCCAGTGAGTAAGTAAGTGAGTAAGTAACTCGAATGTATGATCCAGTTTTACTTGTTTATGGAATATATAGGTCTATGGGGCCTATATCTCAAACCGTTCACCGCTGTGGTCTCGAGGTAGCGTGCTGCCTTGTCACGCAGCGGGCCCGGGTTCGATCCCCGCTCGGGACAAGTTTCCTGGGTGAAGTTAATTTCGGGTTTTTCCTCACCTGTAAGACAAATGTCAGGATACTTTAAGGCCCAAACGGTCCCCGAACATCGTCTGGCCATCAATATCATATTCACCTCATTAGATTAAGTTTAGGTTTAAGGCCTCTCCTGGCGCATCATTAACCATCATATCATTGGGCAGCGTAACCCCGCCTTCCAAGCGCCTCAACCTCAGAAGTAGGTTACAATACGCCAATGCCAGGAGAGAATTCCTGAAATATCGAATGACAAACAGGTGGCACTGATCAAAAAAAAAAGAACTACGGCGCAAAACTGAGCAACCACCTATCGAAAAACAAATAAAGGAAATAAAATGGCGTAGGATTGGACACATTCTGCGTAAACCTCAAACTGCAAGAGAAAGATGCGCACTGGACAGGAATCCTAAACGTTCAAAGAGAAGAGGAAGATCAAAAATAACTTGGAAGAGGAATATTGAAGAAGAAATACTTGAAATGGGGAAAACATGGTTGGAGGTGAAGAGGTTGGCAGATGTTAGAGGTAAATGGAGTAATTTAATTACGGACCTATGCTCCAGCTAGGAGCGAAAGGAAATGATGATGATATATGTTAAATATTATGGTATATAGTTACATTGAGTAAAAACAAGAATGGAGGTTCCTAGCACGATTCTTAAATTTTTGTTTCAGGTGAACTCCTATTCATAATTATCTGATTTACGTAGCTGGTAGATGAACTCGACCTTACCCTTTTTAAATGACTACTTATGCAGAGTTTGGTTCCGAAAAATTTGTAGCTGTTCTTTATAGGAAACCAAATATTAAGAACAATTAATTCTCGTATACTGCTATGGGCAGGACATGTGGCACCATGGGAAATGAAAGAAAGGCATGGAAGCTTTTTGTAGGAAAACCAGAGGGAAAACGCCGAATTGGTAGATCAAGAATGAGGTGGGAGAGTATGATTAACCATGATTTGAGGGAAGGAGATTATATAGGGGATGAATGAAACATATTAGCTCAGAAAGGGGTGTTTGTAGAGCTCACTGGCACTATCGAACCCGTTGGTTCATGGCTGCGCGGACATAAGCTCTCCATATATCCCTATCCTGAAACAATGTTTTCCAATCATCCCCTGTATAATCTACTACTCCCTCAAATCATAGTTAATGTAATTCTCCCACCTCATTCTTGGTCTACCAACTGGGCGTTTTCCCTCTGGTTTTCCTACAAGAAGCTTCCATGCACGTCTTCATTCCCCATTCGTGCCACGTGTCCTGCCCATCACAGTCTACGAGACTTAACTGTTCTTATTAGGCTATATCTTGCTTCCTATAAAGGCCATGTAGTTACTGTTAAATAGTCTTCTCCATTCACCTGTCTGTTATCTCTCTTTGGTCCAAACATTTTTTTAAGAACTTTATTCTCAAATATCGTAATCTCCTTTCCTCCCTTAAGTAAGAGTCCATGTTTCGCATCCATATAATATAAATGGTACAATAACAGTTTTATATATTTTCAGTTTAACGTTTTTTGAAAGGAGTTGGGAAGTCAAGAGCCTCTTTAATGTATAATTGAGCCCATGTTTAATTTCCTTGTGCATCTCATTCCTGTTTGTGATTATTGTTCCTAAGTATTTGAATTCAGCCACTTCCTCAAAATTTCCCTCATTTGTCATTAGCTGTCCATTTCCATTATATAATGTATTTTTATGTGTGACGGGGTATCTAAAAATAATTACCGTATAAATGTATAATTATTTTTCCGTCTACTTATTCGACTAAACATTAAAACACATTAATTTCATTTATTTAGGCATAACAACTCACGCCGGATAGCTAGTATTGCATTAACATATATCCTACAATAGCACTCGCTAGCTGAAGTATTTTCGAATGGATAAACATATACATACTGTATCAACATAAATTTAGGGTGCAATTTTAATTAATTAAAGTAATAAATTTAATGTGGTATGTGTCACGCCCTTCTGTATATGTCACTTTATACACAACTCCCCTTTCTCATAAATCAGTATTTTTGTTGTTGTTCAATCTGATATACTTTATGTCAATAAAACATATACTTTATAAGATTTTAATTATACAATTGGTACCTGGTAAATCAATCGTCCTCAACTAAATTATACACTTCAAGTTATTCCAATATGGAGGTCTTTCAAAAACAATGTTTCATCTTCTGCATTTTAACTGGAATTGATGTTGCTGTATAGGTTGTATAACGGATTTATGTCTGCGGGTATGTTCTCTTTGAATAAAGATCTACTCAACGAGAACATACCCGCAGACATAAATCCGTTATACAACCTATACAACACTATCAGTTCCAGTTAAAATGCAGAAGATGAAACATCGTTTTTGAAAGGCCTCCATATTGGAACTTGAAGAAGTTTAATAATTTAGTTGAGGACGACTGACTTACCAGGTACCAATTATATAATTAACATCTTATTACATAACCTCAACGGAGCTTTGATATGAATTTCAAAAGTGTTGATATACTTTATGTCAATAAAACATAAATTAACATTCGTAAATTTTCATGTATAACATTAATAGTAAAAACCAAGAGATATTTGATACAGGCGGTAGATCTGAGACATGTATCATTACGGAAGTCCTTGGTTCAATCCAGGGACCGAACAATCTGATTAGAATTATGCGACTGCTGTGCCACTAGTCCATAGTTCGACCACGTGTTTAATTAGTAATTTTCGAATACAATTATTAAGCTTATTCTTAAATTGTATTACTTAACAATAATTATATTCTTCTTCTTCTTTTTCGCTTTCTGGTTTGGTATTCATTGCCTCTTCCATCTTCACTAATAGATCTAAGACCATCTTTTCAGACGACATCTGATATATCTTCTTCCTCTCAAAAAATAATGTAAGATTTCCTTTGGTAACACTGGTCAATATGATTTTTGTCTCACTTAATGCAGTTTTTTATCGTGTTTTCAAATATGTATTCGGAATTTCTCCATCACCCACAGTTTTTTATTTCAATATCAATTAATGGATTTAAATAATTATTTTTTTAATACACGTTTTTTCGTCCATTTGTCCATTGTAAAATAAAACCAAATGAGCTAACTCAGGAGATTTCAGCTATGGAAAAGAGATATCAAGGCAAATGGAATCCTAATATGCTAATATGCTGGCCGATTGTTGTTGGACCATCAAGAGGGATGCTTCACAGGCGAAATATAACAGAAAATCGTAATTTCTTACTTTCTAGGTGAGTCCGATTGTTCGAATATTGTATAGTTACGAATATTGAATATATTAAAGTGTTTGAAATTATAAATTCCTGTCTCTCGGAAACCTTGCGTGATGGAGAAAAACCGATATCATATTTGAATTCAGGAGAAAAAATACTATCAGAATCACATATTTTTCTTTCTGGGACAAAACATTTTTTTTTTTGTTGCTCAGTGTAATCTATCTGCAGTTCTTCACGAATATCATCGTTTGTATATCGTTCATTCCAGTAACCTTTTTACTCTTCTTAAAAATTTCTTTTCGGCTGCTTGTATTTTAGTTTCTTGTTTGGAAGTGATAATCCAAGATTCTCTCCCATATAAAAGGGCAGGGACTGCCATTGTTTTATAAAAGTATAATTTTGTTGTTTATGGGTTTTATTATGCAATGTTATATTTATTGTGCCACAAATAGCTTGAAATTGTTGAGTTATATGTTGAATTAATGATAATAATAATTTAATAATAATAGTTTTGTGAATATTCCACACTATAATAGTTCTCCTTCAACCCAAAATGATTTGTTGCCAGAGATCTTTGTCTAATGTCTCCTCTTCCTTAAGACCCCTGTTTTGATAAATCATCTTACTTCATCCATTCAAGGTTCTTGGTCTACCTCTTCCCTTCTATCCTATAGCCTTCCATTTAAGGACTTTCGTTGGTATTCTATTTTCTTCCATTAAGGGGTTCATACCACTTCATATTATAATAATAATAATAATAATAATTATTATTATTATTATTATTATTATTATTATTATTATTATTATTATAACGATAGAGATAACAATAATAATAATAACAACGATAAAGATAACGACAACAATAACAATAATAATAATAATAATAATACTAAGAGCTTTATTGTATCTGCGACAGTGGAGTCTTTAAAGCCTTGTCTACTATGAAACTATGTTTGATAAATTTACAATAATCAGTAAAATAAGATAAATAAATGGGCTAACAAGGAAACTATAACAATTTCATGTCGAAACTTGTTTGGATTTGTCCCAGGGAACCGTTGTGATGTACCAAGACAATGTCCAAAAAAATCTACCGTTTATATCTGCAAGGCACAGAAATCAAAGCCACAATCGAACAATGTCAACCCTGTACCGAGTAGATGGACTCCCTGTATTATTAAGAGCGAAGTGAGGTGAGACGCGGCGCGGACTGGAGGTAGTTAGAATTATTCAAACTACCAATTCAGGTGCTGTTATAGTTTAAATGAGGGATTTGGCGCTGGATTTTAGTGCCTTGCAGTTTAAAAACAGCAGATCTTTTTTGGACACTGTCTTTGTACATTAAAACCCGTCTCTGAAGGAAATTTCGCGGTAGATTTCGGCATGCAATGGTTAACAGTTCCCTTATAAGTAAAATAAATGTTACATAGTAGGAGGCCTCCAATATAATATACAGAATGCGGCATAAATCAGCTAACCACTGCACTTGATTGCAAGGAAAAAAATCAGATTGGTTGAAACTGGTTTGAATATAGGACCTTCGGAATATAATTTCAAACACACTACTGCTTGAGGTAATTTGCTAACGATGGAATAATTTCGGTAGTTGTGTTTTGTATAGATGTTGTAACCTACAGAAAATAATACATTTGCATTTTCGGTTAACTGACTTATGCTGCAACTTGCATATATATATATATATATATATTAAATTTAAGAATGAAGGAAGCAATAGGCCCCTATAGAAAATAGAAAATTTTGAATGAAACTAAAACTGTTAGGCAATAACGGAATAAATGTTGTTTAACAGAGGTGAATTAATTTTGCCGCAATAGTAAGCATTTTATTTAACAAATTCTTTAGATCATTATCGTTGCAATTTAAAGCTCTGCTTAGAAGGACCGATGAACGTTGCTCAGAGACACAGATTATTTTGAAAACACCATCGCGCAAAAAATAATGTGCAACGCACATTTGTGAAGTGTTTTACAGAATCTCGGAAATTAAAAACCTCGCTATCACTCGGTTTTAACATTTCCTTCCTTCTGTAAAACGCACTTTCCAACCTCGCATTGTAATATACTATTATACTCTTACTGATATCACTGAAAACATTACAAACAACTGAAAGCATGTTGTATTTGTTTACCTACATTATTAAGTTAGAATATTTTCAGATTAGAAGCATAGCCATAGTGTCTTGAATATGAATTAAAATATTGTCCTATTTTATTGTTGACAGCCAGACAAATTATTCTGTATTTTTCTATTAAAATAGTTTATTACCAACATGAGTTTTGAAGGTTGGCAATACAAATTATTGCAGTTGTTATAAAGTCTTTGACATTTCTGTACTTAATATATAAATCGATTTTCTTTTGTCTCCTGCAACCATTGTGATCGACTGACAATTGTTTGCGCAGCTATTCGATGAAAACAATGAAACGAGGACTCAGGAATGACGTCATCGTTAGGACATAATCGTGATTGATTAATTTTGTGCAGATTTTATAAATCTCAGTCAAGCATACTGTCTAAATTAAAATCGCATATACGATATAAAAATGGTCTACAGGGTTACTGCAAGCAATCTCTCTAATATTATGTTTTAATAATGCACAAGTTCAGTCGTTGCCTCGTATACAGCAGACCCGGATTCGACTTCCAGTCGGGACAAGTTTCTAGAGTGATGTTTTCCCTCACCAGTAAGATAAATGTAAGAAAACATTAAGGCCCAAATGGTCGCAGAACATCCCATAGGCGCAAATTAGCCTTGTTTAATATAAATGTGTGAGTGAATGGTGTGGCTTGTCTTAAATATTTGTGTTGTATCGGCTGTGGCCCTGGTATTAAGCTGATCACTTATGTAGGGAGTGCTTTAATTGTTGTATGGTAAAAACAAATAAGGCGTCATAGCCGAGTGGTTAAGGCAAAATGTCTTAACGCAGAGGTACGGGTCTTGCGCTGGCTCTAGTCTCCATGGGGAAGATATTTTCTCATGGAATTTTGGCCAGTATGGGACCAATGCCCACCCAGCATCGTGAGGATTTTGAGTAGCTACAATAAATAGCGTCTACAGGTTTGAGAAAACCAGCTATAATGATTCACCACATGTCACTGGTTGGATGATCGTCTATTCCTGTCAGCCTTTTGCTCTTCTAAGGAAGTTCATTTCTACGCTTTGCATTCTACTTTGTAATTTTATGGCCATTACTCCCATAAAATAATGCAGGTACTGCCAATGTATTATAAAACTTCAATCCAGTATCTCTTGTTTTGTTCTCTAATGTTTTATAAGTAAAAGAACTTCCAATTTAAATTGAATTTTTAACAGATTGAAAGGAAAATCCCTGTTGCGAATTCCTCTTTTAACTTTATTTATGTTATTTCAATTCATATTTTATTAGATAGATTATCGGTTGATTAACGTCTTTGACATCGTCCGATTCCTAATAGCCAATTTTGTAGGTCCATCCAATCTGCTGGTTGTAGATGTTTCTCCTTCATGTATAAATATATTCCCTGACTCCAGGAGGTTTTAAGGTCTTCTTCTACCTCATTTTCCCTCAGGTTTCCATTCCAAAGCAGCTTTTTGTATCCGATCCTCTTCCATTCGCTGGACATGTCCGTACCATCTTAATTGCTGAGTTTTAATATAATCTAAAATAGTGTCTTCAATCTTCATTTTCTCCCTTATAACCGAGTTCCTATTTTTTTCTCTTCTTAAAATTCTTGATGCCCTTCGTATAAAATCCATTTCCATTGCCAAAAGATTCATATTTTATTAACTACTTAAATCATCTTCTTCTACTACTACAAGGTTTGGGCTATGCAGCCTGTTCCGGCGAAGTTAAAAGTGGAGTCCATCTTCTACGTGGTCGGCCAACATCTCTTGTTCCTCTGGGATTATACAGGAAGGTTCTTTTTGCTATTCTTTCGTTGTTTATTCTCATTAAGTGTTCTCTCTATTTCTTATTATTTTCGCTGATTTTATCTTCAATTTTATATATATTTAATTCTTCTCGTATAGTTTCATTCCTTATTCTATCCGCTCTTGTGCATCCTTTCACATTACGTAAAAACAGCATTTCCGCAGTCTGTATCCTGCTTTTATCCCTTGATTTCATTATCTAATTTTCCACTTCCATACAACAACAAAGGAACATCCTGTAGCAGAATAATAATAAATACCTACTACACATACAGGTAATCGTTCACTGAGCTTTATTTCTAACCTGTAAATAGCGATAAAGTTCTTCTCTCTGGAAAGTGGACTGTATTTTAGGAAATACTGTGACACAAATAATTAATCATATGAAGATAAGACTATATTTAAACAAGTAATAATACATTAAGGTTGCACGTGCTCAAGTCTTGTTCAGTAAGTTTACCACGTGCTCTCGTCGCTTTCAGTTCTCTCACAAAGTACTTACACAGAGCGTCACTCTTCTAATTCACTTAATAATGCTTATAATGTGTGGCTATTGATTTCAGCCTTAATTTATCACTCACAGTTATTTATGTGCTCGTGTAGATGCTTAAACACTATGTGCAGAGGCGCACCACTAAACACGTCCGACATCTACGAGACGCACACACACACAACCGCTCGCTAGGAGCTCCACAAGCACAAGGGAGAGTGCGTACGCCACGCGGTTCAAAACACGAGAGGACTCAGGTTGGCCAACATTGACAACTCCCGCCAACCACTCAAGGCAGCCAACCTGAGGCGTCAACATGCTCCCCCCTTTGAGAGATCTCACGATTTAACACATCGGTGAATCTCTCAACACAACTGGGTAAGGGAACAAGTTTCACAATTGCTCGTCGAAATAATCCAGTTTTAGTCTTATGGGTGACCACTCGCACCACACCATCGATCCCAGGGTGAAGCTGTTGGATCACACACCAGTCTTCCATACCAGAGGTGGTAAGTTGTCGTCCCGAAGGATCACAAGATCACCGACAGCTGGGCACCATCTTCCGGCAGACAGCCATTTCCTCCTTTGCTGAAGCGACTGCAGGTATTGTCTGGACCACTGTTGCCAGAAAGACCTGTAGAGAGCCTGAACTACCTTCCACCTTGTATCGTAGGAAAGGGGACAGTTGGCTATATCGGGAGGGATAGTGCTAGTTAATAGTCTACCGACCAGGAAGTGACTGGGAGTTAGGTACATTTCTTCATGGGATTCACTGGGCGTGCAGATAGGTCTAGAATTTAGTACAGACTCGATCTGACACAACAAAGTACACAATTCTTCAAAACTAAGAATAGTTTTGCCTATAGTCCTTTTCATAAGGGATTTAACCGATTTTATTCCTGCCTCCCAAAGTCCACCAAAATGGGGACTAGAAGGAGGAATAAATCTCCATTCAATATTCATATTTGCTATGTTCTCGGTAATAGCATTCGCATGTTTCTTGACAAAATTTAATAACTCGTTATTGGCACCCACAAAATTTGAACCATTATCACTCAATATGAGACAAGGGCGTCCTCTGCGGGCAACAAATCTATAGAGGGCAGCAATGAAGTCCTTAGTAGTAAGGCTCCTGACAACTTCTAAATGGATAGCCTTAGTTACTAAACATACAAAAAGTGCTATGTAAGCCTTGAATTTCACCTTAGATCTTGGGTTGTCTCCCTTTATTACAATTGGACCTCCGTAGTCCAAACCTACCTTAACAAAGGGAAGACTTTGCTCTACTCTATACTCAGGAAGTTGTCCCATTATCTGACTAGTTCGGGGTGGTTTAACTCGGAAACATTTGTAGCAGGACCTAATTACCCCACGAATAGTATTTCTACCACGAGGTATCCAATAACGGGTGCGCAGTGAACACAGAACTGCTTGAGCACCGGAGTGAAGTAACATCTCATGTTCATGCTTCACTAACAGTTTAGTCACAACATTTTTAGCCGGTAATATGATTGGATGCTTCTCATCAAATGTCAACTGAGAATTCTCAAGACGGCCACCAACTCTGAGAAGTCCATTTTTATCCAGGAATGGGTTAAGTGATCTCAAGTCACTTGAAGAATCTACTTGTTTCTTGGAAGTTAACTCGTGGATTTCCCTCTTGTATTCAACGGCTTGAATGCGATTCACCACCATTAATTCCGTTTGTTTCAACTCGATTGAAGACAAGGAACCGGAATATAATTTGTCTCTATTACGAGTATTATGGATGAATCTCAGTACATATCCATATACGCGTTTCAGTTTGAGAAATGAAGAGTACTTCTCAAATTCAGGCACTTGTACCTTAGACATCAGTACACGAATTTGTGTCTTCAATTCTGAGTCCACTCTAGTTGGCAATTCACTGTTAACGAAATCAGTATAAGTCGGAGCGACTTCATGGAGCCATTCAGGTCCCTTCCACCACACATTCAAAGATGACAATTCTGAAGGACTGACACCTCTTGATAAATGATCAGCAGGATTACACAGAGTAGATACGTGTCTCCATTCTGAGCTTCTAGTTAGAGACTGTATTTCGGAAACTCTGTTTGCAACGAAGGTTTTCCAAGTAGATGGGGTTTTTTGTAACCAACACAGGACGATTGTACTGTCAGTCCAATAATACGTAGCAAATGGTACAGAAAGTTTAACGACTCAATGACCTTGGACATCAAATTAGCAAGTAACAACGCGGCGCAGAGTTCCAAACGAGCAATCGTCTGTTGCTTCAATGGTGCAACTCTGGACTTAGAACACAACAAATGCACTGATACTTGATTGTTTTGAGATACATTACGAATATAAATACAGGCGCCGTATGCAGATTCTGAAGCATCACAGAAGCCATGTATTTCCACACATTTTGCATTAACATAGGGCATTACATTTCTAGGAACACGGATATTATTTAACACACACAACTCATTACAGATTTCCAACCAACGTTGCACTATAGAAGAAGATTGTTCCAATAGCTCATCCCATTCTACCTTTAACTGCCAAGAGCTTGGATGATGAGTTTACACTTCATTACCACACACCCTAAGAGACCAAGAGGATCAAATATTGAAGCTACAGTGGAAAGAATGTTTCTCTTGGTGATCCTTCCTTGATCTGGATTGATCTTGATCTGAATTTGGAATTCATCAGAAGAGGGATGCCAAATGATACCTAAAGTTTTGACTGCTTCCTCCTTAGTAAGATTACAAGGGGTTTAGTGTTTCTCTGTCTTCTTCTGGAACATTAATAAAGAGCGTCTGGACAATTTGACTTCCATTTTCTTAAATGAAATTGGGCACTATCTAGCACAGAAGACACTTTACCTTGTAATTCTTGTGCACTTTCCACGGTATCCGAACCACAAATGAAATCGTCCATATAAAAACAAGACTGTATGGCATCAGAAGCGATAGGATGTGATTCCTTACATTGCTTAGATAATTCAAGCAAACATCTTGTTGCTAGAAACGACGCTGGAGCAGTGCCATAGGTCACGGTAGTAAGACGATACTCCCTTAAAGCCTCATCAGGTGACTCACGCCAGACGATGCGTTGCAAGTCCCTGTTGTCGGGGTGCACCAATATGCAACGATACATTTTAGCTATGTCGGCAGATAGCGCAACCTGATAAGTACGAAACCTCATGACAGTAGACAACAGTTCTGGTTGTATAGACGGTCCAAACATGAGCGTAGCATTCAAGGAAACTCCATTAGAAGATTCGCAACTTCCATCGAAAACAACTCGTAATTTGGTCGTTGTACTAGACTCTTTAATTACGCAATGATGCGGTAAGTAGAACGTACTCTTGTTTCCTTCTACGGGAGGTGCAAGCTCCATGTGTCCCAGATCGCTGTATTCTCTCATAAATCCGACATAGTGTTCCTTTAATTGATAATGTTTATCAAGCTTACTCTCAATGTGCTTAAATCTCTTAATAGCAGTGTGCTTAGATTCAGCGACCGAAGGAACATCAAGCCGTATAGGTAACTTCACAATAAAACGACCAGATTCATCTCTTTGGATGTTTTCAACGAAATGTTGTTCACACGCTTTCTCTTCTGGACTAAGAACAGGGTTTTGCAGTTCGTCTAGCTGCCAGAACCTTTCCAGTTTTTTATCCAGAGAATCAAGTTTCACAAAATTTACCGAACGATGATCTACTCTTTTCTTAATACAAAGTTCAGGAAAGGCACCTGAAAATATGTAACCAAACTCTGTTTTGATCAACGTGGGGTATCCCTTCCTTCTCAAAGTCTCAGAACAAACAATATCATGGTACACGTCTGCGCCGAGAAGAAGTTCAATCGTAGCAGGTTTATTAAAGTTTGGATCACTCAACACAATGTTAGATGGAATATTCCAGTTTGAATGATCAATCTCGGTGGCAGGACATTGAGATGTGATATTCTCTACGACAGCACAATTCAAGTTCAACCTATAGTTAGACACTCTGGACAACAATTGCACCTTACAAGTAAGACTGACTGGAGAGACATCTGAGTCTCCAATACCCACAATAGGAAGTTTGCACGATTGGGTTGCAAGACCCAACTTGCTCAACAGATTTGTAGTCATAAAAGATAACTGGCTGGCAGAGTCCAGTAACGCTCTAACCTTAACTAACCGCCCTACTTTATCTTTCACATTAACACAGGCCGTGCTAAGAAGTACGTTTGAGCCTAGCCCGGAGGTTATCTTCATAGCAGTGGGAGACACAATAGCTGGATGCTCAACATTAGGCTTTCTTTCAAAATGTATTAAAGTATTGTGTTTGCGTTGACATTTGGAACAAGGTTTCTCTTTACAAAATCTCGCTGTATGCCCCTTTGAAAAGCAATTATAACATAATCTAATCTGACCAACTAAATGTACTCTATCATCTACAGTTAATTGGTTGAATTCCTCACAATCTGTTAAATTATGTTTATTTGATTTGCAATTATGGCAATATCTCGATTTGCTGTCATTAGCAATATGGAAAGATTTGACTTTAGGCTTTACATCTAGTTTCTCATTCACTACAATGTTTTTACAATCACTGAGCTCCAAAGTTTGAGCCTTTCTCTCCAAAAATTCCATAAACTCGACTAAGCTAGGGATATCCGTAGCACCGTGTTTAGCTTCCCACTCTGACCTATGAATACCTTTCATTTTACTCGATATAATTTCCTGCAACATTAGATCTGATAACAGAACATCACTCCGAAGATTCTCTATGGCATTAATATTGCCTTTTACTTGGTTAAGTACTTTCCTATACTCTGCAGCAGTACCTGTACTACAAGAAGGTAAGCTGAGTAAGCACTTAACATGCTGAGACAATATCATGCGTCTGTTGTCGTACCTTTGCTGAATTAACTTCCAGGCGGTACCAAAATTGCCTTCAGTTATCGCTAAATTACTGAGTAATTGCCTAGGTTCGCCTTCAAGTGACGATAATAAATAATGAAGCCTTTGAACATTATCTAAGTTGGTATTGTTAATCACCAGGGACTCAAAGGTATTCTTAAATGAGAGGTATTCAGTCAATTCTCCTTGGAAATGGGGAATCTGAATAGCCGGTAACTTAAAACTACAACTCGATCTACTAGATGCACGTGACTCATCAAAACCATGACTATCTGTAGGTTTTTGAAGACTTTCTATTAAATCCTGCACCTTGCCACACAACTCATAATATTCATTTTCAAAATCCTCATGATCCCTTGCATGATCCTGACCTGGCTTTGAATCTACTTCAAGCTCTAAGAAATTCCTAACTGCCTCAAACTGTTCCCAAATATCTCCTAGCTTACTTTGTCTAGCTACTAGGGTGTTTAGGGAAATGGTTTCACTATTGATATAATTTTCCAAATTAGTAAGGCTTCTTTTAAGAATGCCTCGCTTTTGGATAGCCTTTGCCTCACTTTCAAATGACATTTTGATAAATAACAAATTACCGAACACTATAACACAAAATATTTTATAAAATAATTAAAATATATATATAAATCACACAAATAATATGGAAATTTGAAATATCATGTCAGCTCGACTCAATACTGAATGAGGTAGGATATCAGCTCTAAGATAGGAGATACAAGCATGCAGTAGTACTTATCTTTAGGTCTTTACTAGGATTTCCAATAGACCAGACATCTGTGGTACTCTAGAATGGGACACCACGCTGCTAGAAGGTCACAGCACCGTTGATATCAAAGGATAGCTCACTCGAAGATCTGCGAGGGGGTCGCGGTCCACTAGTTGATAACCGAAACACCACGTGGTAACGCTTTCACTGTCTTTGTTTAATATATTTCTTCACGTAAGTAATACTTTTTGTGTCACAATATCACGATTTTTCACAAGGCGACTGTTATGTCCGGCCCGGAGGACCAAAAACATGTAGCAGAATAATAATAAATACCTACTACACATACAGGTAATCGTTCACTGAGCTTTATTTCTAACCTGTAAATAGCGATAAAGTTCTTCTCTCTGGAAAGTGGACTGTATTTTAGGAAATGCTGTGACACAAATAATTAATCATATGAAGATAAGACTATATTTAAACAAGTAATAATACATTAAGGTTGCACGTGCTCAAGTCTTGTTCAGTAAGTTTACCACGTGCTCTCGTCGCTTTCAGTTCTCTCACAAAGTACTTACACAGAGCGTCACTCTTCTAATTCACTTAATAATGCTTATAATGTGTGGCTATTGATTTCAGCCTTAATTTATCACTCACAGTTATTTATGTGCTCGTGTAGATGCTTAAACACTATGTGCAGAGGCGCACCACTAAACACGTCCGACATCTACGAGACACACACACACACAACCGCTCGCTAGGAGCTCCACAAGCACAAGGGAGAGTGCGTACGCCACGCGGTTCAAAACACGAGAGGACTCAGGTTGGCCAACATTGACAACTCCCGCCAACCACTCAAGGCAGCCAACCTGAGGCGTCAACACATCCATTGTTTTATATAATTTAAGTTTCGTATCTTTCCTTGTTTTCCGACCTAAGGTTCTTTTTATGGTTCCACAAATAGCCTGAATTTACTTTATTTTATATATATTTTATTTTCTCTATATACTACTTAAGTATGTTCACTAAATAATAAGGGAAGTTTTTTTTTTACATTTACCTTTAAATAATTTTTATAGGGTTTAAACTTTTTTGAGGCTTCTGAACAAAATGTGTTAGCTCTTTCACACCGATATTTGAATTGCGACATTAGTTAAAATACTTACAAACAATAAATCTGGTTAATGTTGTGAGTTGACATGTTCTATAAATACACATGTAATTGACAAACCATTACAATATAATGTCCTCCCACCTGCACAGCCTACATTACTCATTATTTATAAAAATACATGTTTTGCATTCTTTTCTAAGGACAAGACAGCTTGTGCGTGGGTAGATCTATATGTTGCTCGCTGTAATGGGGAAAAAAGAAGGCTGTTTTGTAACGATAAATTCCATAAATAAGAAACAGCAATAAATTCCGTCACGCAAAACTAAGGGAATTCCTCAGCATGTCGAATCTATGATTCCCTTTTTGCTGGTTTAAGGAATGTGCCTTTTTATTGTCAATTCAATTGTAAGTATTGTGAAAAAGCAAATATGGCCGCTCATTTATGAGGCCTTACTTATCGGTTTAAATTAAAATGTTATTGTTGTTGTTATTATTATTATTATTATTATTATTATTATTATTATTATTATTATTATCAGCCGCGGTGGACTAGTGGTTATGCTCCTTGCCTCTGGTCCCGAGGGTCTCGGGGGTCAATGGATTTTTTTTAGGATGGATAAATCCAAGGAGCAAGTCCTCCGGGAGGGACTTTATGCCGTGGGGCCCGAGTCTGAAGATTTTCAGGCTCGTAAAAGATCCTTAAGCCTGAATGAAAAGGTATCTAAGCAAAATTTACCGAATTCTCCCGTCCTAGTACTAGCTTGGTTTCCTAGATGTCAGTATGAGGCGGAACGCTCATCACGGACCACTTAAATGACATCTATACGAAAATAAGTGTATCTAAATTAGTATGGTTCAAATTCTTCCCTGTAGGGGAAGAGCGCCTGAATCTGTGTTAAGGGAAACGTGGGCTTACAAGATACAAGAAAGTTGTAATAAACTAAAGTATTGGTGACAGAGGTGGTGAAATTTTTGGAGGATGGCTTCTAGATATTCAAGAAGAGACAAAATTAGAAATGCTAAAAATCAGAGAAATAATGGATGTTCAAAAATATGTCCTAGAAGTTATTGAAGAAAGAAGACTGAAATGGTTTGACCACGTAAAGAGGATTTCAGATGACAGAATATATAAGATGATATAAGATTTTGAAGCAGAGGGCAACAGACGAAAGGGAAGACCAAAATAGCAGTGGATTCAAGGAGTGCATAGAAGCATGGTGTCTAGAGGATTAATAGAGAGTAATGCAGGGAATAATGATTTATGGAGGAGTAAAATTTACAATGTGTTGTAGAAAAACTACTGCATTGTAGAGAAATTCTTAATAAATATTATTATTATTATTATTATTATTATTATTATTATTATTATTATTATTATTATTATTATTATTATTATTATTATTATTATTATTATTATTGTCGTTGTTATTGTTGTTTTTCGGGGTAACGACGTTGCCTCGTAAGCAGCAAGCCCGGGTTCGATCCCCGAACGGGACAAGTTGCCAGGGTAAAACAAATGTGGGGAAACTTCAAGGCCAAAATGGTCCCGAACATAATCTCCCCTTCATAAACATGCATATGATATTTGCTTCTTGTCTTGTATCTTGTAAGCCCATGTTTCCCTTAACAGAGATATACGCGCTCTTCCCCTAGAGGGAAGAATTTGAACCATACTAATTTAGTTACACTTGTTTTCGTATAGATGTCATTTGAGTGGTCCGTGGTCAGCGTTCCGTCTCTTACTGACATCTAGGAAACCAAGGTAGTACTAGGACGGGAAAATTCGGTAAATTTTGCTTAGAGGCCATTTCATTCAGGCTTAAGGATATTTTACGAGCCTGAAAATCTTCAGACTCGGGACCCACGGCTTAAAGTCCCTCCCGGAGAACTTGCTCCTTGGATTTATCCATCCTAAAAAATCCATAGACTCCGGCCGGGTTTGAACCCGCGACCCTCGGGACCAGAGGCAAGGAGTATAACCACTAGTCCACCGCGGCCGACTGCTTTGTTTAGAATTAATGAGTTAATGAACTCTCTTGTCTTAAATGTTTGAGTTATCTCGGAGGTGGCACTGGCTTTGAGCTGATCATCCATCAGGGGAGATACTTTTGAGGTCAAAAAAAAAGAATGCATGTGTTCAAGAATGTGGCGTAAGGCATGTAAAAGTATCTACAATGAGAGAGGTTAAACTAAAATAAAGAGAGAAGAGAGATTATTATTTTAATGCATAGATGGACAATCGCTGTGTCAGGACTTAATTTCAATCTCAATATCGATCGACCTGAAGGTCATAAACAGCTTATGTTTACATTTGTGCCTCTGATTGCTGTACTTTGAGTCACAAAATGCCCAGCTCTATTGTAATCCATTGCATTTCTCCTTGTTCTTCTTCACTTCACGGGCTAGGCAAATTGCCTGTTCCGCCTCACAGTTGTTCACTGGCCTTCCTACATTCCTTGAACCTCTTGGCTTGTAGTTGAATGCTGCTCTTGGTAATCTTTATACGTTCATTCTTTCCACATGTGTAAACCATTTTTCTCTATATTCTCTGATTTCTCATCCAATTGATATACATTTAACTCTGTTCTTATATCTTCATTCCTTATCCGATCCAATCTTGTGCAGCCTTTTGTTCTTCTAAGGAAGTTCATTTTTGCGCTTTGTATTCCGATCCGATTGAGGGTCTTTCCACTTTTCAGCGGTTGCCCTTTTACCAGCCGGCTGCTGGCCCTTCACATCCACATGTGTCAATCACAGAGGTAGATGATCAACAGCCAGTGTAGGGGTGACATGTGGTTAGCATGTCGAGTCCCCCAGCCGTTATAGCTGGTTCCTCAACCTGGAGCCGCTACTTATTGTAGCTACCCAATTGCCTCACGATGCTGGGTGGGCACCGGTCCCATACTGGCCGAAATACCATGAGAAAATTTCTTCCCCCATGGAGACTCGAACCAGCGCAAGTCCCGTAGCTCTGCGCCAAGGCTTCCTACCTTAACCGCTCGGCTACGGCGCGGGACTGCTTTGTATTCTACTTTGTAATTTTTTGGTCATTGCCCAAGTTTCGCTCCCCATAAAGTAATGCAGGAACTGCCAATGTTTTATAAAACTTAATCTAGTATCTCTTCTTGTTTTATTCTTTAATGTTTTATGTATAGTTCCGCATATCATTTGAAATTTCAACAGTTTCATATGTATGTCTCTTTCAGTTTTTGAGTTTATAGTAAAATTACAACCCGTAGATTTAAATAATGTTATGCATTAAAGGGATAAAATAAAATAACGTGTCGTATTGACCTTGATAAAATAGAAGTAGTATTCTGCTAGACACACCCTGTATAAATGTATAATTATCTGAACAATGTGGTGCTTGATCAAAGCGTAAGTACCTGTACAGAGATCCGATCCACAGATAGTAAGTCCACAATGCACCGCCCTGATCTACTATGCGTTGTAATCATGCGCCTACATACCTCATTCCATAGGATTCGGGTGCAGGTCAATCCAATTCAAATACAGTAATTCCAGAGTTCAATAGTTGCCCTGAAAATAGATCTAACCCTGAAAAATTGGAAAGTTGCGTTTTCCACTGGATTAGTGATCTATCCAGAGAATAACACAGCATGGTGCATGTAAAAGTATCCCTGTTCTATTCCAGACCTGTTTTAATTATTTTTTAAAGTCGACATTCAAGCGAATAGTGACCTATCATCATCCAGAGGTTAAGCCTTTTGGCTCGTTCCGGTTTCATGAAAGCTAGAATTGTTAAAATTGTTCAGACCAACTTCTGTGTGGGCGTCCAATATTTCTCCTTCTTTGCGGGTTTATAATTTAGCAATAATTTTGGAAATCTTTCTTCTGGCATTCTATCAACTTGTTCTTTCCAGGCGTTCCTATATTTAATTATTCAGTCTGTAAGTTTGAAAATACTTAGTTCCTTTCTTATATATTATTTATTTTCTTATCCAGCAGAGTATATCCTGCTACATTTCTTAAAAATCTCATCTCAGCTGCTTTCCAATCTTTGTTCTTGTCTTTTAGTGATCGCCCAACATTCTGATTCATACATCAATACAGGAACAGCCATTACTTTATAAAATTTCATTTTTGTTATTGTCTTGTGTTTTTAGGGGTTCTTTTAATAGTGACACACTTTAGATTCAATTTATTTATTTTGTCATGAATATCTTCAATTTTAACATATGATAAATTGAACATCGGCCGCGGTGGACTATGGTTATGCTCCTTGCCTCTGGTTCCCAGGATCGCGGGTTCAAGCCCGGCCGGGGTCGATGGATTTTTTAGGATGGAAAAATCCAAGGAGCAAGCCCTCCGAGAGGGACTTTAAGCCGTGGGTCCCGAGTCTGAAGATTTTCAGGCTCGTAAAAGATCCTTAATCCTGAATGAAAAGGCTTCTAAGCAAAATTTACCGAATTTTCCCGTCCTAGTACTACCTTGGTTTCCTAGATGTCAGTATGAGGCGGAAACTCTGACCACGGACCATTCAAATGACATCTATACGAAAACAAGGGTAACTAAATTAGCATGGTTCAAATTCTTCCATGTAGGGGGAGAGCGCCTAAATCTCTTTTAACGGAAAAGTGGGCTTATAAGAAGAATAAATTGAAACATAGATATTTAAAACTATTCACCTTGCTTTAAAATTTCATCATTAATTACTATTTTTGCTCTTAAGGTATAATGTCCTTTAAGTGCTAAAATTTTAGTTTTATTCTTTGAAGTGTTTAAATTATAATCGGCACTTATTTTTTCCAAATTAAAAATAGTGCTCTATATGTAACAGAATGACGGAAGAAGTTATTCAAGTCATGAGCAGCAGTTTATGAGCTAGATCTGTTTTCGAGGTAACCTAACTATTCAGTTTTTATTAATCGTTTGGTAAGTCTATTTAATGTCGGCTGCCTTGATCTAGTGGTTGTATTACTTGCCTCTAGTCCCGAGGGTCGCAGGTTCAAACCCGAACGGAGCCCATGGTTTTTTTAGGATGGAAAAACAAAGGACAATTCCTCCGGGAATTTGGGTCCCGTATCTGAAAATTTTCAGGCTCGTAAATGAATCGCAAGCCTGAATAAAAAAATATCTGTGCAAAATTTAACCTGCTTCATTCATAAACATAATACTACTACTCCATGGCGCGACAGGCCTAGAAGATCCTTACCATCCGGCTGCTGGCCTCACATCCACGTGTTCATCACAGAGTTAGACGATCATCCAGCCAGTGTAGAGGTTAAGTGTGGTCAAGATGTCGGGTTCACCAGCCGTTATTGCTGGTTTTCTCAACCTGGAGTCGCTACTTATTGTAGCTACGCAAATGCCTCATTATGCTGGGTGAGCACCGGTCCCATACTGACCGAAATTCCATCAGAAAATTTCTTCCCCCATGGGTGCGGTGCGAGCTGCGGTGCAAGGTGCGGTGCGCGGTGAGGTGCGCGTTGCGTTGCGAGGTGCGGTGCGTGGTCCGATGCGTGGTGCGGTGCGGTGCGAGGTGCGGTGCGCGGTAAGGTGCGCAGTGCGGTGTGAGGTGTGATGCGCGGTGCGACGTTGCGGTGTTAGGTGTGATGCGCGGTGCGAGGTGAGGTGCGCGGGTGCCGTGCGAGGTTAGCTCAGCGCCAAGGTTTCCTACCTCTCGGCTACGGCGCGGGACATATAAATTATACCATAGTTACCTGTTAGATGTCCAATTGAGGCGATGTGCTAAGCACATGTCACTCCTTATTTATTTATTTATTTATTTATTTACTTATTTATCCTGATGGAGTTAAGGCCATGTGATCTTCTGTTCCACTCACCATGACAAACATATGTTACATTTCAATTTTAAAGAAATTGCAATATTATTACTTTCTAAACAATTCATTATCTGACCAAAGTGAACAATAATAAAAATAATGTCTAATAAGAATTAAAGAAAAGACAAAATTAAAACTAATAAAATAATATATACTCAGAAGAATAATAGCTCGAATCTACTATACATGATAAAAAGTAATAAACTGTAATGATTAATCTATCGCTTTATTATATATATATATATATATATATATATATATATATATATATATACACACACAGGGTCATCGAAAAAGGTTGCAGCAATTTCAAACAATCATAGCTCAGGAACTATTTGAGATATTAAAACTAGTATTTTCTTGTTCAGTTCACCAAGTCAAAAAGTTGTTTTTTTTCTTACCTTATAATGTTTCTATGTGCGCTCCATTGGTTGCTCTGCAAACATCCAGCCGATAGTCGATTTCTGCCCACAACAACGCTGGATCATCGCAGGCGTGATTGTTGCAACAGCCTCGGTGATCCTTTGCCTTAAATGTTGCAGATCTGTGATCGGTTCACTGTACACAATGTTTTTTACGTATTCCCATAAAAATAAGTCTAGGGGTGTCAAGTCGGGGCTTCTAGGAGGCCATTGAATAGGACCGAACCTACCAATTCACTGATCAGAGAATCTTGCATACAGAGCGTCTCGAACTTGTTGGGAAAAGTGTGGAGCGCACCATCTTGTTCAAAGAATAACATTACGTTATTTTCTTCTTCAATTTGGTCTACTTGCGGGAAAACGTACTCTTCTAGTACGTCTAAGTGAACATCTCCTGTGATAGTCTGCTCAATAAAAAAGAAAGGGAAATGACCTGATCGTGCATCAAAAACATAGACGTAAAAACATTGTGTATAGTAAACCGATCAGAGATCTGCAAAATTTAAGGCAAATGATCGCCTATGCTGTTGCAACAATCACGCCTGCGATGATCCAGCGCTGTTGGGCCGAAATCGACTATCGGCTGGGTGTTTTCGGAGCAACCAACGGGGCGCACATAGAAACATTCTAAGGTAAGAAAAAAAAACTCTGAGTTGGTGAATTTAACAAAAAAATACTCGTTTTAATATCTCAAATATTTCCTGAGCTATGATTGTTTGAAATTGCTGCAACCTTTTTCGATGACCCTGTATAGATAAGATATTAGATAAAAAAAATGAGGGGTCTAATGAGAGAAGGAACTATAATACTTTGTGAACAAATGGAAATAAATTACAAAAAAAATTACAATAAAGGGGTAGCTTTTTCTTCTTTACCTTACTGCTATGTAAATTATTCAAAAGGAAAAATATAAATTTGAATGTAAATAGCACTGATTATTTCCATTTCTTCTCAAAGTGACATGGCTCCCTCTCTCACTAGACACCTTAATTGGTCCGTCGCCGTGGCGTAGTCGGTAGAGTCCCTACCTTCCACTCCGGCGACCCGGGTTCGATTCCTGGAGGGGTATGGGGATTTAAATCTCCACCTGGGTCTGGGTTGGTGTGTCTGTCCTTGTGCCTATGTGAGAATTAAAGAAAGTAAACAAACAGGTAAAAAAAAAGTAAAACAAGAAGGAAAACTACTATAAAAAATTGATAAATCTTAATACTACTCCTTGACATTTATAGGTAAATAAGCGTAACTAAATTAGCTTGGTAGAGAAACTCCCGTTAGTGAGCACCCGTGTTCCCACGCGGAATGTATGGTATATATACATACATATATTTTATATCGTGATAAAATAAAATAAGTTAAAATATACCTTCTTAAGCAAAATCCGTCGTCCTCAATTTATAAAATATGTAATCTTTATGCCTGTAGGCCTTTCAGAACATCCGTTCCATCTTCAGCAGACTCCTTCTTCGCTACATCATCCAGTATGATGGTTGATTGCTGCTGGTCCTAATGTGGTGTTGTCGTGACTAAAGCTTCTTCCTGACGATATCGTATAGTGGGTTGTTTAGTCTGGGAGTGCTTTCATTTATTAAAAGCTTGTCTATTTCCTTGATAATTTCCAGGTCTTCCAATATGTTGATTTTTAGTTGGATTTCCCTCTTTGTGTACTATTGTAACGGTGTCTTTCTATTGAGTTCATTCTATGACCGGCGTTTATTATGTGCTTAGCGTAATTAGACTTTCCATATGCGTGAGGCTGAGCGAACCCCATTCCTGACCCTATACCAAGTAAAATGTGTATGGTATAGCGAAAAATGGAACCCGGACTCGTGGGATGATAGTGAGATACAGATTCTGCCTGTTTTGGTTTAATAACATATTAGAATCGTGTTTATTTAGACAACTGGCCATGTAAGGCGCTACCTTCGTGTAACAAAGCTAGATACTTATAAGGCTTCAGTGTTTGTAGATAAGAATTATATTTTTGTAAAAATAAAATTCCTTGGCATTGTGCCTCTCCCTCCATTTTGTTTCCAAGGGCTATATCCACTTCAACACTTACTTTCGATTACAGTAAATTAATTCATGGGAGCAAATATTATTCTGAATATAATGTGTGTTTGCAGCTTCAAGAAAAATGATATTTATAGCTAACTCACTAACTAACTAACTAATAAATTATATATATTTTTTTTTATGCTATGCTTGCAGCTTTACTAGGGAATTGTAGGTGTGATAGCTTTCCATTGCTTTCCACACCGTTGAAGGATGATGATGATGATGATGATGATGATAATGGCCATATGATTTCGGGGACCGTTTGGCCCTTAACGTTTTCCTGACATTTTTAATAATAATAATAATAATAATAGCTTTATTTTACCTGGCAGAGTTAAGGCCTTAAGGCCTTGTCTACCACTCAACCAGGTTTTAGAAAAAATACAAAAGAAAAGTCTTAAATCTAAATTACAATATGTATATATAAACGATTACAAGTTATGAATACAATACAATTAATATTTATAAATGTATTTTGATCTACTACTCTAAATTTAACGAATTAAATATATAATATGTACAAATATATATAAAAAACGAGGAAAAGATTAATGACAATAGTATAAAATTAAATAAATAGAGAAAAATTAATTATTAGACAACAGGTAACTGTATAAGCGTGACTTAAAGGTGACCAAGTGTGCGGCAACCCCTGATATCTTGAGGAAGGAGATTCCAGGAGGCGGGCGGAGGCTACTGTGAAGGAAGTAGAATAGGAGGAAGTGCTATGAAGAGGAATTGTTTAGCAGACTGCTATCCTTGTGACCTAGTGTCAATATTGTGGTAGGAGGATAACTTCTCAAATCTGGACGCCAGGTAAGTAGGAATGTAGGAATTCAGAAGCTTGAAAAGTAGTGAAAGAGAGTGCAATTTACGTCTGTCAATAAGACGGAGCCAAGAGAGGTTTATTAAAGTGTTCGGAAATATGGTCATAACGGCGGATATTGAAAATGAATCGAATGCAAGCATTATGAACACGCTGCAGTCTCTGCGACAAGGCATAGTTTTAGATCATTATATATAATGTCACAATAATCGAAGTGTGGTAACACAAGATTCTGCACTAGGATTTGTTTTAAACGAAACTGGGAGAAAATTCTTTAAACGTCTAAGATAATGTAAGATGGAGAAAGTCTTTTTACATATGTGTTTCACTTGTGTTTGCCCAGGTTAAATTTGCGTCTAGACGTCCACTCAAGTTATGGATAGTGAATACTCAGAAGCCTACAGGTCAACGAATGAGCCTCAATAGAGAGTTTGAACAGGTTAGAATTTGCGTCTAGATGTAGTCCAAGATCTATTACTGAAGAAGAATAAGGGATAATTATATTATTTATAGTAATTGTTTGGAAGTGTAGATATGTCAAAGGTTTGTAAGCAGTCTTTGTTGTCCCATTAGAATTACTTGTGACTTGTTAGGATTTAGATTTAGACCGATACTTGAAGACCAGTTAAAGATGGATATGAGATCGTCATTCATTTTCATCAAGCTGTTATAGAGAGAATGAGGAGGTGAATGTAGGTAAATTTGGAGATCATCAGCAGTAGAGGTGATAACGGCAGTGCTTTAGTACAGTTGGCAAGTCCATTTATGTAGATTGAGAAAAGAAGAGGTCCGAGAACACTGCCCTGGGGGACTCCAGCCGCCGCACGTTGCGCCCAAGACGAAGATCTAGAGTTTAATGAAACGTATTGTTGACGACCGTGCAGGTATGAGTCCGAACCAGGATACAGCGCTGGTCAGACAAAAGTGTAGGTGCTTGAGCTTTATCATAAGTAAGTCGTGGTCTACTGTGTCAAAAGCTTTGCGTGAAGTCAAGTAAGGTTAAAGGAGTCAATTGACGTCTGTCCACGGCTTCACGAATATCTTCAGTAATTTTTAGTCAAAGCTGTGGTTGTGCTATGACCATATCTAAAGCCGGATTGATAAGGATCAAGGAGGTGATTTTCTTGGAGATATTCAGTCATTTGCTTATGTACAATATGTTCCAGGGCTTTAGATAATGTCGGAAGGATGCTAATCGGTCGGTAGTCATTACAGTTAGGAGGTGTACTTACTTTTTTGGTATAGAGGCCGAACTCTAGACTGTTTTTCCATACAGTAGGGAAGATAGAAGTTATAAGGGAAGCATTAAAAATATGAGTCACTGTGGGTAGTATAATGTCAATGATTTTATTTAGCATTAAAATGCTGATGTTTTCTGTTCCTTGCTGCATTGGATTTAATCCGCTTGAGTGCCTTTTTTAACGTCTATAGGCGAAATGTCTCGGAAAGTGAAATTTATCTCTTCCTATATGGGGGATGGGGATAAGTCTTTAAGAATGTCTGTTTTAGTCTTGTTGTCTGGAGGTGTCATGGGTATTGAGTAAAATGTTCATTTAAGTCATCTACAGAAATGTCTATAGAGTCAGTTGAGGGATTCAACTGTCAAAAAAAAAAAAAGGTAAGTCCCATTCTTTGCACGGAGATTTCGCCAAGTGTCCCGTGCACTTATTTCAGGTCCGATGTATACTGTGGCGTGTCGTAGTTTGGCATTGCGTATAGTTTGTGTAGTTTGTGTTTCTAAGTTGTTTGTACAGTTGCCAGTTCTCGTCATTTTTATGTCGTCTGTATGTTCGGTATGCTTTGTCTCGTTTTGACATAAGTTCACGTATTGAGTCATTCATCCAGGGTGCAGGGGGCGGGAAAATCGTCGGGTTTTTACTGGTGCATGTCTATCATATAGTTGTAATATCAGTGTATTAAATGTGTCTACTTTTTCATCAACTGATCTAAGATTCCATATTGTGTACCAAGGTAGTTCTAAAGCGTCTGATTTTAGTTTAGTATCGTCTATGTTTTGTAAATTTCTGTACGTAATCAATTTAGAGCGTCTTTTAGGACATTGGAGTGAATATTCTACGAATACAATGTCATGAGCAGATATGCCGGGAGCAGGAATTTTGTCCATATGACAGTACTTTCTGTGGATGTGTAGTCACTATTAAGTCCAGTAGAGTGTCGGTATTAGCAGTATGATGTGTGGCAGAGAAAGGAACAATTGTCATATTTAAGCTTTGGAACATATTTTTAAGTTGTATGGCTGGTGAGTCAGTCTGAAGAAGATTTGTATTAAAATCGCCTGCGACAATAACGTGTTCATAATGAGGTAATGAATCGTTCAGAGCGTTTTCTAGATCCGAAAGGTGCCATATTTTTGGAGGTTTGTATACAATGCATAAGAGACATTTTTTTAGACTGGCTTGAATTTCTACGAATAAGAACTCGGGGCGAGCGGAATATACAGAAGGGGACTTGTGGACAATTCTTGGATTAAGCTCATTTGATATAAAGGCACAAACTCCTCCACCTCTTTTATCTATTCTGTCATTTCTGAGCAATGTATATCCGTCTAGGTGAACAAGGGACGAAGGTATGGAAGGGGTCAGCCAGGTTTCCGAAATTAAAATGGCGCTCAGTCCAAGAGATGAAAATATGGTTTCAAACTCATAAAAGTGGGACAGAATGCTTTGTGAATTTACGTGAGCGATTTTAAGTGATGATTTATCAATAGAAAATGCATTCTTAAGTAGACTAGTAGTATTTGTTGTTGGAGGGGATGGTTGGGATTGAGGAATGTTGCTACCTGCGTTAAAAGTTGTCTGCACAATAAGAGGGTGATTGGAGAAGGTGAGTGAGTCAGAGGTTGCAAACATGTCTTCATTTGTCAGCTCAATGTTGCCAATAGCAGAAAGTAAAAATAAACTATGTACTGTAATAACTCTAATAAAATTAAAATAATTTAGCTAAACAAATAACTTAAAAAATGAAAATAAAACAAGTAAGTTGTCCTAAATAAAAAATGCTTGCGGTAACTAACAAATTTCACTATTATAGCCCGCGGTCTTTCAGCATTACTAACACCAACACGGTGACTTCTGTCAATGTCAGTCACTGATAAATCGACACCGATTTTTTTGGCCACCTCGATGGCTTTCTGGTCAGTGTCCTCTCCGGCCTCTTCTTTTACACCAAAAATCCTGAGGCATTGACGTCTCTGGTATTGTTCTAAGTCGTCTATTTTAATTTCTAACACCTCAATCTTTCTGTCTTTTTCATCGAGGGTCTTTTTCAGATCCTCAATTACTTTAGTGTTGTCCTGGATGGTCTTCTGCAGTTCCGCCACTACCTGGTCCCGCAACATGGACACAAACACCTGCAGAGTGCCGGGATCCTGTAGCGCCTCTTTCACCACACGTTTCACAGCTTCCTCCGTAGAACTTGTCGAATCATTGTTAGAATTACGTGTGTTTTTTCCCATGTTGTTAAATGTACACACTTTTGACACTAACTAATATAAATTTAAACTTAAACTCACTACGAATATACAACTTTAGCTATGAAATAACGAAGGCACCTGCTGAAAAATAACTTAAAACCTGGAGCGTAACTTGTGCGTGTTAGTAGCTAGCCGCCATGACACATATATGTTTCTCATTCTATATATATCTTACATTTTAAATTAAAAAAACCCCAACTTTTATATAAAATTTATATAATTCCTCCTTTTTTAGTTTATATATATTTGAGACATGATAAGAAAAATAAATACATGCTCGGACGGGACTTGAACCCGAACCTCTGGATTTATCCCAGCGCGCTACCGATTACGCCATTATATATATATATATATATATATATATAATATATATGTAAATTTTCATTAATACTAGATATGTATGCAGTGGGACATAAATCCAGAGGTCTCGGTTCAAGTCCCGTCCGAGCACTTATTTTTTTTTATGTCCTATTAAGCTTGCAATAGCTCAATGTAAAAAATTTAATTATAACATATAATAATAATAAATACGATACGTTTTACACATCCTTTCTTCTTCAGCTTCTTCTTCTTCTTCCTCTTCTTCTTCTTCTTCGTCATTATTATTATTATTATTATTATTATTATTATTATCATCATTATCATTATTCTCTCTCCGTTAATGTTATTTTTCTATGTATATAGCGGCGTAATGGAAGTAGGTGCGAGTATTTTCTATGATTTTATGTATTTTTTTATTATCAAAAGAAGTAAATTTGTTTAATATATATTTTAGTGCACTCTCTATACGATGATCAAACTTTTCTTAATTATGCCAAATATCACAAACAGTAAATATGTATGTGTGTGTGTGTGTGTGTGTGTGTGTGTGTAGAGCCTCTGAGGAAAATACAGGCTGCAGCATAAGTCAGTTAACCGAAAAATGCAAATATATTATTTTCTGTAGCTTACAACGTCTATACAAAAAGCAACACCGAAATTGTTCCCTAGTTAGCAAATTACCTGAAGCAGTAGTGTTTGAAATTATATCCTGAACGTCCCCACTTTCAACGAATCTGATTTTTTTCCTCGGAACCATCTGCTGTGGTCAACTGACTTTATGCCGCAGATATAATCGGGGTTTCTCATCCAAATAATAACTACAAGACACCTCTTTCAAGCGAAGAGCTAACCACTTGTCTCTGCTTATATGTGTAGGGAAACAACAAACTCATTGATACTATCCACCCCTTAAGTCCATGGTCGCGCGGAAATAAGCTCTCCATATTTCCCTATCCTGAGCTAATGTTTTCCAATCATCCCATGTATAATCTACTTCCTTGCATCGTGGTCAATGTTATTCTTGTACCTCAATTAGGACAAATAAAGCAGCTTGGGTAATACGTGCCTCACATGGGAATGTAAGGGTAGACACAGACATAGGGCCTATGGTCTATTATCACTTTTTAGGATTTTTTTTTTCAGAGTTCACGCCGTTCTCCGGCAAACCCGCCCCTCAGTTTCAAAAACCCATGTTATAGTTACATTTTTTTTTTGTCTAATGCACCAGGTTGTCTTACGACATTTCTGACATTGCTTCCTGACATGGCGTAATTGTAACTATCATTTGAGGTTGGGGCGCCTTGTTAGCCGAATGACATGATGGGTGATAAATGATAACAAAGCTCGAGGATAGTTCTAAAACCTAAACTTAACCTAAATTAGACTGTGTTATGCATCAACCGGCTATGCGCATTATGCAAGTTTCGAGAAAAATACGTTTAAAGTTTGTCAATCTTCACTATTTATTGTAGCGCCAAACTAACAATACTGGATATTGCTTTTATCCAAATTAGTATAGTACGTTATGGATTTTATAGAGTCCGCATTAGGAGCGTTTAAAGAAATAAATATGTATATATAAAAAAATGTAAATCATTCTCATCATTAGAGTTCACGTCATTTAAAATTATTTAATGAAAGGTTAATCTTTATATGTTATGATTGTTATCGCCATAGTCAACGTTATTGTTATTCTTAATATTACTCATGATTTTTAATTACACAGGTCCATGTTGCTTATAAAATTCCAAAATTTAAATGAAAATCTAACCCAGTTCCATTTAAAAATTCCTACATCTATCATTCATCATTTTTACTGTAAGATTGGTATGCATAAATTGTCTACCATCTTTTGTCTAAAAAAAATATATAAACGAAATCTCTTAATTAATAATCAAATATCACATTCTTCCTTGTATTATCATTAATTAGCTAGATAAAACCTGCCCTTATCTCGCCATCTTTTGAATTGAGTTTTAATTGAATTTGAAATACACGATATGTCGGTATTCTCATTTAGTTATAATTATTTTCTTAATGTGCAAGATTACTCTGGTAACTTGCTTACTTCGACGATTATTTAACATTATTCTCTATTAATTTACACTTATAGCTATTTTCTTTGATCAATTAGTCCTGGGTTCGATTACATACTGGTTCATGCATTTATTGTCCCCTTTACTGAGCAAATATACATTGCATTATAAATATGTTAGAGTTATCCATCATGGCCAACCTCTTGTCAAAGTTAAACAGATTACTCGCGCTTTTATCCAATATTATAATGCGGTATGGTTGCGATGACTTCGCGTTACTCATATTGTAATCGCGCCTAATTTTTCGCCTTGTGGCTACATTTATTTGGCTATTAGCAATTTTGATCGGAAGGTTCGCTTTGTTAACCCATTTATTTGTAAAAATCTGTTTTGCAAATACTTGGGTTCTTTGTTCTAACCCGCATGCACCGAACCAAGATACATCTGACTTTGGATCTTTCAAATATGTCAAAAACTTTAAGTAATTGTTAAATGAACATCTACTTTTCAAATGTCTTCTGCGAGCTACTTGCGTTTCAAATTTCACGCTTGGTTTATTTGCAATATCTCTACCGGCTACAAAAAGATCTTTCATATCTGGTGTATCTTGTTCCGACAGTTTACAATTAGAAACATGCACACATTTACACTCAGTATTTTGAATTATTACTTTACGTTTCATTAACACGTCTTTCGGTATTTTCACCTGATCCCTAATGATTTCTTCTGTTTGATCACTCGTTGATTCATTTATTTCGACTCCCACAGTTCTAATTTCCTCATGTATTTCTGTTACTGCCAACCTGTTTTGTTTCCTCTAAGTCTTTAGGGTTTTCATCCGTTTTGTTTACCTTTATTCCCATATTCGCAAGTGATTCATCTATTTTTGCCCCTAACATCTCTCCATCTATTCTCATCTCATCCCTTAATGTTTCTCTAAACGCCTCTAAATCATTTTTGCTATTTCTCTCCATCGCCTCTAAATCCTGTTTCCAACTCCTCTCAGTCGCCTCTAATCCCTGTTTCCAACTCCTGTCCATCGCCTCTAATCTTAACATTATCATTTTCATATATTTTATAGGGCCATTGGTTGAGTTTCCCTTATCCTCCATTTTATTTATTTTAGAATTTCACACGAGTATTTAAAATAAAATATGTATTTCTACCTTTTGCTGGTGCTTTGTTCTTACTGTTATTCTGACATCTCTCCGGGGCTGTCTGCTCGTCCCTTGTCCTCCAGGTCAGCTTCCAGGTCCATTCATCTGCTTCACAGTCCAGGATCTCTTGCCTTAGTGGGATGATTTCTCGTCGGTACGTTGTTGGTGTTTCGATATGTTATCACCATTACTTAAGACGAATATTCGAGCGCACCACGTTGATGGGACATTTAAGGGGGTATTAATAGGTTTATTGGTTAATAATGGATGTTGGGCGCTAGGAGTACCGAAAGGATATCTCCATGTATGAGATCTTAGGTTGCTCAGGTTGGTAATCGGTAGAGTTGAGGTTCTTTCTCAGGGATAAGCAAGGAGCTGGCCGGCGCAAGACTACGCGAGATGAAGTTTAATAAAAATATTTTATTAATCGATGGACACTATACATATGTAAGATTGTTGACACATTTGATGTCGGACAAGGTATTGACCGCAGTAACGCATTTAGAATCCAGATGGAGTCTCTAATGATCTAACACGGATTAATCAATTTCAAGTTGAAGTTATGTTTGTATTATGTTACTTTAAAGCCATGCCGGTCGTCCCGACTCCAGCCTCGGTGAGTTCCACCGGACTAAGGACGCCGAACGCTGAACTTAGAAATGCAGAACAAAAACTAACTTAATATAATTATTGTTGGTATAAGGTAAACTTCGTTACCCTCTCTCTGGCATCGTGTCGTCATTGAGATCATTACCTTGTAGCAATACAACACTTTATTATATTGGTTGACAACGATTCCTTAGTACTGAAGAGGAATCGCCGTCTTTCCATTGGATAAGGATCCACCATGAACACTGTATGGACACTCCTTTGGGTCAGTGGCCTTTTCCCGCCTCTTTCCTAGGCTTCGCGTCCTCGCGGTTTGTCGAGCTCGCTAAAATGGGTTGTTTACTCGACGCTGTAGTTCCCCAGCCATAAATCATGCTTTGTTAATGACCTGTCAGCGAAGCTCAGTTTAAGATCTTGGATTACCAGTCCACAAAGAAATGTCCAGTAATCCGCTAGTAAAAATAAGTTTTCTTGAATTTTAACTCTATTGTATCCGCATCAAGGGCCTGTTGCTTAACAAAAGCGGTACCATGTACTTTTTAAATGAAATAGTTATTAACTAACTGATCGTTTATTCCTACTTCTATCAACTTCGTTTGATTCAATTTATTTTAATCCAATTATATGAAAATCAAAATCCTCGTGTTCTCACGATTAGATTATATATAAGTTTCATATACCTGCGGTTATTATTTCATCCTTTAGACATTTAACAAGATAATAATACGTCCTAATTAATTTATTATTTCAATTTATTAATCTAGGAGTCAGAGTGAAAGATTCTGCTTCAAGGTTTACCTGCAATCCTAAATTAAAAACTGCCTAAACGACTGGACCGATTTTGATGACACTTTTCGTGTGTGTTTGAGTGGGTCCCTGGATGGTATACATTCACAACTGGATCCTATAAAACCATTAGGCGTAGGAGTTCACCATAAGTCATAATTTAAAAATCGCTGTAACGGTCACAATTTTCAATGTTTCACAACGAAACTCAGTATATCGTATTAAAATAAACCGAAGTAGGTTTTGTCAAAAAATGAACGAAATCCAACGATTAGAAGTGGAGGTTAATCTGAAATCAGAAATTAAAAACAGGCTCAATTTATAATTTACAAAAAATAGCTGCCAAATTTAATATGGAAATATCAGTTAACAAAAATAAAATTATGGCATTTCATGGGAAGGACCCCATACAAAGTAAAATCTGTCTCCAGAATAAAATTTTAGAGAGATCTAATCAATTTAAATATCTTGGATATTATCTCTCTATCTGGGATGAAAAGGATATCCCTGAAAAAATTACTAGTTATAATGAAAGTTTGGGAATTATTAATCAAGTTATGAAACCATCCCTTGTACAAAAAACACCAGATTACGTTTATACAACACTTTGCCTAGACCAGTGTTGACCTATGGTAGTGAAGCATGGACACTAAAAAGACAACATGAAAGCAGAATAACGGCTTGTGAAATGAGATTCATGTGCAGAACAGCGGGTTACACCAGATGGGATCGGAAAAGGAACACCGATATCTTAAAAGAATTGAAGACTACGCCAATTTTGGAATATATTAAACAGTACCAACTAAATTGGAAACACCATCTTGAAAGAATGAGTTCAAATCGGATCCCCAAAGCTGTTTATAATTATATACCAAGAGGACGAAGATCACTGGGCTGTCCTATGAAACGATGGAGGGAAAATTTTCTATAGGATCGTAACAGGCCTTGGAAGAAGAAGAAGAAAACTGACCAGCAACCGCCATGTTTGGTTCGTCTCAGCGTATACCATACAATTTAATTAACCTTTAATTAATATATAATTTATTTAGGCGCAGCAACGCACGTCGGATATAACATTAACTTCTTTGTGCGTATCTTACTGCACCATGTCATAGTGTACTCTGTTCAGCCCCGAGTCTGACTGTAGTGATGACGTAAAACAGATTGTGTGCATTTAACTTGATTTCTTGTTGAGCGGATGTAGCTATGGTGTGGTAACACTGAAGGTACACTTCTATAAATAACACAACTACATTAATGAATCGAGATAAATATTTTTTTTTGTGTTTTAAAAATACAATACAATAGGAAATAAGATAAAGAGGTTAATTTAAAATGACTATTTAACTCATGACCCAAATGGGAGTCAATGACCAATCACGAATCAATGATTTTTTATTTACAACCAATCACAGTCGTGTTTCACCTAGAATTTACCAACTAAAGTTTATCATAAAAAAGAAAGCACCTGCTTTTTAACATTCTGAATAGGTCATAGCATTAATTTGCAGTGACTGACCCCCTAAGAAATACGGCTACCAGATTGTATTATAGTGCATGAATGTAAACACATAGTGCATACGAGAGATAATATTAAAACATTTGTAACAATTGATTATACCACCAAACAAATAAACCACTGTTTGCACTTTCTTAAACGAATTATTTTCCAGGAAATGACGTTCCAGAAAAATGTAATTGACATATTTACAATAGGGCATCAGAAATTAATTAATACCTATAACGTTGGTTATAAATTTCTCCGCTAGGGTGCATTCTTACAACATTGCGATCCTTTGGCAATAAATAATATGATCTGGTAGCAGTGATAAACAAAAGAAGCAAATGAAGCGTACCAATCGTTTCTCATTTGTTTTTCAAACATCGCCGTTTACTTTAAATATATAAATATTTTTTAAAAACTATAGGCCTTTTTAAATAGTGATTTGTGAGTAAACAGCTTAATTTTATTCGTTAAATAGTCCTAACAAATGTCACTCTTGTTTTCCAAATTTTCTACATAAATTCACTCCTCACTTCGTGAGTCGTGAATTTATCGATAATTTGGAAATCACTCGTGGCATTACTTGTGAAGTTATTTGGTCTGTATATTCTTACCTCTTATGGTTGTTTTTGTTGAACATTGGGACAGAAAGGGACCCTAGTGTAATGGTGAACGGTAATGAAGTATTTGGTGGGCGCCGGATTTAGAAAAAAAAAATTTCCTCGACTCATTGAGGAATTTGGGTACCCGGTTTGCTCAGGTTTAAACTTATGCAGCCATGATGTTCTTTTTTCAAGGATTCCACAAGGACTTCGTCGGGCAGAATGAATTGTTCCGAATGAATATTGGTTAATATCATCATCATCATTAACAATCGCGGATTAAGCCCATGTGGCTTGTTCCGGTCTCATAGATTCTCATTCAAAAGTTGGATCCATCTCTTCTTCGGTCTACCAACATTCCTGCGTCCTTTTTGGTTTGTATTTAAGTATAATTTTGGGAATGCGATCATCTTCCATTCTTTGAACATGTTCTTTCCATTTTTTCTAGATTATTTTATTCTATCTAAGAGTTTAAAGATATTTATTGGTTAATGTATGTAGTTTATTGTATCTCGAAGCACATTTGAAAGAGTTAACACTGTATACTTGTTTAACCCTTAAATTCGAAGTGTATCCTCTTGGATACATCAGTTGCTTTAATTAATTTAATATTTTAAATAAATCAGAAGAAAACGAACAAAAAGAAACCATTTAAACGTGGTCTAGTTATACAATATACATAATAATAACAGTTATACAAGATTCCGTTTTCGCTGCGGTCCGCCATATTCAAATAACTAACAGAAGAAATTTGTGCAGTCTTCCTGTTGGCAGGTCAGTGAATCAAATGAATCAACTAGAACATCGATGAAATTCACCTAGAAACTGAATGCAGGATTGGTGTGTCCAACCACTGGACCTTTGATACCGGAATGCGGCTAGTTATCGTTGGCAGAGGATATACATTATAAAAAGTCAGCGACGAACAAATAAAGTTCGTAGAAGAAGATATATTCTTAAATATCAACGACGAAATAATTAATTCACAAGCGCTAAAGAGGGTTGGAACTCCCTAAGAATAACCGGAGGTTGCTGTTCACAATTGAACGATCCCGTTGGTCGAGGACGCTTCCATAGAAAATGGACGTTTTCCTTGACAGATACAAAGGGGAAGTTTGAGAAGTGACACAATTTCCAATACATAGTGATAATGATGATGTTTGCCAATTTAATGGTTAAATGTATAATTCTTTGCTGTGATCTCAGAATCGTCGACGGCGTTTATCGTGGGTTTACCGTATTAACGATTATCCGATCGCTCTCTAATTCACGGGTTTGAATATTAACTTGTGGTATTTAAATCTTCAATCGATTCCCTGCGATCCATTTCTTATGCGGTTACTATCAGTAGATACAATTGTTGCGTCTTATTTAAGCATACTCGCGTATATTTTAATTTTGTCTTGTGATTAATAAAAAAAATGTTTAAGTTTAGATAATTGAAAAACTTCTGGAGAAATTCTAAGTTCTTAAATTCAAATCACGACAGGTGACCGTGCTGCTAATGTTTGGATTAGACGCGGGCCAAGCCCAACCACAACTGTCGCCCATAATCAGTACTAATAAAATTAATTGTTAAAACCGTTGAGGTGGAGAGTCATAAAATAAAATAAGTTAAAATATACCTTCTTAGGTAAGATCCATCGTCCTCAACTTATAAAATATGTATTCTTTATGCCTGTAGGCCTTTCAGAACATCCGTTCCATCTTCAGCAGGTCCTTCTTCGCTACAATATATGATGTGTGAGGCTGCTGGTCCTAATGTAGTGTTCCAGAATATACCATCATACTAGATATTGTATAGATAGATCTGCTGAAGGTGGAACGGATGTTCTGAAAGGCCTACAGGCATAAATAATACATATTTTATAAGTTGAGGACGACGAATCTTACCTAAGAAGGTATATTTAACTTATTTTATGTCGCACGTAACGTAAACTAGGTTCTCCCACTATATCGACCTCGGGGACCTGAGATCAGCGCGTAGGCACACGTAACAATTATAATAAAATAAGAAATGCGCACAACGTGCAATGAAGATTGTTCTCAGTCACTGCAGAGCTTCAACAACGATTCTGATCTCATCCTGCAGTTTAACACATGATATTTCTCGCACTTTCGCCACATCTTGCACACACGCAGTTTGATCCAGGCTCTGGTTGCTGCACAGCTTGTGGTGAAATCCATGCACAGCGAGTCTGGTCACTGTGTGGCGCAATTCATATCCTCCCTGAGTCCATTCACGGTTTGTCATGGCGTCAGTAATGTAGAATTCTTTCCATATTTTGCGTTTCTTCTCGTGGAGTTCTTGCAGGAGGTCCTGTCACTGGTAGTAGGAACTTTAGCCTCAGCTCATTTATGTAGAATGGCTCTCTGGAGAGTTCATATACAAGTCGTGAGGGCGTGAATCTGGAGAGACAGAGCACCCTTTTTAGGTACGTGGCTTTTAGTTTCTCTAATTTTTCTAGGTTCGGTTTCTTTAAATGGACCCGTATCATGATTGGCATCCTGAGAAGGAGTTACAATTTTGTATTCACGTAGACTTTCACGGCCGGAGTTGCTATGATGATCTTGAAGAAGATTTTCGGGCTGTAGGCCGTGGTCGTTCGGGGAACTACAAGCCTCACGACCACGGCCTACAGCCCGAAAATCTTCTTCAAGATCATCACAGTTACAATTTTGTTATTGCTCATTTTGTCATCGAGGGTTGGTCCCTATCCATACTGGCTTCACGTGCAGTTGGATCATAAGTTTTGTTATTTAGGCCACTGGGTTTCCCAGGTCATTCACCTCTAATTCTAATAGGCCCTAACGCTTATGTTTTCTCTCTGCCCACACTTCCTACTAACGCTGTTTTCTCCAAGTTGAAATTACCACTCATAAATTCTGCCGTTTGTACTCTGGCTGTCTGCGTAGCGTTGTTAAGCTTTTGCCTCACAAAGAAATGCTAGCTAAACCCTTAGAATAATGGATTCTGCTAAGATTCTAAGCATATTCGTGTATGTCCGTCGCTCCCGTCTCTTCACACAAGGGAAGGCTTGCGGTTCCTCTTGCTTATAAATGACTAGTCGTTACTTCTCATTAATGCCAACTTATTTGGATCATTTTATTTGCCATTTATCATTTCATAATCGTACTCTACTCGCTTTCCTGATTAAATCAAGTATACATATGACCTAAGTCTGACAACTGTTTCCCTCAATAACCTTCTTGAGTATTTATGATTTTAATTGCCTGGCATTGCGGTCTATTTATTTACTCAGTCACTCCTTGTTAAAGGAGGCTGAGTGAATGACTGGGTGCAAACATATGTTTCAAGGCTTCTTAGCTCCATCTTCATTGATTATAGACTCATAGTAATATTATCGCGTCTAATCGCTGAAGATGGGCTAACAATCCTTTGAAACATATGCTCATCGAAAACAACCGTAATAGGTGAGAATATACAGACCAAATATTACTTAATTGTTTTATTGTTTGTACTTAGGTTCGGTTTTCACCAACAGAAGTAACTGTATTACGCCAGTTTTCCCCATATATAATACATAGCTTAAACTAGCGTTATACAGTTACCTCTGTTGGTGAAACCGACCCTTAATGTTATCATTTTACAGGAGTAATCTGGTCCAAATTTAAATCAGAAGTTCGAATTCAATTGATTTTGTAGGCTTATGCTTTTATTGCTGACAAAAGTGGCTTCAACTAGTTAATTTAACAATTGAAAACCTCGAGTATTAAAATGGACCACTTGGATAAATCTGAATTTTTCTCCTTTATACAGGTTTTAAATAATATATTATAAACAGTAAGCTATACATAGAAAACGTATTTTATTTGATTTAACACACACTTGGTAACACTATAAAAATACAATTTATAAATATAAATAGCATACTGTTGAGCTATCAGTAGTTGTGGCTCACTTGTAAATTCAGCAAAAGTGGACATGGTCCATTTTAATACTCAAGGACTCATATATATATATATATATATATATATATATATATATATATATATATACCATATTCTGTGCTTAAAGGACTTTCTTCAAGCCTTCATACAGAGCCACAGTTGAGGGATTCATTTTTTGTTTCATGCTAAAATGTCCTTACTCTAGGGCCTTCTAGCAATGACTTTGACAATTAGAGTGATTTAATTTTCGCAAGAGGTTTCAAGGTCAAGTCACTGTATCTCCCACTACTCTCACGAAGCCCACTCTCAACTCCGCGAAGCTACGCAACATACTCGTATATCAAAGCAACGCTGCAAGAGAATGTGGACAGTCACGTGAGGAATTATGTTATAAGGGAGTGGGAAGTTCCCAGCGGAGCGAGCGAGCGACAGTGTAGGGTCTTATTTTTATGCCCCCTCTTTGTCCTTGGCTAAATATAGGCAGGTGGTTTTAATCATTCGATGACATCGTATCAGGTTATTTTCCACGGAGGGATCATTGCTCGGATGTTGGAATTAGATCAGATTAGATTCAGAAGTGCGTCGTCTGGATGTTGATTGGAGCAGTCCATCCGCAGCTCCAACGATAATATCGGACCACTCACATGTCCTTGAAATCTGCGGCGAAAATAAATAATTATAGCTGAATTAGAGGAAGGGTCTTTAGCAATAACCAATTAATGTTCAGTGTGAAAGCGACATTAAGTACATAAGATCGCCAGTTGGTGAGGTGACCCCGGAGCTGAAGGTGCGATACACATCTGATGACTCTCAGAACAGCTACAAATGAAGCCAGTGGACGCAGAATCTACAGCTAATTATATTAAAAACGATGAAATATTGAAAAAAAACAAAAGAACCTTTGGTAGAAAATCTGATAAGAGGGAGTAGCCAAAGAAATCATATCAAAAGTAAATAGAAATAACAACAATAGAGACGAAACTTGCCATAAAATTGACAACTATTTTTTCAATAATGCTATTCCATCGCAACAACGAAATTATCAAATTCCGCCAATATTAGAAAACAAAGTTCCAACACAATCAAATTTAAACATAGAACAAGAAATTCTGAAGTAAAACTGGCACCAATGGCTGCTGATAAACCAGGAACAATAAACCCTGTAGGAGGAGGGACTAATGCAAAGCTAGGAACAATGAATCCTGTTATGACTCAGAGAGGAGTGACTAATGCAAAACCAGGAACAACGAATTCTGTTATGAATCAAGGAGCAGTCAGTAATGTTAAAACCAGCTGGTAAACCACAACAAACTAATTTGATTCAGAAACAAGTTAATCCATCAGGGAAACAGGTTGAGCCCATCACCGCCAAATCAAAACCTGCGAATCCTGCGAAAAGTAAAGAAGCTCTTGCGAAAGATAAATCAGCTGTGAAAGCAAATGAAACACCGCAAATCGCCTGATCAAGGGACAAAGATTGGCCAAAAATCAACCGTGAACAAAACAAAGCTCCACATTCTAAAACGTCTAGCAGTTTGTGGATGAATTCCCTATAATTGAATCCGAACTTCTGAGTTCAACGAAGGAAGCAACAATGTGCACAGGAGAGAGTCTTCAATCTATGCCAACTCAACGGTCATCTTGTGTCAAAGATAAAATAAACCAGGAGCTGAAGACAACGCCGTCAGAATACAGTGACTCGAGCCAAATGGGACCCGCAGTGTCCTGTAACCTAGCAGAAATGATCGCTAAGGAAACACTGAAACAAGTGAAGTCCGATAGGCGGTTGAACGGGTACTTGGGAGATGCACTTCCTAAAGAAGACGTTTATTTGAATCAGAGCTTCGGATCATCTGACTACACGTACAGATTGGAAGATGAAGATTTTCAAACACGTTGTTTGAGAACTCTTAAAGAGATCGGCAAGATTTTTGAACGTTTTATATCTGAAGAAAAAATGAAAAAGAACTGTCAAATGCTTCCCTCAGAACTGAGTGAATTTCTTGCTTGGATCGTGTCACCCGACGAGCAGATCAAAGAACAGAACTTGTACAGCTTCCAAGACAACACTCTCTCTTCAAAAACGTTAACGAAAAATACTCCAGATTCCGAAATAACAAACATCTAAATGTAATAATGGCAAGAATCGAGAATGTTTAAAAACAGAAATTGCACAACATTATTTGGTTGACCACGAAATAAAATTTCAGATCAACTTGGCAAAGAAAGTTCTCGCAGAGTACAACCATCTGTCGGATGAAGACAAAATTAAATCGCAGACCATGCGCGATAAACTTGAAGGGGATATCAATGACTATGAAAATATGAAATTTGTGGAGGGCGGGAAACAAACTTTCCCAAGTAAAAAGCATTTTGGAACGAGGAAGTACAAGCAGCACCATCCAGCGCAGCAGAGTTCACAAACCTTTGAGAGAAACAGCTACCGTGCAACCGAGGCTCCGAGGTACGAATTGCCAACACGTCGGGAAGATTCTAATTCCAAAACTGACGGAGATATTTCTTGGTACAGGCGCACTCCTCATCGCGAAGAGAAAGAACTTGGTTCAAAACCGACGGCAGACGATTACGTGGAAGGTCCGAATTATGACGACGGATACGATTTACAGGTACAAAACAAACGTGAAACAAGAGAAGCACCCAGTATGCGCATAAGCGCTGAGAAACCAGACGCGGAGGAGAAAAAACAAACTCACCACGAGCGAAGAAAAACGTTGCAGACGATAAAAATAAGATAAACCGGCACCAACTCAAGACATTGGTTCTTGAGAGGACCAGTGCGCAGACACGAGAGGCTGCCAGCAGTTTTCGAAGACGAATATGACTGATTTTCAAATAAAATGTTATAAATTTAAATTTATTTCAAAAATCCCGTGTTACTCTTTAACGTTTAATGTATTTAATTGTTTCACGAAATAGAATTTGTCAATAAAACTAAATTAATTAAGTAACTGATGTGTTTGAAATATTCTAAATTCTGGGCAAAAAAGGGGACATTCATGTGATTGGTACAATATTTTTGCAAATTCATGAAATGTTAAGTGGCGGATGGGAAGTGGGTAAAAGAAACAGGTTTTTATCAAATATTACTATTATCAAAATATTGGAAAGGTCATGTAGAAATAATGGAAGACAACCGACTTGCAAAAAGAGCTAAAGTAGATAGACCAATGGACGGGAGAAGAACAAGAGGAAGACCATCCAAGAGATGGATAGACAGTGAATGCACATCCAATACCTCTTCCTCCGAGGAGTGATTTGGGAAATAAACAGGATGAAAATCCTACGAAGTTCGAATATAATAATAGTAAAGTAAAGTAATCCCACTACAGGCCTCAGGAGGCCCTTGGGGTAGTAGGAGGTTAAGGCTCCCACTTTTTCTAGACAATCGGCACTTCATGTCAGCCGGATTGTCAGCCCTGCGTGACGGCCGCCTTTACCCCAGAACAAGTCTGGTACTCATTTCCGTTAGAGGCTGAGTCCACCCCAGGGCCATAGTGGCGCCAGAAGGTTTGGGTCGGTTGAAAAATCCTGACCCCACCCGGGACTTGAACCCTCGACCTTCCGACTTATAGCGCAGTGCCTTAACCACTACGTTACGGCGTGCCCCAAATAATAATAATAAATAATAATAAATGAATAATAATAATAATAATAATATTAATAGTAATAATGATAATAATAACTAACTAACTCACTGGCACTATCGAACCCGTAGGTTCATGGCCGCGCGGACATAAGCTCTCCATATATCCCTATGCTGAGCGAATGTTTTCCAATCATCCCGTGTATAATCTACTTCCCTCAAATCATAGCTAATGTTATTCTCCCAACTCATTCTTCGTCTACCAACTGGGCGTTTTCCCTCTGGTTTTCCTACAAGAAGCTTCCATGCACGTCTTTCATTCCCCATTCGTGCCACATGTCCAACCCATCGCAGTCTACGAGACTTAACTGTTCTCATTATATCTGGCTTCCTATAAAGACCATGTAGTTCATTGTTATGCAGTCTTCTCCATTCACTTGTCTGTTCATCTCTCTTTGGTCCAAAAAAATTCCTAAGAACTTTATTCTCAAATACTCGTAATCTCCTTTCCTCCCTTAAAGCAAGAGTCCATGTTTCACATCCAATAGTAATAATAATAATAATAATAATAATAATAATAATAATAATAATAATAATAATAATAATAATAACAATAATAACAAGAAGAAGAAGTTAACATTGCGAGGGTATTAATTCCTGTAGACAGAGATGGGCAGATGATACAGCTTGACTGTGGGACAGTAGAGAAATGCTTTCTAAATGTTACTGGGGGATGTTTTGGTGAAAGTAGGGGGCGGGGGAGGGTAAAATAAGAAGAGGTGTGAAGCGAGGACACACGTGAAGGTGATATGGCTGTGGAGTGCAGATAAACAAAGAAGCAGCGGTATTAATATTGCGGTGGCAGTGCACGGTGTGGATTAGAGCGCTCGGCTAAATTGAAATTCTTCCAACTGGAACGCAATGGCTGCTGCGCTGTGATACGGGTCGTCCCCGAGGACTCGCCACCGTGCTCTATAATTAAGGTTAGCGCAGCTCCGTAATTTAGAGAACTTTTTTTAAAAGGAGAGAAAAAAAATGATAATACCATAAGCCTCGTACAATCCCCCACCACTCTGAAGTTTGTGAGCTCCGTTCACACCGCTCTGCTCTCCCGTCCTCTCATAACCTTGACAACTATATTAATTAAGAACTCACTATCAAGTTTCCTCCATTTCCGTGGGAAATTCCCTATACCTAGCAAAATTGTTTTGGATGATGAAATTTTAGAACGAGTAAACGAATTTAATTATTTGGGTTATAATTTAACATTTCAAGATGAATCTGTTATACCAAAGAAAATCACAAATTTTACAAAAAACAACGGGGATAATTAACAGTATAATAAAACAATCTTTAGTAGAGAAGAACACAAGATTACGGCTTTATAAGGTTCTCGCAAGACCAGTATTAAGATATGGTAGTGAAGCATGGACAATACGAAGAAGAGATGAAAGCCGAATAACAGCAAATGAGATGCGATTTATGCGCCGTACAGCAGGCTACACAAAGTGGGACCATAAAAGAAATGAGGAAATTATGGAAGAGTTGGATGTAGAACCCATTCTCCACCATATACAAAACTACCAGAACAACTGGAAAGCCCATCTTCAACGAATGCCGTCTCATAGAATTCCAAAAGCCATGCTTCGTTACTGTCCCAAGGCAAAAGACCGCTGGGACGTCCAAAAATCGCTGGATGGAAAATTCCTCTTTGAGAGCGTAACAGGCCACACGGCCTAATACTTGCATGGATGATGATGATGTATTATTATTTTTACACACTTTATATTAGCTTGACCTGTATCTGTCCATCTATCTTTGTAACGGAATTTTTGAACATGATTTTCATCCACTTAAAAACATTGGATCCACTTGGAAACTTTGTATACTTGTGAAGGACCAATGACAATACAATAATTTCATAATTTGTTCTAAAATCCTGGCCAGAAACATCAGAAAATAAAAAAAAATAAAAACCGGTATAATAGGTTGCGCACTTACCGACGTTTTAGTCAATCGTTGTAAGAGCTCAGTTGGTAGAGCGGTGGACTGTATATAATTTCAGTAATCCATAGGTCACTGGTTCAAATCCGGCCCGGAGGATTTTTTAGAAGAGTATTAAGCAATTAAATTTTCATGGGATTCCGGTTTATGACAGACAATCAATTAAACTAAAAATTAAAAAATAAATAATAGTTTAAAAAAACTATAACAACACGCTTTATTAGAAAACCGAACTAAAAAATAAAAAAAAATAATTTTAATTTCCAACACGCTTTGGGATAAAAAAATTAGACACGTGTATTCAACAAAAAAATCATCTCCAACACATATAGAATAAAACTAGAGTTATCTACAAAAAAATAATTTTACCATCAAAAGCGTGGGATGCTTTTTATGTTTTTTACATTTTCTTCTTAAAGATAAATCCCGCATTAATAGTTCACAAATGACATTCCTCCGATTACTAACTGGAGTAAAATTAAGGGATAGAATGAAAAGTGATGAGATAAGGATGCAGTGGAATAGTAGGGAAATGGTTGAACATATACAAAATTATCAGATTAAATGGTTCCAACACGTCCAGAGAATGTCAAATTCCCGTTTACCAAAGATGATTTACCACCTCAACCCTAAAGGCAAAAGAGACCTCGGAAGACCCTTCAACCAATGGAAAGATCAGTTTTTGTAGTCGCAGAACGGGCATCATCACCCAATACTGCATTCGGAAGAAGAAGAAGAAGAAGACATTTTCTTCTTAGAGACTTTACTTTTACCAATATCTGTTAATTATCAAATATATTAATTGATATAGAGCACATCCACGCTTTTGATGGTAAAATGATTTTCTTCTTGTTGATAACTCTAGTTTTATTCTATATGTGTTGGAGATGAATTTTTTTTGATTGAATAACACGTGTCTCTTTTGCTTTTTCTTTAATGTCGAGTAAAAGGAAAGAAAATTAGTTCCGAAGCGGAAAAAAGTAGTGTTGTCGCTTAAAGTAACAACAGAAATGCTCGAACGTTCACGTGTTGGCGAGTCTATATCACGCTGTTTCAATGTTAATGACTAATGTTACAACATCGGGCACGAAGAGCTTCAAAAATGTCACCACAAAGTGGGAAAAGAATTACTTCTTCAATGTTCCTTGCACCAAACCTGACTTTTTTTTTTATAAACAGATGTCCATGTTTCTTTCAATTTTGAAACTAGGTTAGTAGGAAGGAAAAAATATATTCTCTGTTGTTTACATAATTTCTCAATTTTATAAGGGGTGGGTGACATATATGAATTTGCACATCACTTTTTTTACTATGTCCTGAAAATTGCAAGCAGATTAGTAAAAAAAAATATTGTGTGAACATTTTGAAAACTCAAAAAATGCTGAAAAAATTGAGAAAAATGAAATTTAAAAAAATTGAACGTGAAGATCATGAGGAAAAAAAAAAGACTTTTTTCATGCTTGTGATATTTGGCATAATTAAAAAAGAAGTACTACTTACACACACACACACACACACACCCGCGCACCCGCACACACGCACACACACACACACACACACACACACCCATCATCATGTATGGGGGGAAAAGTGCACAAAAAATATTTTTTTTAACTATGTGTGTGCTTGAATACTAAAGAAAAGAGTAACAATATTACAGCAATGAATGCTGTCAGAAAATATAGAAATTTGATGAAAGATTTTTTTCTTAAATTAAAAATGTCAAAAACTTTTTGGAGAGTATATTTATATATGCCATAAATGAGGATGCAACATAGAGAAAAAAAAATCATCTTTTTTCACAAAATGTCACAAAATTTTGGAAAAAAAAATTAAAAAAATATAGTGGAAAATGACAATGCAGATATAATATATATATAATATAATAATTGTGCATATTAGATTTATGATATTGTAAACAACATGGCTACAGTGTGTGTGTAAATTGTATATAGAAAAAACCAGACTGGGGAGGAGAAAATTCGTAATTAACAATTAGGAAAAAAACAAAAAATTATTGGATATCTGTGAGAAGGATATATTTACTAGTAAATACAAAAAATAAAAAAAAACATGACAGGAGGATTGAAAAATGAAGAAAGAACCTGGCAGACCAAGATGAATACTTAATTATTACGTAATATATAGGAAGCCAAAGAAAGATATATGGTATAGCAGGATTTTTATATCATAATAAATGTGAAAGTTTCTTAATAATAATATTTTTTTATGTTTTTAAAAATTGATTTTAATACTTTAAATTAAATAAAAAAAATAATATAATTGTTGTTCATTGTTGAATTAAAAAACGTCTTAGTAACAATTAAATGAATTGTATTGTAAACAGTCTTTCTAAATAGGCTTTTAAAATTTGTGTTTTTAAGTCATTGTTGTCTGAAATATAAAAAAAGCTTTCTTCTGTTTATAACTGTAATAAGAATGTATGGATAGCTTATGTCTGCGGGGCCATGGATCTATTGTTTTTATAGTACCAGTGAGTTAGTTATTATTGGTTGCGAAACTTGGCTCTTACTTTAAGGGAGGAAAGAAGTTTACGAGCATTTCAGAATAAAGTTCTTAGGAAAATGAACAGACAGGTGAATGGAGAAAACTACACAATAGTGAACTATATGATAAGAATAGGAAGCCAGATATATTAACAGTTAAGTCTCGTAGACTGCGATGGGCAGGACATGTTGCATGTATGGGGGAATTGAAAAATACTTACTTGCATGCCAGAGGGAAAAACTCACATTTAGTTGTGTGTATTTTTCTTACCATGCATTGCTGAACGTCAAAAATTTAATTACAATACATATATAATAATAATAATAATAATAATAATAATAATAATAGTAATAACTTCCGCTACCCAAGATTTATTAAAAGTATTATTAATTTCGTATGAAATGCGGGCTTTTTTTTGCATAGAAAATAACAAAAATGTTGACGTAATAAAACAACTGCCGTTGCGGAGCAACCCCAATGTATGTGAAAATTGAAAAAGTCAGTTTTAATTTGAATCTAATTAAATGCACATAATTTACAGGTTTAATCTAGTTTGCAACCCGAATCTTTGTGGAATGAACAAGAATCCTTTATCAGGTAAACACTTAATACCATATTTATTATCATGTTTCAAAATATATTACATTTGAAAGCTAACTAACTGCTTTACACATATAACATATATGTTTTTCTTCCTATATATATCTTACATTTTAAATTAAAAAACCCGCAACTTTTATATAAGATTTATATAATTCCTCCTTTTTTAGTTTATATATTTGAGACATGATAAGAAAAATAAATACATACTCGGACGGGACTTGAACCCGAACCTCTGGATTTATCCCAGCGCGCTACCGATTACGCCATTATATATATATATATATATATATATATATATGTAAATTCTCATTAATACTAGATATGTATGTAGTGGGACATACATCCAGAGGTCTCGGTTCAAGTCCCGTACGAGCATTTATTTTTCTTATGTCCTATTAAGCTTGCAATAGCTCAATGTGAAAAATTTAATTATAACATATAATAATAATAATAAATACGATACGTTTTACACATCCTTTCTTCTTCTTCTTCCTCTTCTTTCTCCTCTTGTTCATCATCTTCTTCTTCTTCTTCTTCTTCTCTCTCTTCCTCCTCCTTCTTCTTCATCTTCTACAATCTTCTACATCTTTCTTCTTCTTCTTCGTCATTATTATTATTATTATTATTATATTATTATTATTATTATTATTATTATTAATTATCATTATACTCTCTCCGTCAATGTTATTTTTCTATGTATATAGCGGCGTAATGGAAGTAGGTGCGAGTATTTTCTATTATTTTTATGTTTTTTTTATTATCTAAAGAAGTAAATTTGTTTAATATAATTAGTTTAGTGCACTCTCTATACGATGATCAAACTTTTCTTAATTATGCCAAATATCGGCAAACAGTAAATATGTATGTGTGTGTGTGTGTGTGTGTGTGTGTGTGTGTGTGTGTGGTGTGTGTGTGTGGTGTACAGCCTCTGAGCAAATACAGGGTGGCAGCCATAAGTCCAGTTAAAACCGAAAAATGCAAATATATTTTTTTTTTCTGTACCTTACAACGTCTATACAAAAAAAACCGAAATTGTTACCCCTAGTTAGCAAATTACTTGAAGCAGTAGTGTTTTAAATTATATCCTGAAGGTCCCGTATTCAAACCCCACTTTTCACACCATCTGATTTTTTTCCTCGGAACCTTCGTGCTGTGGTCAACTGACTTTATGCCGCAGATATAATCGGATTTTCTCATCCGAGTAATAACTACAAGGCGCCTCTTTCAAGCGAAGAGCTAACCACTTGTCTCTGATGATATGTGTAGGGAAACAACAAACTCATTGATACTATCCACCCCTTAAGTCCATGGTCGCAGGGACATAAGCTCTCCATATTTCCCTATCCTGAGCTAATGTTTTCCAATCATCCCATGTATAATCTACTTCCTTGCATCATGGTCAATGTTATTCTTGTACCTCAATTAGGACTGTTATGAATACATAGTCTTTTATATAGATTTTAATTGTTTTATAGATTATTTTAATTATTCAAGCAAAGTCTTTTGAAATAGAGTTTAGACATGCAAAGTCTGTTGAAATAGAGTTTAGACATGATATAGTTCAGAGCAAAGTTTAGCTTAGCTAACTGTGAACATCCCTACATTTAGTCTATTGGAATGTTAGTGAGTACAGTTAGGGTAACTAGAGGTTAAATTGAGTATATAATACTTGAGAAGTGAGGGTCTCGTGTCTGTTTTGTGTAAACTGCTGAAGGGTAAGTCACCGACCATTTTTCTTAATATGTATTTTGGAATTTAGGATGTGAATCAAGTACAATCAACTATTTTGATATTAAATTTTCAAAAAGGGATATAACATTTTTAAACATGTAGATTCGAGTAGATTTATAACTTCCACAACCCCCTCTCTCTCAAACCCCAGGAAGTACTGTAGTTTTTAATATAGGCTTAGATTAGTTATTTAGGGATAGAATACTTAGGGATTTTAAATATTTATACTTTAGTAATAAAATAGTTTAAAATAAGACTTCTTTTGTTTATTTCAACACAGGTATAACTGTACATCCTCATACTAACCCTCAGCTAGATAAACAACTACCAAGATTTTCCAAGTCCCCGAAGGTCCTTTAAGCCTAAGAAAAATCCAGCTGGGCTTATAATATTGGTGAGCAGTCGGTGGGATATCGTATAAATAATGTTTTATTATTTTTTCTGATAGGGAAACGGACCCTTGCAAGATTTCTGGACCGTTTGGAATACAATAAATATTAAATTTTGTGATCGTACATTTTTTTAGGTTAAAATCAGCAATGTAGATTTATGTAGAAACATAAGATATTTATTACTTAATAGAAATTAAATAAATATAAAGATATTCATTCTGGATTGGGATTTAATTAATCAGACCTTGTAAGAGATAGGGAGGTGTGGAAGAAGAAAAAAAAAATTCGATGTAGCCTATAGTGATTGAGCAACCATTATTTTTTCCCTTGTAAAATCTATGCATGATATATTAAGAGTGTGAACTATTTTTTTTTTGTCTAGAAGATATGTGTGGTAGAAGCGGTTAGGAAAAATAACCATTAAAGTTTGGAAAAACTCATGCTGAAACGTGACCCTCCAAACGGGATATGTGGATGTAGCGTATCAATTTATGTTGCTTGAGGTGCAGATAAAATACGGGGTGTTCACACGAATTTTGGTGCTCTTGATAATTAAAGGAAATTTTTAGGCACGGAAAATTAGTATTTTACTTATTAATTACGAGAAGTTAGTTTTAAAACATGGCATGGAGATCGAACATTGCCAGGATCGTGGATGACGTATGCAAATTGAACTCGTGGCTCGTGAACGGGGGTGACGCCATGGTGTTTGTGACCAAAAATAATTTCTCTGCAAATAATGAGTACGAATAAAATAGCATGAACTAATTACCTTCGTGGAAAATTATTTCCATATAAGACTGAAATACCAATGGTTTAAATGTCTCGGTTATTAATTACCTCAGGGCAACTCAAGCGATACCAACATACGAAGCGATGAACTAAATGTGTGAATTAACTGAAAAAAAATTTAGAAACGTTATACAGGGAGGATATGAATTATTTTTAGATATTTTCCTGCGAACAGATCGTTTTTTCTTGCATGCGTTGGAAAATATATAAATATAGAGATTAAATAAATAAACGGACTGCGTGTCACTCCGAAGTTGGCAATACATAATGTCAAGTCGAAATCATACCGACTTTGTTTAAATTAGTGAAAAATGACAGTTCATATGTATATGTATGTATGTATATATATATATATATATATAATATATATATATGTTATAATTATATATATAACATTGAGCAATGCAAGCTTCATATAGTATGATAAATCAGAGATCCGGGTTCGAATCCCGTCCAGGCATTTATTTTTCTTATCATACTATACCAAAGAATAAAGAACAAACAATAAATGAATTATCACTGACAAATCAACCCGACAGAGAACACTTCCACTTCTCATATGTTACAGACTATGACATAAAGAAAGCCATCATGCGAATAAAAACCAAAGCAGAAGGAACTGACCCTATAAATATTACTTTACTGAATAAAATAATAGACGCTATACTACCTACTATAACTCATATTTTTAACTCCTCACTACAAACTTCTACATATCCCTTATTGTGGAAACAAGCCCTCGTACGCCCACTGCCTAAAGTTAAAATGCCCTTAACCCCGAACGACTTTCGACCCATTAGCATTTTACCTACCCTTTCAAAAGCTCTGGAACGATTAGTCCATAAACAACTGACTGACTACCTAAATGAACACAACCTTCTAGATCAATTTCAGTCAGGCTGCAGGACAGGACACAATACAAATACTGCTCTACTAAATATTTGCGAAGACGTACGCGAAGCTGCTGATAATCGAAAACTTACCATTCTTACATTACTGGACTTTAGTAAAGCATTCGACACGGTAGACTTGGACTTATTGTTGCATAAACTTAAAAACCTCTTACTCTCTGATAGTGCCACGCAATGGTTCAATTCCTACCTTCATAAGCGCCAGCAATCTGTTGTAGGAAATCATGCATTATGTTCTTCTTGGTCCTTCTGTAAAGCTGGGGTTCCACAGGGTTCGGTGCTTGGACCTTTACTTTTTTCAATCTACACAAATGACATATCTAACTCCCTAAAGCATTGCAAAACATAATTTATTTGCAGACGACATGCAAATCTACATCCACACAGACAAATATTCTCTAAATGACGCTGTTGCCAAATTAACGAGGATCTTGACTCACTAATGACTTGGACAGATATATGGACTGCAATTAAATCCTAGAAAGTCACAATCAATCATTATGGGTCACCAGAGACTATTATCTACAATTAACCTAAACACAGTATCGCATGTGTCACTAAATGGAGTTCAAATCCCTTATAGTGAAATAGTAAAAATTCTAGGAGTATTTATTGACAACAACTTAAATTGGAATACACAAATAAACCGTACATGCAAAACAGTCTTCTCAATAATACATTCATTAAATCGCGTAAGAAATTGTCTGCCATTCGCTCTAAGGAAAATGTTAGTAGAAACACTTGCAATGCCCCATTTTGATTATTGTGACACTCTTTTTACATACTTAACCTTTTGACTGCCGAGTTTTCCTTTTGCCAGCTGGGCTGTGGGTGCCAGGTTTTTTAAATTTAAAGTACTACGCCATACTATATATAATATAAACCTATATAAAGTATATTTAACTATCTACATGCCATGGTAAATGTAATTTAAACTCACTATTTTACATTTATTTGAAGGTTAGGCGTGTGTGTTGCTTTCCACTTGTAAAGATCCCAGGTTCGAATTCAGCACGGTGACGTTTATTGAAATTTGTTATCACTATCACTAAAACATTTATTCTACTGAATAATTTTGATGGTATTATCACTAAACACTTATAATATTAAATATTGTTGAACATTTTTTGTGGTCCTGGGTTCGAATCAATTCCAGTCAAACAGCTGTTTTATGCCACGTGTTTCGTTTGGCGCGACACGCCCACCACTGTCAGTCACACTCTGTTCAAATTAGGTCTACATCACTTGCTTTACTATTTACAGGCTTAGATTGTAATAATATTCTCTTAGAAATAGGACTACTATCACATTCGTCAAACGAATAATTATTTGATGAACTATTACTGTCACTGATAAAACTTTCACAATAAACTCACGAATTGTATTTTCGTCAACTTCGAGACATGAATCACTGTATTCACAACACGACCTATCCCTTGCTCAGGTATCTTTTCAACTAAAAATAAAATAAATAAAGAGAAAATCCTGAAATTGCAATATTCCATAGCAAAAAAAAAGGCCTTGATACATGAATGTACACCCTCCTTAAGAAACCCGATTTACAACCAGCCTGTACCGTTATTCTGTAAGGGATGTGCAAAGTATTGCTAAGAAAGGATGTACAAACATAGAACGAACAATAATTTTAGTTTATTGAAGTAAAAATTTCGGGAAAAAAAATATTATAAAAGTAATAAGATTGAAAACCGGAGCCTGCCGGGCGTGGCGTACAGCTGTACACACACTTTCACCGGCGCACGCCGGGCATGGCGTTCAAAAGGTTAAATATTATTTACACTTAAAGACTTCAACGTGTTCATAATTCTTGCCCACGTTTTATTTGTGGTATTCGCAAATTTGACCATGTTACACCGTCCCTGGAACAATTAACGTGGCTTCGTCTAAGAGATCGTAGAACTGTCCATTCACTATCCCTTCTCTATAAAATCCTTCACACATCATCGCCTAATTATTTATCACGCCGCTTCATCGGACTATCCGACACACATAATCTTGACACTCGATCCCATCAGCACATTGTCCTTTATATCCCTCCTCATCACACTGTATATTATTCATTATCTTTTACGGTCTCGCTTACCAAAACATGGAATTCCCTTCCGCCCTATGTCAGAGACTGTCAAACTATAACATCCTTCAAAAATAAACTAAATAATTATTTAACAACAAACTAACTTATACACCTCACTGATAGTATTCTTTTAACAATTAATAAATTTAATTATCTATGAAAATAATATTAAGATTAACAAATATTTTGTTTTGTCTTGTTTTAAATATTGTACAAACGAAAAATTAGTTTTCTATATCTCATTATTTTTCTTTGTTTTATATATATATTAGACAGGGACAATTTAATATGTCTTGATTGTATACATTTTATTATTAGCTTTAGTCTTAATTTTAACTAACATTAACTAGTTGCATTATAGATCATAATATAATATATATTATCTTTCTGATCAAATTTTTATTTAGTATTTAATATTAGAGTTCCTTGTGATTGTTATATTCTGATGTAATATATGTTTGCCCTGGTGAGTGGAAGAGAAGGCCACATGGCCTTAACTCCACCAGGCTAAATAAAATAAATATATATATATATGTGTATATATATATATTTATGTAGCATATATATAATAATTTACGGGGTAACTACAGGGTATTGTTGAGAAAATATTTAGCGAAAGGAGTCTCGTGTTCGAACCCCTGGTGACTAGCTTTGCAAGATGGCGGCTGGAGTGTTCTCAATTAGCTATAATACAAGTGATTCGTAGCAGGAATGTTAAGATATGTCGGAGGAATATTTAGGTTGAAATATGTCCCCGTATGCGAGGCTATCTAACGGGATTTTGATAAAGATTCTGAAAATTTTCCATGAAGGAGTTACACTTCAAATAATTCGCTCTACACTATATATTTAACCGAACCATCAGATCAAATATCCAAAATCATAAAGAGTATCAAATTAAAAAAAAAACATATTGATGTGGCAACATGTGTAATGTGTTGGTTAGGATGTTTTTCGATAGAAGTCTTGGATTCGAACTCACGGATAATGTTTTCGGTTTGGTTTAATCTCTCCATGATAGCGCAAGATGGCCATAGTGTAAAATTGATTCAAGGTTTTTGGAAGTTGAACTACTAAATTATTTTCCATTTTTATACAAGGCAGGAATTTTGGCATTTGTCGGGAGTAAATTGGAAATTTTCCACAACTTGTATAACTAATTTATCGAGGGAAAATATGGAAGTATGGAACTTAGCTTCTTTTACAGATTAAATAACAAAAATTAATTAAAATAAAATAAAAGTGGCTCATGGAACTCAGCTTCCTTTACAAAAATAAATAATTAACTTAGATAAAATTTTGGTTTCAAGGGAGTTTATTTAAAGTGTAACTTATAGTAGACCTAATTATACTTGGATGGGAAACCTGTAATGGGCACTACATCAGATTAGATCTCGTAACGGTGTATTGAAAATAGATTCTGAAAACTTTCCACAACTGGTACAAGGTATGTCAGCTGATGGTTCGAACTAGGACACATATTTGTCGCATATCGTCCTTATAATTAAAAACAAAAAGAACATAATTGAGGGATGAAGAATTTCAATCTATCTTATCGAATTGGTCGATGAACGCTAATAACCATAAGCGGTGAATTTATTAAATAATGGTTTGGATACAGGATAGGATATCATCTAGTTGATGGATTATACAGATTTAAATGATGTTGATTCACAAGACGAGAGATAGTTAGTACTGCTGAGGGAACCTTGATGCTGACCATTCCTATAATTCTCTGTCCGAGTAAACGACCTTGCCCGCATTAGACTAAGCGTTTAATTAAATAATAATAGAACATTATGTTTGGCAAAATAAACATACACTGATAGGCCCGAAGATGTTTAAAAAAAATTACTAGGAATCATAAATATTCTATACCTTAACGATCGCAATGAAATTAATGATAAGAAATACCTAAAGTATAACACATACACTAACGTTCCTATATATGCTAAAGGAAATATAGGAGCGCGAGAGTCATAAACTTTTTTTTTTCTAAAAAAAAAACATTAGGAAACCGAAATAGTCTTTTATATAAGTGTGGTGATAATTACGTCTATTTTAAATCTCACTTCAGAAGGAAATAAGAAAAAAAAATTAAAAAAAAAGAATAAATACATGGAATTGTCTATTAATCTTAACCCCAAGTGATATGATATTACATAACCAGGGATTTTTGAGTTTCTGTTGTGAATTATAAGTCTTATGTTTTATCTACATTAAAAAAAATAATTTTCAACCAACTTTATACATTACTTAGGACTTTTGAGTAATTATTTGAAAATCCATATGGTGAATGGTGACTTGCAGTTTCCCCAGAGAGATTTTATGCAGTAAAGAGTTTGGATTAAATCAAGAGTGTCTAGTTGTTTTAGGCATTATCTTTTAATGCGACTACATACTTAAAAAATATAATTTAGATTTAATGGTGGCAGCATTTTTTAAAATTGTGAACTGTTCCGATAAATTTTATAATATTATTGGATCATTTAATTTCATAGTGAGGTGAGCCAATCTAGTCGTAGATATTTTTAGCATATTATTGTATCAAGCGAAGTTGATAATTGAAACGTGGTGATAATGCCGGCGCACTGTAGGACCATAGGACTCGGGGTATAATTTCTTGTCATTTCAAGTGCAGTTTTCGAATATTTGAGGAGTGAAGTAGACTTAGTGGTTTAACTTAATCCGTAAACGCTCGATCATCATAAATAAAAAAACTTTCATTATATATTCCCGATGAAGGAAATATATTGGGAATGAAGAACATGTGGGAAGTTGGAACTCAATCAATGGACGCCTTAATAATAATAAATAACCAATAAACAATGATAACAATAAATAATAAATAGTAACCTTACTAAAATAAGCTAATAATCTGTGAATTTAAACTAACTAATTTAAAAGTAAAACATGGGCAAGTAACTGAACTAACGGGAAATAGTAAATGATACTAACTGAGAAAGGGAGTAGATAATCTTAATCACTACAATAAATTAAACCCAAAGATTATGAGAATCACAAGTAAATATGGACCAACAACGAGTAATCTTAATAAACTAAATTGAATAATATTAATAATTAAATAATTATGGAAAAAGTAGTTTGGAAGGTATAAAGGAGCATCAGATTACGAAGACAGGTCTTGAGGTAAAAGAGGATGACCGGGACTCAGTGAATAACCAACGGGCAATCTGAGCTATAAAAGTAAAACATGATAACTAATCGACATAATAATGAAAATAATGATAATAAAAATAATAATCATAATAATAATATTAACCATAATAACTATATTAATAAAAATAAACAATGATAACAAACATCAGTAATAACAATAAAAGTTAACAATCATACTGCATAATAATAATAATAATAATAATAATAATAATAATAATAACCATAATAACTATATTAATAAAAATAAACAATGATAACAAACATCAGTGATAACAATAAAAGTTAACAATCATACTGCATAATAGTAATAATAATAATAATAATAATAATAATAATAATAATAATTCACAGAAAATTAATAAACAATAATAATAATAATACTAATAATAAATAAAACTAATTGCAATAACATAATGATAAGCATAAAACGTTATATCGATATTTAAAGTAGTAATTACTAATAGGAGAAACATTCAGATTGGAGAATGGCGGATAATATTGAACGGAATAAGGTCTAAATGATCGAATACTGAGATACCAGATAGGACTAGCAGTAATCCTGATATAGTATTTTAATAATAATAATTCTAGAAGTAAACAAATCGTAAAAGGAGTGACAGACAAACATCGACGAATAACCCTCAAGTTGGGTACAGAGAGGATGCTAGAGACTAGTATGATATCCACGTGAGATTAATAGGATGTAACCAGGAAGATCAAACTATTAATATTAATGAAGATCCTAAATCTTAATAAAAATATAATAATAATAAACCACCAGAAAAAGAAAATAATAATAATAATAATAATAATAATAATAATAATAATGACAATAACTATGTTAATAATAATAAAAATGATAACAGACATCAGTAATAACAATAAACCTTAAAAAAAATAAAATCAAATTACCAGCAATGATAATGCATAATGTTAATAATAAAACACAGTAAATTTACAACGAACAATAATAATAATAATAATAATAATAATAATAATAATAATAATAATAATAATAATAATAATAATAATAATAATAATAATAATAATAATAATAATAATAATAATTCACGGTAAATTAATAAACCACAATAATGATGATTAAATAAGAGCGAACTACCAGAAATAAGACTTATGCTTATGAATAAAATGAAAGATAACGGAAAACCACAATCTCAATTTCAGCAATTAGGACTCATTTAAGTATGAATGGGTTCCGGGATAAGTAGTAGGCTAGTTCGCGAGAAGATAACGTGAAAGCAGTCCAGATAGAGGCACGTAGTATGTTAAGCCTATAGCGGAAAACGAATGATAGGTTCAATTTACCAGCAGTTATGCCAACACGGAGGGTAGGAATTATTCTAACATCGCGAGAAATAAGGAGTGACAACAGTTTCAGTTTAAGAAGGGAGGACGTGCATTATCCAACTTGGTTAAAAAAAAGTATTACAAACAGAACGGAAGAGGGGCATGGGAACTTCGGAAAATTTATAAACTTTTTGAAACGGAATGAAGAATAGGACAAGCGTTGAAAGATTTTCCCAGAATTACCGAGTACCAAACATGCAGAAATGATCGATAACAAATTAATTTAATCCCAAAGCAATTTAGAAGATGGAGGTTAGGATACTTCACCGATAGTTGGGTGTCTTAATCGATCTAGCGGAGAGTATTATCATATAAATTTGGGATTTCAAGGGCTACACTGAATATATTCCTAATGGAAATTACACAACAATTATTATACTCGTCTGATCATGACAATTGACTGAGATGCATACAGGAGGAAACAGAGAAAGAATCTACGGCCGGGATCTCTCCCTCTGTACACCTTGATAGCATATCAGTGGGACTAGTGACCAGTTGAGAATAGACACACACACATGGGATTTGGAACTTAATTAAATTAGTGAATGACCACTAGATCGCTCTAAGACTCGCCAGACTTGGCCCACAAATCACTCGGAAACACATCGAGATAAAAACAAGCGAATAGACTGTAACCTAGGTCAATCTTGGCTAAGCGATGTTAGGGAAATCGCACAGAAACCCACAAGAAGTTAGAAGAGAAATAGAATTAGGATAGGAAGCAAGGGAGGCATTCTATCTTGATGGAGGCCTGGCATATACTAGAGCCACTGGGATAGAGATGCGAACAGCGACCCTTAGGAGAACCAGTGCACAGATGATAGAGACAGAGAAATAGTGAGGAGTTAGGGAGTGTGCAAGTTGGAAGGTGGGACACCCCCGTATGATAGGATCTGGAGTCGCAGACCTCCTTGGTGATCCTGGGGCACTGGCCATAAAACCTTGCCGGCTTGGCACTGACGTTTAGGACCACGGAACAACAGCAGATAGAGAGTTAGACATCGGAGAACGAATATTGAACGAGAACACGGATTATCGAGGAAATAAACATTAGTTGATACCCGGGGTTTAGGGAGTGATGAGGGCAATAGTAGGATCACCATCAAAGAGAATAGGATGAAATCCGCTCTGTTGATGAGGCCGTCGTCCGATGAGCCCAACAGGTCCTTCCTATGATTGATAATTGAAAACGAAAATTCTGAGGCAACAGAATTAGAGAGGGGTGTTAGGGGTAACTCGTGCCACTGTCGATAAGAATGGATCGACTCGTCCTCCTTCTTGAGGCCGCAGTGCGGAGGAATCCGTGCCACCAATGGGAGACGACATCCATTCCTTGTCTTCAAGGTCGCAGCGCGACGATCTCGCTGGCTCACTCGACACAGGTAGTGCAAGGGAAAGCACAAACGGAGGCGGGCATAAATCGGGCCACCGTCGACACGAATGGAAATGACAGGTTCCATTTCATGTCTTCGAGGCCGCAGCTCGAGGAGATGTCTAGGGCCTCCCCGAAAGGACAGGATGCCAGAGAAAATCCGCCGGTGGTGAGAAAGCGGAAAGAAATACCGCGAAGTAAAGACGTACGCACAGATAGAATATGGTCCTAACGGGTAGATAACTAATACTAGCAAAATAACACCGGAAACACTAGTGCACTAGAGGGAACAGAAGGAAAATTGGGAAACGCACATACATACGATTGTGCCATCGACAGGTAGAGCCAAGAGGGACAGATTGACCTAGGATGGAAAGGGAAGAGGACGACATAAAAACGAGAGGTTAAACACCTATGGTGGTGTAGATAAGTTTAAGCGCATAAGCAGTCTAAAGTAAATAGAAGCCCTAGGATACAAGCAGGAACAGGAGGAGGAGTAGTTCCGAGTGAAAGAAGAAGTAAGGAAAGAACCCTGGAGTAGGACGTGGGTAAATGGTTCAGAGTGAAAGAAGGAAAAATCGAATCCCAATAAATGATGATATGTATGTAATGGGAAATCAAGGAAACCCCGGGAGTAAGAAGTAGAGAAAAAAAAGCAGTTTAAATACATGTAGATCAAAAAACAATCAGGGAATAAAGTATACAAAACGAAAAATAAAAGTATAAAAAGTTCAACAAATCAGCTATGAGAATTTGCCATTTCAAACAAACAGTTAGGTGAGGTAAGAGTGTAAAGTACGCCGTATCAGAAGTTAGGGCAGCAGAAGGGAGAATGAGGACAAGGACTCAGGTTACGTAACATCACTGTGACTTCTAAAATTGAATCAGTAAGGATTTAGAGGTTAAACTAAGTGGATTGATATATTAGCAGTAAGATCAGATGATCCGGGAAAATTAGACCAATGAATAATGAAAAACTTGAATCCCTGTCCAGACACAAGTAGCTTAAAAATCATGTCTCAATTCAAGAACAATTAAGACTAGGAAAGGGAGAGTTAAGAAATAGAGGCAGTTATTTCAGAAGTGGAGAAAGGAAAAGAATGCTCTCAAACTCAGGACCCTAAGGAAACGATGACAGAAATTCAGGATGCGAGTATTAATTGGTGGTTTGTAAGGACTAATTCGGCATTGGTTAAGTAACATTTTCATGATAAATACGTGTAGTATATAATGCCCTTTCGACTGATGTGAAGACGAGCGCACCCAGTCGAACCCATGACTCTATTATAAAGAAAGGGACTAGATAAAACCCTTAGAATTAGACAAAATTTAGGGCTGCAAAATATAGCAAAATATCGACCGATCTAATTATGGAAATTATGTGTATATATACACCTGAAGTACTGTCAAATTGAAAGTTTTAGGGAAGATAAAAAGATGATTTAGAAACTGATATTTGTTGATGATGGCTATACAAATTGATAGGCATAAGAGCACTCTTTTCGGTTTCCAGTTTAAAATCTAGCAACGCCAAAAGATAAAACAGGGATAAAATTTGTATAGGAACGAGGTTGGCAGTTTAAAGTTTAATGCAAAATACAATTTTGGTGGTTGCACCATTGAGATATGACTAACTAAAAGTAAATTTAGAGGAACTGAATCTAGGAAAATTATAAAAGTAAAGATGTACATGGTTGCTCAAGATTCGGGGTTTAGCTAAAAAGGGATACTATTCTTAGTTAAGAAACTAGGATTTGGTTTTGAAACCCCAGAAGGTACTATTGATTCATTTCTAAAAGTCCATATGGAATTTATTAAGAAAAAGGTAGTGCAAACCCATAGTATTTAAACAAATAAAAATCGGAAAAAAAAGAAAAAAACCAACAAAACTAAACAAAAAAAACGATAAAAGTAAACCAGTAAACACCCTCAGCACAAGAAGAACGACTACGCACATGATCTAACACTACGAGCACGACTGGGCTAACTAGAAACGACGAAGGATGTTGAGTCACCTAGGACATCCCCCACACCACGAAACTTAGATCAGCTGATACCGAAAAAAGGAGGAAGACAGGGTCTATGCGGGTACATCAGGGATAGTCATTCAACATGGGAAATGTCCACCAGTCAATACGGTGCGACATGAGAGACCAAACAAATACCTTAACCATGTCAAACCAAACCTTTGCTAGTCCGTGGATCAGATAGTAATTCCCAACCAGTATTATACAGTGAGGAAAAAATTGGATAATAAAACACAGAAATCCTATTAAACCTATCCTCCGGATAATCCATGGCCCCTAAAAGAAATTGCTGGTCTCGAGAACTTCAAAGGACAGACCCAGTATCCGGCATGGCTCTCTCCCGACTGAAGGAAGATACCATCACCGAACGTGGTCCCAGGCATCGGATTCAACCAGGGATGCTGTAAGAGATCAACATGAGCTGCGGACATGCGCGGCGACAAACAAGAACTAAGTGCTCAAGTTTCTCGGTGGACGCGGCTAGTGGAAAAGGCCGAGTGTTGTGAAGAAAGTGATAAGCTCTAATTAAAGTTTTAGATTTTTCTTTTTTTCAGAATGACAGTGTGGAAAGGAAACAGCATTGAAGAAAACAGAACTATGGAACAGTTTGAAAAAGAAGAAGAGTAGATAAATTGTGTTTTATATATGTTTTCTTGTTTCAGGTTCGGAGTGACAAGCTAATCCATTTTCCAGATGTAATTTGAAAACCAGATAAATGTGATTTGATAAAGTATAAAAACGTCTATGTCCCATATAGAGGAAGGGAACTGCGGTTAATTGTAAAGAGAAAATGGATTAACTTGAACACTAAATTTTTATGACTATGTTAAAATTGTTTCTGTTAAAATTCCTGTTTATGAATAGTATTTTGGAAAGGGAACCAGATCACCTAGAAAGCTTGTGCATAGTCTAAGTACACAACTTCAGCGGCCCCAAAAAGGGCCTTAAAAGACCCTTTTTGGGTTTGAGAAGGGGGAATATGTTATGAATACATAGTCTTTTATATAGATTTTTAATTGTTTTATAGATTATTTTAATTATTCAAGCAAAGTCTTTTGAAATAGAGTTTAGACATGCAAAGTCTGTTGAAATAGAGTTTAGACATGATATAGTTCAGAGCAAAGTTTCGCTTAGCTAACTGTAAACATCCCTACATTTAGTTTATTGGAATGTTAGTGAGTACAGTTAGGGTAACTAGAGGTCAAATTGAGTATATAATACTTGAGAAGTGAGGGTCTCGTGTCTGTTTTGTGTAAACTGCTGAAGGGTAAGTCACCGACCATTTTTCTTAATATGTATTCTGGAATTTAGGATGTGAATCAAGTACAATTAACTATTTTGATATTAAATTTTCAAAAAGGGATATAACATTTTTAAACATGTAGATTAGGGTAGATTTATAACTTCCACAACTCCCTCTTCTCTCAAACCCCAGAAAGTACTGTAGTTTTTAATATAGGCTTAGATTAGTTATTTAGGGCTAGAATACTTAGGGATTCTAATTATTTATACTTTAGTAATAAAATAGTTTAAAATAAGACTTCTTTTGTTTATTTCAACACATATATAACTGTACATCCTCATACTAACGCTCGGCTAGATAAACACGCTACCAGATTTTCCAAGTCCCGAAGGTCCTTTAAGCCTAAGAAATCCAGCTGGGCTTAAAATAAGGACAAATAAAGCAGGTTGGGTAATACCTGCCTCACGTGGGAATGTAAGGGTAGACACAGACATAGGGCCTATAGTCTATTATCACTTTTTAGGATTTTTTTTCAGAGTTCATGCCTCTCTACAGGAAAACCGCCCCTCAGTTTCAAAAACCCATGCTATAGTTACCTTTTTTGTCGAATGCACCACGTTGTCTTACGACATTTCTGACATTGCTTCCTGACATGGCATAATTGTAACTCTCAATTGAGTTTGGGACGCCTTGTTAGCCCAATGACACGATGGGTGATAAATGATAACAAAGCTCGAGGATAGTTCTAAAACCTAAACTTAACCTAAATTAGAGGTTTTATGCATCAACCGGCTATGCGCCATTATGCAATTTTCGAGAAAAATAGGTTTAAAGTTTGTCAATCTTCACTATTTATTGTAGCTCCAAACTAATAATACTGGATATTGCAAGTTATTTCCCTTGTTTGACAGTTATGCATCAAAAATGTAAGAGCGGGACATTTCGCGTTAACTACATGATGTAAAATTTAGATTAGCATTTATGAAGATCTGGTTTTATACCCGTTTGATGCAAAACACAGAATCTCAGGTAGGACTGATGGTGTTTACATTTTCTTTAATAATAAGCTTATATATTAAAAATTTGGTGGTAAAAGTGTGCGTACACTTACTTCATGAGGCAGTGCAACAGATGACATCAAAATATAATTTTTAATAATTGCGCTTAGCCGATTGATGCATAACACAGTTTCTACACCATGGGAGACCTAAAAAATCATCGACTGCGTCCGGTTTTTGTAGTCGCGATCCTTGGGACCAGCGGCAAAGATCTAAACCCGTAGAGAAGTTAGACTTATGACTATCTTTTGTTTTTGTTTCTCACACAAACAGTTGAATAGTTTATTTATTTAAATGCAGTGGCGTTTGATATCTCATTAGCCAACAACGGCAAGGGAAAACAAGCAATAACAAAAAAGATTATAGAAGGTTCATAATATTTTCAGTATCTGAGCCTGAAACTGCTGGTTGTTAGGGTTGGGCAAGTTCGGATGTGATGAGCAGCCATATCTTCCATAGTGTTGCAGAGGATACATTGTTGAGTTGGTAGAAGACCGAGGCGATGAAGGTGTTTACCAGGCAAACAGTTTAATAGTTAGATTTTTGACTGTCTTTTGTTTAGTTCCACACACACACACACACACACACACACACACACACACACACAGTTGAATAATATATACTATCTGTATTGCATTTTTTCCCCAAATGCCCCAGGTTGTCTTCCGATATTCCTGGTTTCTCTCTTGATATGGCGTGCTTGTAACCCACTTCTGAGGTTGGGGCCCCTGAAAAACGGGGTTACGTTGCCCCGATGATATGTTGGGTGATAATGATGATAATGGTGCGCCAGGAGGGTGCCTAATCCTAAGCTTAACCTAAGATGAATATGAATTATGATGGTTGCGTTGGCCATATGATTTCGGGGACCGTTTGGGCCTTAAAGTTTCCCTGACATTTGTCTTACAGGTGAGGAATAACCCCGATAAAAGCCTCACCCAGAAAAACTGTCCCGACCGGGGATCGAACCCGGGCCCGCTGCGTGAAAAGGCAGCACGCTACCTCGAGACCACGGCGTGGGATTTCTATGAATAAGAACACTAAAATCTCACAGACCTCTATTGGCAGGACATTTGGTATTGATGGCAAATAGAAGATGGCCTTGAAAACTCCTTGTAGAAAAACCATAGGAAAAGCTGCCATTAGGTAGGCCAAGTATGAGGTGAGAGAATAACATTAATCATGATTTGAAGGATGTAGATTATACAGGAGATGATTGGAAAACATTAGCTAAGGATGGGAATGTATGGATAGCTTATGTCTGCGGGGCCATGAACCTATTGTTTTTATAGTACCAGTGAGTTAGTTATTATTAGATGCGAAACATGGCTCTTACTTTAAGGGAGGAAAGAAGATTACGAGCATTTCAGAATAAAGTTCTTAGGAAAATGAACAGACAGGTGAATGGAGAAAACTTCACAATAGTGAACTATATGATATGTATAGGAAGCCAGATATATTAACAGTTAAGTCTCTTAGACTGCGATGGGCAGGACATGTTGCATGTATGGGGGAATTGAAAAATACTTACTTGCATGCCAGAGGGAAATACTCACATTTAGTTGTGTGTATTTTTCTTACCATGCATTGCTCAACGTCAAAAATTTAATTACAATACATATATAATAATAATATAATAATAATAATAATAATAATAATAATTTCCGCTACCCAAGATTTATTAAAAACATTATTAATTTCGTATGAAATGCGGGTTTTTTTAGCATAGAAAATAACAAAAATGTTGACGTAATAAAACAACTGCCGTTGCGGAGCAACGCCAATGTATGTGAAAATTGAAAAAGTCAGTTTTAATTTGAATGTAATGAAATGCACATAATTTACTGGTTTAATCTAGTTTGCAACCTGAATCTTTGTGGAATGAAGAAGAACCTTTATCAGGTAAACACTAAATACCATATTAATTATCATGTTTCAAAATATATTACATTTGAAAGCTAACTAACTGCTTTACACATATGACTCGTATGTTTCTCTTTCAATACATATCTTACATTTTAAATTAAAAAACCCGCAACTTTTATATAAAATTTACATAATTCCTCCTTTTTTAGTTTATATTATTATTTTTTTTAATAAAAAATATATATTTGAGGCATGATAAGAAAAATAAATATATGCTCGGACGGGACTTGAACCCGAACCTCTGGATTTATCCCAGCGCGCTACCGATTACGCCATTATATATATATGTAAATTCTCATTAATACTAGATATGTATGTAGTGGGACATAAATCCAGAGGTCTCGGTTCAAGTCCCGTCCGAGCATTTATTTTTCTTATGTCCTATTAAGCTCGTGATAGCTCAATGTGAAAAATTTAATTATAACATATAATAATAATAAAAATAAAAAATACGATACTTTTACACATCCTTTCTTCTTCTTCTTATTCTTCCTCTTCTTCCTCCTCTTCTTCCTCTTCCTCCTCTTCTTCTTCTTCGTCATTGTTATTATTATTATTATTATTATTATCATTATTATTATTATTATTATTATTATTATTATTATTATTATCATTATTCTCTCTCCGTCAATGTTATTTTTCTATGTATATAGCGGCGTAATGGAAGTAGGTGCGAGTATTTTCTATTATTTTATGTATTTTTTTTATTATCTAAGGAAGTAAATTTCTTTAATATATATTTTAGTGCACTCTCTATACGATGATCAAACTTTTCTTAATTATGTAAAATATCACGAACATAAAATATGTATGTATGTGTGTGTGTGTGTGTGTGTGTCTGTGTGTGTGTGTGTATGTATTTCCTCTGAGGAAAATACAGGCTGCAGCATAAGTCAGTCAACCGAAAAATGCAAATATATTATTTTCTGTAGCTTACAACGTCTATACAAAAAGCAACACCGAAATTGTTCCCTAGTTAGCAAATTACCTGAAGCAGTAGTGTTTGAAATTATATCCTGAAGGTCCCGTATTTAAACCCCACTTTCAACCAATCTGATTTTTTTCCTCGGAACCATCTGCTGTGGTCTACTGACTTTATGCCGCAGATATAATCGGGTATTCTCATCCAAGTAATAACTACAAGGCGCCTCTTTCAAGCGAAGAGCTAACCACTTGTCTCTGCTTATATGTGTAGGGAAACAACAAACTCATTGATACTATCCACCCCTTAAGTCCATGGTCGCGCGGACATAAGCTCTCCATATTTCCCTCTCCTGAGCTAATGTTTTCCAATCATCCCATGTATAATCTACTTCCTTGCATCATGGTCAATGTTATTCTTGTACCTCAATTAGGACAAATAAAGCAGCTTGGGTAATACCTGCCTCACATGGGAATGTAAGGGTAGAACAGACATAGGGCCTATGGACTATTATCACTTTTTAGGATTTTTTTTCTTCAGAGTTCACGCCGCTCTCCAGGCAAACCCGCCCCTCAGTTTCAAAAACCCATGTTATAGTTACATTTTTTTTGTCGAATGCACCAGGTTGTGTTACGACATTTCTGACGTTGCTTCCTGACATGGCGTAATTGTAACTCTCATTTGAGGTTGGGGTGCCTTGTTAGCCCAATGACATGATGGGTGATAAATGATAACAAAGCTCGAGGATAGATCTAAAACCTAAACTTAACCTAAATTAGACGGTGTTATGCATCAACCGGCTATGCGCCATTATGCAAATTTCGAGAAAAATACGTTTAAAGTTTGTCAATCTTCACTATTTATTGTAGCGCCAAACTAACAATACCGGATATTGCAAGTTATTTTCCTTGTTTGACAGTTATGCATCAACAATGTAAGAGCGGGAACATTTGGCGCTTAACTAGATGATGTAAAATTTAGATTAGCATTCATGAAGATCTGGTTTCATACCCGTTTGATGTAAAACACAGAATCTCTGATAGGACTGATGGTGTTAGCAACTGACGATTTTTTTTTGACGATCTCGTATAATGGGTTTGACTGGGGTGCGTTCTCTTTAAGATGTGAGGTGTTGTTTGCTTCCTTTACAATTTCAAGGTCTTCAAATATATTTATCCTAGCTGGAATGTTTTGGATTTTAGTAGCAGGCCGTCGAGAAGAGCGGACGTGTTTTTGTTAGAGTGGTTGAAGTGTGCAAGGGACAAAGCATTATGGAAGAAGTTAGAAAGTTAATTGAAACATTGTCAATTGAAGTGAAAGAGGGGTTTGAAAAGTGCAACGTGGGGGAAGAAATTCGTGATATAGCGACGAACATGCATCGGATGGAGGACAGATTGAAATGGCTGGAATCTAAATTAGACTATCTCGAAAACCAGAGTCGCCGTAATAATATTGTGATATATGGAGTGCATGAAGAAGACAGGGAGAGCTGGGAGGAAACTGAACTTATAGTTAAAAGAGTAGTGGCGCAAATCGGGTTTGATTTGGTGAACAGTGATATTGAAAGAGCGCACAGAGTAGGTCGTTGGAATAGTGGAAAGAGACCGATTGTATGCAAATTATCACACTTCAAAATAAAATGTTGGATCCTTAGAGACAGTACATATCTTAAAGGGACCGGTATCAATATTGCCGAAGACTTTAGTGAGAAGGTGCGTTGCGAAAGGGACTTTCTTAAGCGACACATGCTCGAGGCGACGAGGCAGGGCTGCCATGCAATCCTGCAATATAATAAATTGATTATAAATGGACGAATATGGAGCAGGGAACAACTACAGAATATGGACAACCCAGAAAATGAATTTGAAGAAGTCATTGACAGCGAGTCCCCAAAACCAGCAGGGGACGCTACAACAGCAGGTGGTCTTCTTACAGCAGAGGAGGGAGAAAATTCTACACGAGAGAAAGAGAGAGGGAGCACTACAATACTAACTCCCAGGAATCCAGTAAATATACAGAACAAAACGGTCGAACGCAAAAAATATACCCCACCTCTAAGAGGTGAACGACCGGCGGACACAATACATCAAACAAGAAAATCACTAAGACTTCTGAATTTACCCGCAGAAAAGGAACTATTGAGAGGGGGAAGTTAAAAAATACAGGTAAGACTAATGACAAGGGAACACAATAGGGTTTGTTGACAGTCGTTTCATGGAATATCGAATGGTTAAAACAAAAACTTTCAATGGACAGATGTGTAGAGTTTATTGAGACTTTTGATATATTAGCTCTAGGTGAAACATGGTTAAAAGCTAATGAATGCGTAAATCTATGTAATATGAAAGGTTATTTCAAGGGTAGTCAATCCAGGGGAAGAGAGGTAGATATCCAGGTGGAGTTGCCATTTTGTATAAAGCTAACTTAGACCCATATATTAAAAAGGTAAATATTGCTTTAAAAGAGGCCATTTGTATATATTATCAAACAGGACGAGCAGAAATGTGTCTGTTGTCTATTTACCGCCAACCACTAAATTCCAGGTATGCCAATCCAATTTTTTTCGTTGAATTGTCTGACTCGTTGGCAGAAATAAAAGATAGGTTTCCGGAAGCGGGAATAATAATTTTAGGGGACTTTAACCGTAGGATTGGGGAGGAAAATATCACTATAAAATCAGATGATAATGAAACACGAGGTGAGGGTAGGAGAAGCAAAGATAAGATTATAAATTCAGAAAGAAACCAATTGTTAGCTTTTTGCGATGCATTTGAACTTGAAATTCTGAATGGGAAATATGGGGAAAATAAAAATGGAGAACTGACATTTATTAATAAAAATGGAGGTAGCGTAATCGATTATTCAATATGCACACAAGACATGATTACAGTCCTAAGTAATTTCTGTGTAGTTTCCAGAATCGAATCTCACCACTTCCCAAACAAACTTATTTTAAATATGAAAGGTATTAGTGAGACAGTTAATGATGAGGTGGCAACAATATTGAGGCCAATTACACGTTTCAGATGGATCGAGGACCGGAGAGAAGAATTTATCAGGAGTTTGGAAACGCTAATACAGGATCTGCAATTGAATGATCTTAGCGGGGTGGAAATTATTAAAACTTTGACAGAATCTTTTCAAATGCAGGGGAAAAATTCAAGGTTAAATGCGTAATGAACCAGAAGGACAAGGGTTGGTACAATAATGCATGTAGAAAGAAGAAGAATTTGTCGAAAGTAGTCTTTTAAAGTTTAGAAAAGAAAGCACAGATGAAAACAGAAAAAATTATGCGCAAGAGAGAAAGGAATATAAAGAATTATTAGGAGAAACAAAACTAGCATGGCAAAATAAGAAATCCGAAGAAATGAGAGTCGCGACTGAAAGTGGGAACATTGCGGACATATGGAAAGCGGTAAGGGAACTCAAAGTAAAGTCCATAAATCGGACAAGAATAACGCCCGGGGAATGGAAAAGTTACTTTGACAGGGTGCTGGGAAATGAGAGGTTAAGATATAATCAAGAAAATATAGTTGAGATTCCTGACCCAATACATATTCAATTACTGGATCAGGATATTTCGAAAAATGAAGTGGTCTCTTCCATTAAATGTTTAAAGAATGGTAAAGCACCTGGAATTGATGGAATACCAGAGGATTCTTGAAAATATGATATCATCCAATAAATTATTAGACGTTTTGAAAACTGCGTTCAACAAACTTTTTAATGGAGCAGATTATCCGGAAGCCTGGGCGACAGGTGTCATCCAACCACTATACAAAGGAAAAGGTGGGACACAGGTACCAGAAAGTTATAGGGGAATTTGTCTCTTGTCAGTGTTCGAAAAAATATATTGTAAAGTGCTTTACGAACGCATGAGACAATCGGCTAAAGAAAACTATAGGCTCTCAAAATATCAGGCAGGTTTTAGAGAAGGGTACTCCACGGTGGACAACGTATTTGTTCTGAGAACATTAATTGATGACAATCTGTAAGTGAAGGGGGGTAAATTATTTTGTGCATTCATTGATTTTAAGATGGCATTTGATACTGTGGACCGAAGCGCACTTTGGGAAAAATTAAATCGGAAAGGATTGTCTCATAAAATGATACATGCCTTAATGTCAATTTATAAATATGTTAAATTTTGTATAAAAGTAGACCAAGGGCACATTACAGAGAGCAGTGAAGCCAATCGGGGAGTGAGACAAGGTTGCATTTTATCACCAATGGTATTTAATCTATTCATTGATGATATTGTAGACGTAATGCTAGAAGGAGAAATTGAGGCTCCGGAGATAGGAAATGTTAAAATCCCAGTCCTGTTGTATGCAGATGATTTAATTATCTGTTCCAAGACAATCAAGGGATTGCAAAGAGGTCTTGACCTACTGGAAATATACTGTAGGAATTGGGGATTGACTGTAAATGTTAGTAAGACAAAAACAATTACCTTTAAAAATGGGACGGTTTATGGTAGAGCAGAGGAATGGAAACACAAAGATCAAGTACTTCAAAACGTGAAACATTTTGAATATCTAGGTACGACGTTGAAAATGAACGGGAAGTGGAAAAAACATATTGATATAGCATTATTTAAAGGGAGGGGACAACTTAACAGTGTACTCGGCATTCTGGGTCGAGTGCCTGATATTCCAGTCAGCACATTAGAAAAATGTATGGAGCGATGGTCAGGCCAATAATGCACTATGGTAGTGAGATTTGGGGTTTCCAAAGAACGGAAATACTAAATAAGGTATATACGCATTTTCTAAAATATATTACAGGACTTAGTAAGGCCGTTTCTAACTGTGGAATTCTATATGAATTTGGGTCATTCCAGGACGACATAAAATGTAAAATTCGTGTACTCAAATACTGGTTGCGAGTAATCCAAGGTGAACAAACAATGCTTAGAGCAATTTGTTACGACCACCAAATTAAAAACGTAGATGTTAAATTTTGGGCAGACGAGGTTAGGAGAGAACTCGAAAAGATTGGGATGGGCTGGATATGGGAAAAAGGGACTGAAAATCGCAAGAACGTGTGGAGAAAAATAAGGAGGAGGTACTTAGATATAAACCAACAAAATACTTTCGCCGAATGTACAGGAAAACGCTCACTGTGTTTACAAAGAGACCTAAAACACGTCTGGGGAAAAGAATCGTATATACTCAACCTAGGATTTAAAGAGAGATCAGGGCTTGCTTGGTTTAGGCTAGGGGCATAGAAATTGCAAAACAATTAGCGACGAGCACGATATGCGAATATGTCCAATGTGCGGGAAATTTGAAGATGAGATACATATATTAGGACAATGTAATGATTTAGAATATTGGAGACGTCAGTTATTACCGGAAAGATTTCTAAATTCAAATCGGGAAAGATTGGCATGCTACGAGTTATTGGTAAATCCAGAAAATTGGATAAACTTCGGTAAATTTCTGGACAAAACGCGGAAAATAAGAACAACACTCATTCATGAATAAATATATGTTATCAAAATGCAATAACATTAATTCTTAATAATTATATATAAATTAATTAATGTATAATGCTATTGTGTTATTATTTAATTGTAATATTACTGTGTTTTCTTAAGTAATAGCAATGTTATGGTTTTTTAGTGTATAGTGCTATTGTGTTATTATTTAATTGTAATATTACTGTGTTTTCTGTATGTAATTGTAATGTTATTGCTTTCTTTAGTGTATAATGCTATTGTATTATTATTTAATTGTAATATTATTGCGTTTTCTTTATGTAACTGTAATGTTATTGCTTTTTTTTTGTTTATTTTTCTTCACACTAGTAGCAATTATTACTTTATTGTAACGGACTGTCAAAAGCACGCACGGCTTACTGCCCGTGCGACCCATATTTGTAAATAATATTGTAAATATCTTACTTTTGTCTAATAAAGTCCTACAACTACTACTCCATTTTCTTTAATAATAAGGTTATATTTAAAGATTTGCTGGTAAAAGTGTGCGTACACTTACTTCATGAGGCAGTGCAACAGATGACATCAAAATATAATTTTTAATAATTGCGCTTAGCCGATTGATGCATAACATAGTTTCTACACCATGGGAGACCTAAAAAATCATCGACTGCGTCCGGTTTTTGTAGTCGCGATCCTTGGGACAACCGGCAAAGATCTAAACCCGTAGAGAAGTTAGACTTATGACTATCTTTTGTTTTTGTTTCTCACGTAAACAGTTGAATAGTTTATTTATTTAAATGCAGTGGCGTTTGAAATCTCATTAGCCAACAATGACTAGGGAAAACAAGCAATAAAAATAAAGATTATAGAAGGTTCATAATATTTTCAGTATCTAAGCACGAAACTGCTGGTTGTTAGGGTTGGGCAAGTTCAGATGTGATGAGAATCCATATCTTCCATAGTGTTGCAGAGGATACATTGTTGAGTTGGTAGAAGACCGAGGCGATGAAGGTGTTTACCAGGCAAACAGTTGAATAGTTAGATGTGTGACTGTCTTTTGTTTGGTTTAACATACACACACACACGCACACGCACACACACATGCACACGCTCACGCGCACGCGCACGCACACGCACGCAAGCACGCACACACACACTTACACACAAACTTACACACACACTCACACACACAGACACACACACAGTCACACACACAGACACACACACACAGACCCACACACACACAGACACACACACACAGACTCAAACACACAGACACACACACACAGACACACACACACACACACACTCACACACACACACACACAAATTGAATAATATATACCATCTGTATTGCATTTTCTTTTTTCCAAATGCCCCAGGTTGTCTTTCGACATTCCTTGTTTCTCTCTTGACATGGCGTACTTGTAACCCACTTCTGAGGCTGGGGCGCCTGAAAGGTGGGGTTACGTTGCCCCGATGATATGATGGGTGATAATGATGATAATGGTTCGCCATGAGAGTCCCTAATCCTAAGCTTAACCTAAGATGAATATGATTTATGATGGTTGCGTCGGCCATATGATTTCGGGGACCGTTTGGGCCTTAAAGTTTCCCTGACATTTGTCTTATAGGTGAAGAAAAACCCCGATAAAAGCCTCACCCAGAAAAACTGTCCCGAACGGGGATCGAACCCGGGCGCGCTGCGTGAAAAGGCAGCACGCTACCTCGAGACCACGGCGTTGGATTTCTATGAATAAAAACACTAAAATCTCACAGACCTCTATTGGCAGGACATTTGGTTTTGATGGCAAATAGATGAAGGCCATGAAAACTCCTTGTAGAAAAACCAGAGGAAAAGCTGCCATTAGGTAGGCCAAGTATGAGGTGAGAGAATAACATTAATCATGATTTGAAGGATGTAGATTATACAGGGGATGATTGGAAAACATTAGCTAAGGATGGGAATGTATGGATAGCTTATGTCTGCGGGGCCATGTATCTATTTTTTTATAGTACCAGTGAGTTAGTTATTATCGGATGCGAAACATGGCTCTTAATTTAAGGGAGGAAAGAAGATTACGAGCATTTCAGAATAAAGTTGTTAGGAAAATGGACAGGTGAATGGAGAAAACTTCACAATAGTGAACTATATGATATGTATAGGAAGCCAGATGTATTAACAGTTAAGTCTCGTAGACTGCGATGGGCAGGACATGTTGCATGTATGGGGGAATTTAAAAATACTTACTTGCATACCAAAGGGAAAACTCACATTTAGTTGTGTGTATTTTTCTTACCATGCATTGCTGAACGTCAAAAATTTAATTACAGTACATATATAATAATAATAATAATAATAATAATAATAATAATAATAATAATAATAATAATAATAATTTCCGCTACCCAAGATTTATTAAAAATATTATTAATTTCGTATGAAATGCGGGTTTTTTTTAGCATAGAAAATAACACAAATGTTGACGTAATAAAACAACTGCCGTTGCGGAGCAACGCCAATGTATGTGAAAATTGAAAAAGTCAGTTTTAATTTGAATGTAATGAAATTCACATAATTTACAGGTTTAATCTAGTTTGCAACCTGAATCTTTGTGGAATGAAGAAGAATCCTTTATCAGGTAAACACTAAATACCATATTTATTATCATGTTTCAAAATATATTACATTTGAAAGCTAACTAACTGCTTTACACATATAACATACATGTTTCTCTTTCTATATATATCTTACATTTTAAATTAAAAAACCCGCAACTTTTATATAAAATTTATATAATTCCTCCGTTTTTAGTTTATATATATTTGAGACATGAAAAGAAAAATAAATACATGCTCGGACGGGACTTGAACACGAACCTCTGGATTTATCCCAGCCCGCTACCGATTACGCCATTATATATATATATATATATATATATATATATATATATATAGATATTATAAATATATTTTTGACATTCGGCAATGAAGGCAAATATGATATGAAAATAAAAAAGAATGCTTGAGTCGGGATTTGAAGTCGAGTCTCTAAAGTCTGTACCCTTAGCGCTCTAACCAACTGAGCTACCGAAGAATTCCAAGACAGACATACAATTTTCTTATACATGAAGTAGTCTCAATTCACACAAGAGGTAGCGGAAATTTCTTTCAACTGCCATCTAGTGGCTAACATAACAGTTGAGCAAATTATTAAAGAGAATATTTGCTTTATAGCAGTAACGCTTGCTTAACTGTTATGTTAGCCACTAGATGGCAGTAGAATGAAATTTCCGCTACCTCTTGTGTGAATAGAAAATTCTACATGTATAAGAAAATTGTATATTTGTCTTGGATTTCTTGGGTAGCTCAGTTGGTTAGAGCGCTAAAGGTACAGACTTTAGAGACTCGAGTTCAAATCCCGACTCAAGCATTCTTTTTTCTTTTCATATTATATATATATATATATATATATATATATATATATGTGTATGTAAATTCTCATTAATACTAGATATGTATGTAGTGGGACATAAATCCAGAGGTCTCGGTTCAAGTCTCGTCGGAGCATTTATTTTTCTTATGTCCTATTAAGCTTGCATTGGCTAAATGTGAAAAATTTAATTATAACATATAATATTAAATACGATATGTTTTACACATCCTTTCTTCTTCTTCCTCTTATTCCTCTTCCTCTTCTTCCTCTTCCTCTTCCTCTTCCTCCAATTCTTCTTCTTCATCTTCTCCTTCTTCTTCTTCGTCATTATTATTATTATTATTATTATTATTATTATTATTATTATTATTATTATTATTATCATTATTCTCTCTCCGTCAATGTTATTTTTCTATGTATATAGCGGCGTAATGGAAGTAGGTGCGAGTAATTTCTATTATTTTATGTATTTTTTTATTATCTAAAGAAGTAAATTTGTTTAATATATATTTTAGTGCACTCTCTATACGATGATCAAACTTTTCTTAATTATGCCAAATATCACAAACAGTAAATATGTATGTATGTGTGTGTGTGTGTGTGTGTGTGTAGAGCCTCTGAGGAAAATACAGGTGCAGCATAAGTCGGTTAACCGAAAAATGCAAATATATTATTTTCTGTAGCTTACAACGTCTATACGAAAAGCAACACCGAAATTGTTCCCTAGTTAGAAAATTACCTCAAGCAGTAGTGCTTGAAATTATATCCTGAAGGTCCCGTATTCAAACCCCACTTTCAACCAATCTGATTTTTTTTCCTCGGAACCATCTGCTGTGGTCAACTGACTTTATGCCACAGATATAAATCGCGTTTTCTCATCCAAGTAATAACTACAAGGCACCTCTTTCAAGCGAAGAGCTAACCACTTGTCTCTGCTTATATGTGTAGGGAAACAACAAACTCATTGATACTATCCACCCCTTAAGTCAATTGTCGCGCGGTCATAAGCTCTCCATATTTCCCTATCCTGAGGTAATGTTTTCAAATCATCCCATGTATAATCTACTTCCTTGCATCATGGTCAATGTTATTCTTGTACCTCAATTAGGACAAATAAAGCAGCTTGAGTAATACCTGACTCACGTGGGAATGTAAGGGTAGACACAGACATAGGCCCTATAGTCTATTATCATTTTTAGGATTTTTTTGTTTTTTCATAGTTCACGCCGCTCTCCAGGCAAACCCGCCCCTCAGTTTCAAAAACCCATGTTATAGTTACATTTTTTTGTGGAAGGCACCAGTTGTCTTACATTTCTGACATTGCTTCCTTACATGGCGTAATTGTTACTCTCTTTTGAGGTTGGGGCGCCTTGTTAGCCCAATGACATGAAGGGTGATAAATGATAACAAAGCTCGAGGATAGTTCTAAAACCTAAACTTAACCTAAATTAGACGGTGTTTTACATCAACCGGCTATGCGTCATTATGCAAGTTTCGAGAAAAATACGTATAAAGTTTGTCAGTCTTCACTATTTATTGTAGCGCCAAACTAACAATACTGGATATTGCAAGTTATTTTCCATGTTTGACAGTTATGCATCAACAATGTAAGAGCGGGAACATTTGGCGCTGAACTACATGATGTAAAATTTAGATTAGCATTTATGAAGATCTGGTTTCATACCCGTTTGATGCAAAAAACAGAATCTCTGATAGGAATGATGGTGTTTACATTTTCTTTAATAATAAGGTTATGTTTCAAGATTTGGTGGTAAAAGTGTGCGGACACTTACTTCATGAGGCAGTGCAACAGATGACATCAAAATATAATTTTTAATAATTGCGCTTAGCCGATTGATGCATAACACAGTTTCTACACCATGGGAGACCTAAAAAATCTTCGACTGCGTCCGGTCTTTGTAGTCGCGATCCTTGGGACCAGCGGCAAAGATCTAAACCCGTAGAGAAGTTAGACTTATGACAATCTTTTGTTTTTGTTTCTCACACAAACAGATGAATAGATTATTTATTTAAATGCAGTGGCGTTTGAAATTTCATTAGCCAACAATGACTAGGGAAAACAAGCAATAACAATAAAGATTGTAGAAGGTTCATCATCTTTTCAGTATCTGAGCACGAAACTGCTGGTTGTTAGGGTTGGTCATGTTCGGATGAGATGAGCATCCATATCTTCCATAGTGTTGCAGAGGATACATTGTTGAGTTGGTAGAAGACCGAGGTGATGAAGGTGTTAACTAGGCAAACAGTTGAATAGTCAGATTTTTGAATGTCTTTTGTTTGGTTCCACACACACACAGTTAAATAATATATACCATCTCTATTGCATTTTTTTTTCCAAATGCCCTAGGTTGTCTTTCGACATTCCTGGTTTCTGTCTTGACATGGCGTGCTTGACCTTCTGAGTTTGGGGCTCCTGAATGGCGGGGTTACGTTGCCCCGATGATATTATGGGTGATAATGATTGATATGAATACATAGTCTTTTATATAGATTTTAATTGTTTTATAGATTATTTTAATTATTCAAGCAAAGTCTTTTGAAATAGAGGTTAGACATGCAAAGTCTGTTGAAATAGAGTTTAGACATGATATAGTTCAGAGCAAAGTTTGGCTTAGCTAACTGTAAACATCCCTACATTTAGTCTATTGGAATGTTAGTGAGTACAGTTAGGGTAACTTGAGGTCAAATTGAGTATATAATACTTGAGATGTGAGGGTCTCGGTCTGTTTTTTGTAAACTGCTGAAGGGTAATTCTTAATATGTATTCTGGAATTTAGGATTTGAATCAAGTAGAATTAAGTATTTTGATATTAAATTTTCAAAAGGGGATATAACATTTTTAAACATGTAGATTAGAGTAGATTTATAACTTCCACATCCCCCTCTCTCTTAAACCCCAGAAAGTACTGTAGTTTCTAATATAGGCTTAGATTAGTTATTTAGGGCTAGAGTACTTAGGCATTCTAATTATTTATACCTTAGTAATAAAATATTTTAAAATAATACTTCCTTTGTTTATTTCAACACAGGTATAACTGTACATCCTCATACTAACGCTCGGCTAGATAAACGCTACCAGATTTTCCAAGTCCCGAAGGTCCTTTAAGCCTAAAAAATCCAGCTGCGCTTATAATATTGGTGACCAGTCGGTGGTATATCGAATAAATAATGTTGTATTATTTTTTCTGATAGGGAAACGAACTCTTGCAAGCATTCTGGACCGTTTGGAATACAATAAATATTAAATTTTGTGATCGTACATTTTTCTTTTTAGGTTAAAATCAGCAGTATAAAATTTATGTAGAACATAGGATAATTATTATTTAATAGAAATTAAATAAATAAAAGATATTCATTCTAGATTGGGATTTAAATTAATCAGACCTTGTAAGAGAGAGGGAGATGTGGAAGAAGAAAAAAAAAGTTTTTTCGATGTAGCCTATAGTGATTGAGCAACCATTTTTTTCTCTTGTAAAATCTATGCATGATATATTAAGAGTGTATACTATTTTTTTTTTGTCTAGAAGATATGTGTGGTAGAAGTGGTTAGGAAAAATAACCATTAAAGTTTGGCAAAACTCATGCTGAAACGTGGCCCTCCAAACGGGATATGTGGATGTAGCGTATCAATTTATGTTGCTTGAGGTGCAGATAAAATACGGGGTGTTCACGAATTTGGGTGCTCTTGATAATTAAAGGAAATATTTAGGCACGGAAAAGTAGTATTTTACTTATTACGAGAAGTTAGTTTAAAACATGGCATGGAGATCGAACTTTGCCAGGATCGTGGATGACGTATGCAAATTGAACTCGTGGCTCGTGGACGGGTGTGACGCCATGGTGGTTGTGACCAAAAATAATTTCTCTGCAAATAATAAGTACGAATAAAAGAGCATGAACTAATTACCTTCGTGGAAAATTATTTCCATATAATACTGAAATCCCAATTGTTTAAAAGTCTCGGGTTATTAATTACCTCAGGGCAATTCAAGCGATACCAACATACGAAGCTATGAACGAAATGTTGAATTAACTGAGAAAATTTAGGAACGTTATACAGCGAGATAGGAATCCATTACCAGAAAATTTTGCGAACAGATCGTTTCTGCATAGGTTGGGAAAAATATATATAAATAAATAAATAGTCATGCGAAAAGCAAGCGTAGAATTATGATCTGTGTCACTCCTTAGGTTGGCAATACAATATGCCAAGTCGAAATCATACCGACTTCGTTTAAATAAGTGAAAAATGACGGTTCGTATATATATATATATATATATATATATATATATATATATATATAATTTACGGGGTAACTACAGGGTATTGTTGAGAAAATATTTAGCGAAAGGAGTCTCGGGTTCGAACCCCTGGTGACTAGCTTTACAAGGTGGCGGCTGGAGTGAAGGCTAGGTTTTGAAAGGTCAGAAAAAACAGTAAAATAATTTTCACATACGGTGACTACCAGTTGTTTTTTTATTAGATTTCTTGTCCGAGAACGGTAAGCCAGGAGTGTTCTAAGTTAGCTATAATACAAGTTTATTCCTAGCAGGAATGTTAAGATATGTCGGAGGAATATTTAGTCTGAAATATGTCCCCGTATGCGAGGCTATCTAACGGTTTTTGATAAAGATTCTGAAAATTTTCCAACTTGAATGAGGGAGTTACACTTCAATTAATTCGCTCTACACTATACATGTTACCGAATCATCAGATCAAATATCCAAAATCATAAAGAGTATCAAAATTTTTTTAAAACAGATTGATCTGGCAACACGTGTAATGTGTTGGCTAGGATGTCGTCACTAGAAGTCTTGGATTCGAACTCAGGGAAAATGTAATCAGTATTTGTTTAATCTCTCCAAAATAACGCAAGATGGCCGTAGTGTAAAATTGATTCAAGGTTATTGGAACTTGAACTCGTAAATTATTTTCCATTTTTATACAAGTCAGGAATTTTGGCATTTGTCGGGAGTAAATTGGAAATTTTCCACAACTCGTATAATTAATTTATCTCGGGAAAATATGGAAGTATGGAACTTAGCTTCTTTTACAGATCAAATAACAAAAAAAAATAATTAAAATAAAATAAAAGTGGCTCATGGAACTCAGCTTCCTTTACAAAATAAATTATTAACTTAGTATAAAATTTTGTTTTCAAGGGAGTTTATTTAAAGTGTAACTTATAATAGACCTAATTATACTTGGATGGGAAACCTGTAATGGGCACTATATCAGATTAGATCTCGTAACGGTGGATTGAAAATAGATTCTGAAAACTTTCCACAACTGGTACAAGGTATGTCAGCTGATGGTTCGAACTAGGACACATATTTGTCGACTGCTGAGGGAACCTTGATGCTGACCATTTTTATAATTCTCTGTCCGAATAAACGACCTTGCCCGCATTAGACAGAGCATTTAATTAAATAATAATAAAATTTATGATTGGCAAATTAAATTCACTGATATGTTCGAGGACGTTTAAATAATTACAAGGAATCATAAATATTCTATACTTAACGATCGCAATGAAATTAATGATAGGAAATAACTAAAGTATATCACATACAGTAACGTGCCTATATATTCTAAAGGAAATATAGGAGCGCGAGAGTCATAAACATTTTTTTCTCAAAAAAAAAAAATTAGGAAACTTGAATAGTCCTTTATATAAGTGCGGCGATAGTTGCGTCTAATTATTAATATGGTTAAATCTCAATTCAGAAGGAAATAATATTACAAAATTAAATCCGCAAAAAATAAATGAATAAATACATGGTATTGTCTATTAATCCTAACCCCAAGTGATATGATACTACATAATCAGGGATTTTTGAGTTCTGTTGTGAATTACAAGTTTTATGTTTTATCTACCTTATAAAAAAAATTGAATTTTCAACTGACTTTATACATTACTTAGGACTTTTGAGTAATTATTTGAAAACCCATATGGTGGTTGGTGACTTGCAGTTTCCCCAGAGAGATTTTATGCAGTGAAGAGTTTGGATCAAATCAAGAGTGTCTAGTTGTTTTAGGCATTATCTTTTAATGCGACTACATACTTAAAAAAAATATAATTTAGATTTAAGGGTGGCAGCATTTTTTTTTGTAAAATTGTGAACTGTTCCGATAAATTTTATAATATTATTGGATCATTTAATTTCATAGTGAGGTGAGCCAATCTAGTCGTAGATCTTTTTGGCATTTTATGGTAGCAAGCGAAGTTGATAATTGAAACGTGGTGATAATGCCGGCGCACTGTAGAACCATAGGACTCGGGAAATAATTTCGTGTCATTTTAAGTGTAGGTTCGAATATTTGAGGAATAAGAACATGTGGGAAGTTAGAACTCAATGAATGGACGCCTTAATAATAATAAATAACCAATAAACAATGATAACAATAAATAATAACCTTATTAAAATAAGCTAATAATCTGTGAATTTAAACCAACTAATGTAAAAGTAAAACATGGGCAAGTAACTGAAGTTACGGGAAACGGTAAATGATGCTAACTGAGGAAATGAGTAGATAATCTTAATCACTACAATAAATTAAACCCAAAGATTATGACAACCACAAGTAAATATGGACCAACTACGAGTAATCTTAACAAACTAAATTGAATAATATTAATAATTAAATAATTAATGGAAAAAGTAGTTTGGAAGGTATAAAGGAGCATCAGATTACGAAGACAGGTCATGAGGTAAAAGAGGATGACCGGGACTCAGTGAATAACCAACGGGCAATCTGAGCTATAAAAGTAAAATCTGATAACTAATCGACATAATAATGAAATATAATAATAATAAAGATAATAATCATAATAATAATAATAATATAATAACCATACTAACTATATTAATAAAAATAAACAATGATAACAAACATCAGTAATAACAATAAAAGTTAACAATCATACTGCATAATAATAATACTAATAATAATAATAATAATAATAATAATAATAATAATAATTCACAGAAAATTAATAAACATTAATAATAATACTAATAATAAATAAAACTAATTGCAATAACATAATGATAAGCATAAAACGTTATATCGATATTTAAAGTAATAATTACTAATAGGAGAAACATTCAGATTGGAGGATGGCGGATAATATTGAACAGAATAAGGTCTAAATGATCGTAATACTGAGATACCAGATAGGACTAGCAGTAATCTTTATATAGTATTTGAATAATAATATTAATACCAGAAGTAAAAGAAGTAAACAAACGTGAAAGGAGTGACAAACAAACATCAACGAATAACCCTCAAGCTGGGTAACGATTGGATGCTTGAGACTAGTTATGATATCCACGTGAGATTAATAGGATGTAACCAGGAAGATCAAACTATTAATATCAATGAAGATCCTAAAACTTATTAAAAACTATAATAATTATAAACCACCCGAAAAGTAAATAATAATGATAATAATAATAATAATAATAATAATAAAGATAACAATAAACCTTAACGATGATAATAATAAAAATAAAATAAAATTACCAGTATTGATAATGTATAATGATAATAATAAAACACAGTAAATTTATAACTAACAACAATAATAATAATAATAATAATAATAATAATAATAATAATAAAATAATAATAATAATAATAATAATAATAATAATAATAATAATGAAATTAGAGCGAACTACCAGAAATAAGACTTTTGCTTATGAATAAAATGAAAGATAAACGGAAAACCTCAATCTCAATTTCAGCAATTAGGACTCATTTAAGTATGAATGGGTTCCGGGATAAGTAGTAGGCTAGTTCGCGAGAAGATAACGTGAAAAGCAGTCCAGATAGAGGCACGTAGTATGTTAAGCCTATAGCGGAAGACGAATGATAGGTTCAATTAACCAGCAGTTATGCCAACACGGAGGGTAGGAATTATTCTAACATCGCGAGAAAATAAGGAGTGACAACAGTTTTCAGATTAAGAAGGGGGGATGTGCATTATCCAACTTGGTTTTAAAAAAATTGTATTAGTAAAAGAGAACTTAGGAGAAATTTATAAACTTTTGAAACGCAATGTAGAATAGGACAAGCGCTGAAAGATTTTCCCAGAATTACCGAGTACCAAGCATGCAGAAATGATCGAAAACAAATTAATTTATTCCCATAGTAATTTAGAAGATGGAGGTTAGGATAATTCACCGATAGTTGGGTGACTTAATCGATCTAGTGGAAAGTATTATCATATAAATTTGGGATTTCAAGGGCTATACTGAATATATTTCTAATGGAAATTACACAACAATTATTATACTCGTCTGATCATGACACTTGACTGAGATGCATACAGGAGGAAACAGAGAAAGAATCTGCGGCCGGGATCTCTCCCTCTGTACACCTTGATAGCATATCAGTGGGACTAGTGACCAGTTGAGAATAGACACACACACATGGGATTTGGAACTTAATTAGATTAGTGAATGACCACTAGATCGCTCTAAGACTCGCCAGACTTGGGCCCACAAATCACTCGGAACCATATCATGATAAAAACGAGCGAATAGACTGTAACCTAGGTCAATCTTGGCTAAGCGATGTTAGGGAAATCACACAGAAACCCACAAGAAGTTAGAAGAGAGATAGAATTAGGATAGGAAGCAAGGTAGGCATTCTATCTTGATGGAGGCCTGGCATATACTAGAGCCACTGGGATAGAGATGCGAACAGCGACCCTTAGGAGAACCAGTGCACAGTTGGAGAGAGACAGAGAAATAGTGAGGAGATAGGGAGTGGTGCAAAATTGGAAGGTGGGACACCCCCGTATGATAGGATCTGGAGTCGCAGACCTCCTTGGTGATCCTGGGGCAACTGGCCATAAAACCTTGCCCGGCTTGGCACTGACGTTTAGGACCATGGAACAATAGCAGATAGAGAGTTAGGCATCGGAGAACGATTATTGAACGAGAACACGGATTGATCGAGGAAATAAACATTAGTTGATACCCGGGGTTTTAGGGAGTGATGAGGGCAATAGTGGGACCCACCATCAAAGAAAATAGGATTCAATCCACTAATTTGAGGAGGGCGTGTCCGATGAGTCCAACAGGTCCTCCCTAAGATTTATAATTGAAAACGAAAATTCTGTAGGCAACAGAATTAGAGAGGGTGTGTCAAGGAACGGACTAGGGCCACTGTTGACGGAGATGGAAACGGCTTGACTCCTCCCTCTGTAGGCCGAGCCCAGAGAAATCTAGGGCCACACATTGTGGAAGACGGGATCCATTTTCCGCCCTTCAAGGTCGCGCCCGGCCGCTTCGGTGGCTCACCCGACACGATTAGCGAGAGAGAAATCGCGACTAAGAGGTGGGGGCAGGCATGACTAGGGCCACCGTCGGCGTGAATGGAAAGTGCGCAATATTTCATGCCTTCGAGGCGCAGCCCAGTCAGGGGTCTGAGGCCCCCTGAAAGGACAGGATGCCAGAGAAAATCCGCCGGTGGTGAGAAAGCGGAAAGAAATACCGCGAAGTAAAGACGGATACGCACAGATAGAATATGGTCCTAACGGGTAGATAACAAATGCTAGCAAAATAACACCGGAAAAACTAGTGCACTAGAGGGAACAGAAGGAAAATTGGGAAATGCACATGCATACGATTGTGCCCATCGACAAGTAGAGCCAAGAGGGGCCAGACTGACCTAGGATGGAAATGGAAGAGGACGACATAAAAACGAGAGGTTAAACACCTATGGTTTAAGCGCATAAGCAGTCTAAAGTAAATAGAGTCCTAGGATACAAGCAGAACAGATAGGAGTAGTTCCGAGAGAAAGAAGAAGTAAGGAAAGAACCTGGAGTAGGACGTGAGTAAATGTTTCAAAGTAAGACGGGGAAAATCGAACCCCAATAAATGATGATATGTATGTAATGGGAAATCAAGGAAACCCCTGGAGTAAAAAGTAGAAAAAAGGCAGTTTAAATACATGTAGATCAAGAAACAATCAGGGAATAACGTATACAAAACGTAAAATAAATGTATAAAAGTTCAACAAATCTGCTATGAGAATTTGCCAGTCAAACTAACAGTTAGGTGAGGTAAGAGTGTAAAGTACACCGTATCAGAAGTTAGGGCAGCAGAAGGGAGAATGAGGACAAGGACTCGGGTTAAGTAACATACTGTGACCTTCTAAAATCGAATCAGTAAGGATTAAGAAGTTAAATTAAGTGGATTGATATATTAGTAGTAAGATCAGATGGTCAGGAAAAACTAGACAAATGAATATTGAAAACCTGAATCCCTGTCCAGACACAAGTAGCTTAAAAATCATATCTCA
>JASPKZ010008578.1:0-252211 GCA_030220185.1 Diploptera punctata
GAATTCGAGTTTTTCGTAGTCTTGATTCGAGTTTGTTCATCTTGAATTCGAGTTTGATCGTCTTCTGAATTCGAGTTTTTGTTCGTCTTCTTGAATTCGAGTTTGTTCGTCTTCTTGAATTCGAGTTTGATCGTCTTCTTGAATTCGAGTTTGATCGTCTTCTTGAATTCGAGTTTGATCGTCTTCTTGAATTCGAGTTTGTTCGTCTTCTTGAATTCGAGTTTGTTCGTCTTCTTGAATTCGAGTTTGATCGTCTTCTTGAATTCGAGTTTGATCGTCTTCTTGAATTCGAGTTTTGTCGTCTTCTTGAATTCGAGTTTGTTCGTCTTCTTGAATTCGAGTTTGTTCGTCTTCTTGAATTCGAGTTTGATCGTCTTCTTGAATTCGAGTTTGATCGTCTTCTTGAATTCGAGTTTGATCGTCTTCTTGAATTCGAGTTTTGATCGTCTTCTTGAATTCGGAGATTGTCATCTTGAATTCGAGTTTGTTCATTTGAATTCGAGTTGTTCATCTGAATTCGAGTTTGTTCGTCGTCTTGAATTCGAGTTTGATCGTCGTCTGAATTCGAGTTTGATCGTCTTCTTAATTCGAGTTTGATCTCTTCTTGAATTCGAGTTTGTTCATCTTGATTCGGTTTGTTCATCTTGAATTCGAGTTTGTTCGTCTTGAATTCGAGTTTGTTCGTCGTCTTGAATTCGAGTTTGATCGTCTTCTTGAATTCGAGTTTGATCGTCTTCTTGAATTCGAGTTGTGTTCGTTCGTCTTGAATTCGAGTTTGTTCATCTTGAATTCGAGTTTGTTCATCTTGAATTCGAGTTGTTCGTCTTCTGATTCGAGTTTGTTCGTCGTCTTGAATTCGAGTTTGTTCATCTTGAATTCGAGTTTGTTCGTCTTCTTGAATTCGAGTTTGTTTCGTCGTCTTGAATTCGAGTTTGTTCTCGTCTTGAATTCGAGTTTGTAATCTGAATTCGAGTTGATCGTTCTTCTGAATTCGAGTTTTTTCGTCTTCTTGAAGCGAGTTTGTATCTTGAATTCGAGTTTGATCGTCTTATTGAATTCGAGTTTGTTCGTCGTCTTGAATTCGAGTTTGTTCATCTGAATTCGAGTTTGTTCGTCTTCTTGAATTCGAGTTTGATCGTCTTCTTGAATTCGAGTTTGATCGTCATCTTGAATTCGAGTTTGATCGTCTTTTGAATTCGAGTTTGTTCGTCGTCTTGAATTCGAGTTGATCGTCTTCTTGAATTCGAGTTTGTTCGTCGTCTTGAATTCGAGTTTGTTCATCTTGAATTCGAGTTTGTTCATCTTGAATTCGAGGTTTCGTCTCTTGAATTCGAGTTTTGTCGTCTTCTTGAATTCGGTTTGTTCATCTTGAATTCGAAGTTGTTCATCTTGATTCGAGTTTGTTCATCTTGAATTCGAGTTGTTCGTCGTCTGAATTCGAGTTTGATCGCTTCTTGAATTCGAGTTTGATCTCCTTCTTGATTCGAGTTTGTTCATCTTGAATCGAGTTTTTTCATCTTGAATTCGAGTTTGTTCATCTTGAATTCGAGTTGTTCGTCGTCTGAATTCGAGTTTTATCGTCTTCTTGAATTCGAGTTTGATCGTCTTCTTTGAATTCGATTTTGAGTCGTCTTCTTGAATTCGAGTTTGATCGTCTTCTTGAATTCGAGTTTGTTCATCTTGAATTCGAGTTTGTTTCATCTTGAATTCGATTTTTTTCGTCGTCTTGAATCGAGTTTGAATCGTCTTCTGAATTCCGAGTTGATAGTCTTCTTGAATCGAGTTTGTTCATCTTGATTCGTTTTGTTCATCTTGAATTCGAGTTTGTTCATCTTGAATTCGAGTTTGTTCGTCTTCTTGAATTCGAGTTTGATCGTCTTCTTGAATTCGAGTTTGATCGTCTTCTTGAATTCGAGTTTGTTCATCTTGAATTCGAGTTTGTTCATCTTGAATTCGAGTTTGTTCATCTTGAATTCGAGTTTGTTCGTCGTCTTGAATTCGAGTTTGATCGTCTTCTTGAATTCGAGTTTGATCGTCTTCTTGAATTCGGGTTGTTCATCTTGAATTCGAGTTTGTTCATCTTGAATTCGAGTTTGTTCATCTTGAATTCGAGTTTGTTCGTCGTCTTGAATTCGAGTTTGATCGTCTTCTTGAATTCGAGTTTGATCGTCTTCTTGAATTCGAGTTTGATCGTCTTCTTGAATTCGAGTTTGTTCGTCGTCTTGAATTCGAGTTTGTTCATCTTGAATTCGAGTTTGTTCATCTTGAATTCGAGTTTGTTCATCTTGAATTCGAGTTTGTTCGTCATCTTGAATTCGAGTTTGATCGTCTTCTTGAATTCGAGTTTGATCGTCTTCTTGAATTCGAGTTTGATCGTCTTCTTGAATTCGAGTTTGATCGTCTTCTTGAATTCGAGTTTGTTCGTCGTCTTGAATTCGAGTTTTTGATCGTCTCTTGAATTCGAGTTTGTTCGTCATCTTGAATCGAGTTTGATCGTCTTCTTGAATTCGAGTTTGATTCGTCTTCTTGAATTCGAGTTTGATCGTCTTCTTGAATTCGAGTTTGATCGTCTTCTTGAATTCGAGTTTGATCGTCTTCTTGAATTCGAGTTTGTTCGTCTTCTTGAATTCGAGTTTGTTCGTCATCTTGAATTCGAGTTTGTTCATCTTCTTAATTCGAGTTTGATCGTCTTCTTGATTCCGAGTTTGTTCGTCTTCTTGAATTCGAGTTTGATCGTCTTCTTAAATTCGAGTTTGATCGTCTTCTTGAATTCGAGTTGATCGTCTTCTTGAATTCGAGTTGATCGTCTTCTTGAATTCGAGTTTGTTCGTCGCTTCTTGAATTCGAGTTTGTTCATCTTGAATTCGAGTTTGTTCGTCATCTTGAATTCGAGTTTGTTCGTCTTCTTGAATTCGAGTTTGATCGTCTTCTTGAATTCGAGTTTGATCGTCTTCTTGAATTCGAGTTTGATCGTCTTCTTGAATTCGAGTTTGATCGTCTTCTTGAATTCGAGTTTGATCGTCTTCTTGAATTCGAGTTGTCGTCGTCTTGAATTCGAGTTTGTTCATCTTGAATTCGAGTTTGTTCGTCATCTTGAATTCGAGTTTGATCGTCTTCTTGAATTCGAGTTTGATCGTCTTCTTGAATTCGAGTTTGATCGTCTTCTTGAATTCGAGTTTGATCGTCTTCTTGAATTCGAGTTTGATCGTCTTCTTGAATTCGAGTTTGTTCGTCGTCTTGAATTCGAGTTTGTTCATCTTGAATTCGAGTTTGTTCGTCATCTTGAATTCGAGTTTGTTCGTCTTCTTGAATTCGAGTTTGATCGTCTTCTTGAATTCGAGTTTGATCGTCTTCTTGAATTCGAGTTTGTTCGTCGTCTTGAATTCGAGTTTGTTCATCTTGAATTCGAGTTTGTTCGTCATCTTGAATTCGAGTTTGATCGTCTTCTTGAATTCGAGTTTGATCGTCTTCTTGAATTCGAGTTTGTTCGTCTTCTTGAATTCGAGTTTGATCGTCTTCTTGAATTCGAGTTTGATCGTCTTCTTGAATTCGAGTTTGATCGTCTTCTTGAATTCGAGTTTGTTCGTCGTCTTGAATTCGAGTTTGTTCATCTTGAATTCGAGTTTGATCGTCTTCTTGAATTCGAGTTTGATCGTCTTCTTGAATTCGAGTTTGATCGTCTTCTTGAATTCGAGTTTGATCGTCTTCTTGAATTCGAGTTTGATCGTCTTCTTGAATTCGAGTTTGTTCGTCTTCTTGAATTCGAGTTTGTTCATCTTGAATTCGAGTTTGATCGTCTTCTTGAATTCGAGTTTGTTCGTCTTCTTGAATTCGAGTTTGATCGTCTTCTTGAATTCGAGTTTGATCGTCTTCTTGAATTCGAGTTTGATCGTCTTCTTGAATTCGAGTTTGATCGTCTTCTTGAATTCGAGTTTGATCGTCTTCTTGAATTCGAGTTTGTTCGTCGTCTTGAATTCGAGTTTGTTCATCTTGAATTCGAGTTTGTTCGTCATCTTGAATTCGAGTTTGTTCGTCTTCTTGAATTCGAGTTTGATCGTCTTCTTGAATTCGAGTTTGATCGTCTTCTTGAATTCGAGTTTGATCGTCTTCTTGAATTCGAGTTTGTTCGTCGTCTTGAATTCGAGTTTGTTCATCTTGAATTCGAGTTTGATCGTCTTCTTGAATTCGAGTTTGATCGTCTTCTTGAATTCGAGTTTGATCGTCTTCTTGAATTCGAGTTTGTTCGTCGTCTTGAATTCGAGTTTGTTCATCTTGAATTCGAGTTTGATCGTCTTCTTGAATTCGAGTTTGTTCGTCTTCTTGAATTCGAGTTTGATCGTCTTCTTGAATTCGAGTTTGATCGTCTTCTTGAATTCGAGTTTGATCGTCTTCTTGAATTCGAGTTTGATCGTCTTCTTGAATTCGAGTTTGATCGTCTTCTTGAATTCGAGTTTGTTCGTCGTCTTGAATTCGAGTTTGTTCATCTTGAATTCGAGTTTGATCGTCTTCTTGAATTCGAGTTTGATCGTCTTCTTGAATTCGAGTTTGATCGTCTTCTTGAATTCGAGTTTGATCGTCTTCTTGAATTCGAGTTTGTTCGTCGTCTTGAATTCGAGTTTGTTCATCTTGAATTCGAGTTTGTTCGTCATCTTGAATTCGAGTTTGTTCGTCTTCTTGAATTCGAGTTTGATCGTCTTCTTGAATTCGAGTTTGATCGTCTTCTTGAATTCGAGTTTGATCGTCTTCTTGAATTCGAGTTTGTTCGTCTTCTTGAATTCGAGTTTGTTCATCTTGAATTCGAGTTTGATCGTCTTCTTGAATTCGAGTTTGATCGTCTTCTTGAATTCGAGTTTGATCGTCTTCTTGAATTCGAGTTTGTTCGTCGTCTTGAATTCGAGTTTGTTCATCTTGAATTCGAGTTTGATCGTCTTCTTGAATTCGAGTTTGTTCGTCTTCTTGAATTCGAGTTTGATCGTCTTCTTGAATTCGAGTTTGATCGTCTTCTTGAATTCGAGTTTGATCGTCTTCTTGAATTCGAGTTTGATCGTCTTCTTGAATTCGAGTTTGTTCGTCTTCTTGAATTCGAGTTTGATCGTCTTCTTGAATTCGAGTTTGATCGTCTTCTTGAATTCGAGTTTGATCGTCTTCTTGAATTCGAGTTTGTTCGTCTTCTTGAATTCGAGTTTGATCGTCTTCTTGAATTCGAGTTTGTTCGTCTTCTTGAATTCGAGTTTGATCGTCTTCTTGAATTCGAGTTTGATCGTCTTCTTGAATTCGAGTTTGATCGTCTTCTTGAATTCGAGTTTGATCGTCTTCTTGAATTCGAGTTTGTTCATCTTGAATTCGAGTTTGTTCATCTTGAATTCGAGTTTGTTCATCTTGAATTCGAGTTTGTTCGTCGTCTTGAATTCGAGTTTGATCGTCTTCTTGAATTCGAGTTTGATCGTCTTCTTGAATTCGAGTTTGTTCATCTTGAATTCGAGTTTGTTCATCTTGAATTCGAGTTTGTTCATCTTGAATTCGAGTTTGTTCGTCGTCTTGAATTCGAGTTTGATCGTCTTCTTGAATTCGAGTTTGATCGTCTTCTTGAATTCGAGTTTGTTCGTCGTCTTGAATTCGAGTTTGTTCATCTTGAATTCGAGTTTGTTCATCTTGAATTCGAGTTTGTTCGTCTTCTTGAATTCGAGTTTGTTCGTCGTCTTGAATTCGAGTTTGTTCATCTTGAATTCGAGTTTGTTCGTCTTCTTGAATTCGAGTTTGTTCGTCGTCTTGAATTCGAGTTTGTTCATCTTGAATTCGAGTTTGTTCATCTTGAATTCGAGTTTGATCGTCTTCTTGAATTCGAGTTTGTTCGTCTTCTTGAATTCGAGTTTGTTCATCTTGAATTCGAGTTTGATCGTCTTCTTGAATTCGAGTTTGTTCGTCTTCTTGAATTCGAGTTTGTTCATCTTGAATTCGAGTTTGATCGTCTTCTTGAATTCGAGTTTGTTCGTCTTCTTGAATTCGAGTTTGTTCATCTTGAATTCGAGTTTGTTCGTCTTCTTGAATTCGAGTTTGATCGTCTTCTTGAATTCGAGTTTGTTCGTCGTCTTGAATTCGAGTTTGTTCGTCTTCTTGAATTCGAGTTTGTTCGTCGTCTTGAATTCGAGTTTGTTCATCTTGAATTCGAGTTTGTTCGTCTTCTTGAATTCGAGTTTGTTCGTCTTCTTGAATTCGAGTTTGTTCGTCTTCTTGAATTCGAGTTTGTTCGTCGTCTTGAATTCGAGTTTGTTCATCTTGAATTCGAGTTTGTTCATCTTGAATTCGAGTTTGATCGTCTTCTTGAATTCGAGTTTGTTCGTCTTCTTGAATTCGAGTTTGTTCATCTTGAATTCGAGTTTGATCGTCTTCTTGAATTCGAGTTTGTTCGTCGTCTTGAATTCGAGTTTGTTCATCTTGAATTCGAGTTTGTTCGTCTTCTTGAATTCGAGTTTGATCGTCTTCTTGAATTCGAGTTTGATCGTCATCTTGAATTCGAGTTTGATCGTCTTCTTGAATTCGAGTTTGATCGTCTTCTTGAATTCGAGTTTGATCGTCTTCTTGAATTCGAGTTTGTTCATCTTGAATTCGAGTTTGTTCATCTTGAATTCGAGTTTGATCGTCTTCTTGAATTCGAGTTTATTCGTCTTCTTGAATTCGAGTTTGTTCATCTTGAATTCGAGTTTGATCGTCTTCTTGAATTCGAGTTTGTTCGTCTTCTTGAATTCGAGTTTGTTCATCTTGAATTCGAGTTTGATCGTCTTCTTGAATTCGAGTTTGATCGTCTTCTTGAATTCGAGTTTGATCGTCTTCTTGAATTCGAGTTTGTTCGTCGTCTTGAATTCGAGTTTGTTCGTCGTCTTGAATTCGAGTTTGTTCATCTTGAATTCGAGTTTGTTCGTCTTCTTGAATTCGAGTTTGATCGTCTTCTTGAATTCGAGTTTGATCGTCATCTTGAATTCGAGTTTGATCGTCTTCTTGAATTCGAGTTTGATCGTCTTCTTGAATTCGAGTTTGATCGTCTTCTTGAATTCGAGTTTGTTCGTCGTCTTGAATTCGAGTTTGTTCATCTTGAATTCAAGTTTGATCGTCTTCTTGAATTCGAGTTTGATCGTCTTCTTGAATTCGAGTTTGATCGTCTTCTTGAATTCGAGTTTGTTCGTCGTCTTGAATTCGAGTTTGTTCGTCGTCTTGAATTCGAGTTTGTTCATCTTGAATTCGAGTTTGTTCGTCTTCTTGAATTCGAGTTTGATCGTCTTCTTGAATTCGAGTTTGATCGTCATCTTGAATTCGAGTTTGATCGTCTTCTTGAATTCGAGTTTGATCGTCTTCTTGAATTCGAGTTTGATCGTCTTCTTGAATTCGAGTTTGTTCGTCGTCTTGAATTCGAGTTTGTTCGTCTTCTTGAATTCGAGTTTGTTCATCTTGAATTCGAGTTTGTTCGTCTTCTTGAATTCGAGTTTGATCGTCTTCTTGAATTCGAGTTTGTTCGTCTTCTTGAATTCGAGTTTGTTCATCTTGAATTCGAGTTTGATCGTCTTCTTGAATTCGAGTTTGATCGTCTTCTTGAATTCGAGTTTGATCGTCTTCTTGAATTCGAGTTTGATCGTCTTCTTGAATTCGAGTTTGTTCGTCGTCTTGAATTCGAGTTTGTTCGTCTTCTTGAATTCGAGTTTGTTCATCTTGAATTCGAGTTTGTTCGTCTTCTTGAATTCGAGTTTGATCGTCTTCTTGAATTCGAGTTTGTTCGTCGTCTTGAATTCGAGTTTGATCGTCTTCTTGAATTCGAGTTTGATCGTCTTCTTGAATTCGAGTTTGTTCGTCTTCTTGAATTCGAGTTTGTTCATCTTGAATTCGAGTTTGTTCGTCTTCTTGAATTCGAGTTTGATCGTCTTCTTGAATTCGAGTTTGTTCGTCGTCTTGAATTCGAGTTTGTTCATCTTGAATTCGAGTTTGTTCGTCTTCTTGAATTCGAGTTTGATCGTCTTCTTGAATTCGAGTTTGTTCGTCATCTTGAATTCGAGTTTGTTCATCTTGAATTCGAGTTTGTTCGTCGTCTTGAATTCGAGTTTGTTCATCTTGAATTCGAGTTTGTTCGTCGTCTTGAATTCGAGTTTGTTCATCTTGAATTCGAGTTTGTTCGTCTTCTTGAATTCGAGTTTGATCGTCTTCTTGAATTCGAGTTTGATCGTCATCTTGAATTCGAGTTTGATCGTCTTCTTGAATTCGAGTTTGATCGTCTTCTTGAATTCGAGTTTGATCGTCTTCTTGAATTCGAGTTTGTTCGTCGTCTTGAATTCGAGTTTGTTCGTCTTCTTGAATTCGAGTTTGTTCATCTTGAATTCGAGTTTGTTCGTCTTCTTGAATTCGAGTTTGATCGTCTTCTTGAATTCGAGTTTGTTCGTCTTCTTGAATTCGAGTTTGTTCATCTTGAATTCGAGTTTGATCGTCTTCTTGAATTCGAGTTTGATCGTCTTCTTGAATTCGAGTTTGATCGTCTTCTTGAATTCGAGTTTGATCGTCTTCTTGAATTCGAGTTTGTTCGTCGTCTTGAATTCGAGTTTGTTCGTCGTCTTGAATTCGAGTTTGTTCATCTTGAATTCGAGTTTGTTCGTCTTCTTGAATTCGAGTTTGATCGTCTTCTTGAATTCGAGTTTGTTCGTCGTCTTGAATTCGAGTTTGATCGTCTTCTTGAATTCGAGTTTGATCGTCTTCTTGAATTCGAGTTTGTTCGTCGTCTTGAATTCGAGTTTGTTCATCTTGAATTCGAGTTTGTTCGTCTTCTTGAATTCGAGTTTGATCGTCTTCTTGAATTCGAGTTTGTTCGTCGTCTTGAATTCGAGTTTGTTCATCTTGAATTCGAGTTTGTTCGTCTTCTTGAATTCGAGTTTGATCGTCTTCTTGAATTCGAGTTTGTTCGTCATCTTGAATTCGAGTTTGATCGTCTTCTTGAATTCGAGTTTGATCGTCTTCTTGAATTCGAGTTTGTTCGTCATCTTGAATTCGAGTTTGTTCGTCGTCTTGAATTCGAGTTTGATCGTCTTCTTGAATTCGAGTTTGATCGTCTTCTTGAATTCGAGTTTGTTCGTCGTCTTGAATTCGAGTTTGTTCATCTTGAATTCGAGTTTGTTCGTCATCTTGAATTCGAGTTTGTTCGTCACCACCAATATCCAGATTGAAATACAACGATCTGCAGGTTCTAAGCCAGTTCTGTCAACAGCCAGGTGCCAGAGCATTTTACGAATCTCTTACCACACAAGAGGATATTGAAGATGATTGAAACTTCATTACAAGAATGAAGCTGTTACTGAAGGTTCTTGTTTTAGTTATAAATTTCGTTGTTATTCTGGACTCAGTTAACATTAATTTTATACATGAAAAGTTCAAAACACTACTTTCATTTAGTTTACTCTATTCAACATTCTTACAGTCATGTGCATTGTTGCCTTTGAAAGCGTTGCAATTTTTTTCCTGATTTTTAATTGTCATTGTTGTAGGGAAATAATTTACCTATTAAATATAGAAATAAAGGGAATGTTGAATAACACTATAAAATGTACAACAAGCTTTTGATTATAATATTATAATGATTTTGCGAAAAGAAAAATTAATGTCTGAACCAGCAATCGAACCGTGGACCTCTTGCATTCCGTACAAGCGTGCTAGACCACTACACTATACGAGACATGGTCAAACGTTAACAATTCCTTCCACACATACTAATCTATAACTCTCGTTTCGTCCGCTGCCAGGTAGATGTCACTACCAACACCAACGGCCGGCTTCATTTAGAAGTATCTATATTTGAGAATTTTACACCAACACTTTTATAAGCAGTAAACAATGTTATTTAACATTTTCCAATGCTGTTATTTTAACACAGTTCCAATAATGGATCATATTATAATATTATAATGTCTCGTATAGTGTAGTGGTCTAGCACGCTTGTACGGAATACAAGAGGTCCACGGTTCGATTCCTGGTTCAGATATTAATTTCTCTTTTCACAAAATCATTATAATATTATAATATGATCCATTATTGAAACTGTGTTAAAATAACAGTATTGGAAAATGTTAAATAAGCTTTTGATTATTGAAAAGGAATTATCTCAAAATATTGTAAAACTGATTTAGATTGTTATTTGCTTGTACCCTTCATATATATATAATTAAATGTTTAACATTGAGCAATGCAAGCTTAATATGGTATGACAAGAAAAATAAATGCCTGGACGGGACTCGAACCCGGATCTCTGAGTCTGTACCTCAGTGTGATATCCATTACACCACCAGGCGAATCGAATTCAAAACTTATTTTTCTTATATATGTATTATATTCCCCATTATTAGTACATGTCGCGAGAACTAGGTCTTCACTGCCATCTAGTAGCTGACTATAACATGTAAGCAAATTAAAGAGAATATTTTTACTTTATAGCAGTGACGCTTTATTTTTCTTATCATACTATATATATATATATATATATATATATATATATATAAATTAGCTGCTTTTAACATCCCTTCACTATGGATTCTCCTTTGTAACCGATTTTCTGTGAAAACAATGTGTAGAGAATTTGTCGTTAATTGATGAAGTTGAACTTGATGTAATGGGGAAGTGGTTGCGGTAACTTTTATTGAAGGACCTCTATTGAGATGTAGTGACAGGTTTCTCAGAGATTAGAAACATTACAAAAGAACCGAGATTAATTCTGGGAATTTACCTCCATCCAGTCTGATATTACTTACATTAATTCGCTCTGTTGTGGATACGTTTTCCAAGAAACTTGAAGGTTGTTGAATCAATCCACTCAGACGCAATACACTATTTTCTGGTATTTTAATTGACCTTAATGGATAAGATACGTCGCGTCGGTTACTTAGTATGCTTTAGGGAAAAAGAGGATATTCCAAATGAATGAAAAGAATTGATTATCGTACCAGTTTATATTGCAACAACTACAGGAGTATCTCATTACGCTCAACTTCGTACAAAATCCTAACAAATATATTAGTAAGCAGACTTACTCCTTATATTGATGACATTCTATGCATCAATATGGATTTAGAAGAAACAGGTCTACAATGGATCAGATATTTAGAAAAAAATGTGAATATAATGGTACTGTACATCAACTATACGTAGACTTCAAAGAGCATACGATTCAATTAAGAGGGAGAAGTTATATAGTATCCTGCTGGAGTTCGGAATTCCTAAAAGGTAGTTAGACTTATACAAATGTGTCTAAATGGCACTAAGAGTAGGGCGCGTGTAGGCAAACAGTTTTCGGATACTTTTGAAATCCATAATGGGTTGAAGCAAGGAGATGCACTATCTCCTCTACCAATCAATTTTGTACTAGAGCACGCCATCAAAACTTCGGCGAATGAAGAAGCGCAGCTGTTAATTTATGCTGATGATGTAGTATTATTAGGCGATAACGAGGAGATACTACGGGCAACACGCACACTCTATTGATTAACACTAAGAAATTGGGACTGGAGGTAAACTTGAATAAAACTAAATATATGGTCACACGTAGAAATACATTATATAATGGAAATGGACAGTTAATGACAAATGAGGGAAATTTTGAGGAAGTGGCTGAATTCAAATACCTAGGAACAATAATCACAAATAGGAATGAGATGCACAAAGAAATTAAACATTGGCTCAATTCTGGAAATGCGTGATATTATGCATTGCATAGACTCTTGATGTTCCAACTCCTTTCAAAAAACGTTAAACTGAAAATATATAAAACTGTTATTTCCCCGCGACACTGGAGATGTAACAATTAGTCCACCGCGCCCGAAATTTAACACATTGAAGTCACCATAATTATCATTGATATCAAAATATGCATTTTGAGTTTAGGTGGCTTTGATTTTTACGTACTCAAGGAATCTCCATGTTTGGGGTGGTTGCCGGGATTCGGGATGGCTCGAACATTACATAATCTATATCTTACCTATCTGAATTCTTCTTTTCTTTGTTCTGTTCCAGCCAGAATTAAGAGTCCCTCCATCTCTTTTTTTGATCTTCCAGGTGTCTTTCTGCCATCGTCTGGTAACGCATGTCTTGCTATGTGTACAATTCTATCCGGTGTCATGTGGAATATATGACCCCGTTCATATGTCCTTTTTTACACCCGTTCACCTATTGTCTGAATATTCAACTACCTTATTAAGTTATGTAGGTAGGAAATAACACTTACTTACTTACTCACTGGCACTATCGAACCCGTAGGTTCATGGCCGCGCGGACATAAGCTCTCCATACATCCCTATCCTGAGCTAATGCTTTCCAATCATTCCCTGTATAATCTACTTCCCTCAAATCATAGTTAATGTTGTTCTCCCACCTCATTCTTGGTCTATCAACTGGGCGTTTTCCCTCTGGCTTTCCTACAAGAAGCTTCCAGGCACGTCTTTCATTCCCCATACGTGCAACATGTCCTGTCCATCGCAGTCTACGAGACTTAACTGTTCTTATTATATCTGGCATCCTATAAAGACCATGTAGTTCATTGTTATGTAGTTTTCTCCATTCACTTGTCTGTTCATCTCTCTTTGGTCCAAAAATTTTCCTAAGTACTTTATTCTCAAATACTTGTAATCTCCTTTCCTCCCTTAAAGTAAGAGTCCATGTTTCGCACCCATATAATATAACTGGTAGAATAATAGTTTTATATATTTTCAGCTTAACGTTTTTTTGAAAGGAGTTGGGACATCAAGAGTCTCTGCAATGTATAATAGCACGCATTTCCAGAATTGAGCCTATGTTTAATTTCTTTGTGCATCTCATTCCTATTTGTGATTATTATTCCTAGGTATTTGAATTCAGCCACTTCCTCAAAATTTCCCTCATTTGTCATTAGCTGTCCATTTCCATTATATACTGAATTTCTACGTAGGAAATAGCACTATGAGGTTTATTTTAATTTTGTTTAGTTGTTTCTTGACTCACCTCATACTTCTTAACTCCCTTGCAGATCTAGATGTTGTCACTGTATTTGTGACATTATCAATTTGAACGTGAACAGCATTGAGAATGTCACAAATACAGTGACGAAATCTAGATCTGCGAGGGAGTTAAGAAGTATGAGGTGAGTCAAGAAACAACTAAACAAAATTCAACTACCTTCTTATTTGTTCATTTCTAATTCTAATTTTCCTTGATTTACGTACAATCTTCCTCAGAATATTTATTTTAGTAACCTATGTTTTACCTATCTGAATTATTCGTTCATTTGAACTATTCAGATTGAGCGGAAGTATTTCTTCATAAGTAAGGAATTGGCTCAGTTTCGACACACCCGATGTGGTCATATGATACAATGCATTTAGTCTTGAAGATGGGATTTGTGACAACTGAGACGAAACAATTACCACAACCTTATGAAGCGTGAATTCAAGCTAAGTTAGAAAATATCCCTTGCACGTTGACAGTCACGGAAGAAAAGCTCAGTTCACAACCAACCGCATTGACACTCAAAATTGATTATTCACTGGCAGATATGTACGTCAACAAGCTCCCAGTAGCTAGGCCCAGAGTATAATATATAGGCCTACTATGATTTTAAGGGAAATAGATTATACAGGAGATGACTGTAAAACATTGGCCCTTGCTAGGGAAGTATGGATAGCTTATATAAGTGTACCTATGAACCTACGGGTTCGATAGTGCCAGCGAGTTATTTAGTTAAACTCATTGCCAATTGTAGATTTTTCGCACTTTTACCAAATTTCTCCCTATCTTACTTCTATGAATATATACATTAGTAATAGTATATATATATATATATATATATATATATATATATATGGACATGTCAAAAGAATGCCAGAGCAAAGATTGCCTAAAATTGTTATAGAATGGATCCCAATGGAAAAGAGGAAGACCGAAGAAAACTTGGATAGAAGGGGTACAAGCGGCTATGAATATCAGAGGATTGGAGGAAGATCAATGGATGGACAGAGACGAATGTCGGCAGCTGCCATGATATCGGATGATGATAATATATATATATATATATATATATATATATATATGTTTTTTTATCATACCATATTAAGCTTGCATTGCTCAATGTTAAACATTTAATTATAACATCGATAAAGCGTCACTGCTATCAAGTAAAAATATTCTCTTTAATTTGCTTACTTGTTATAGTCAGCTACTAGATGGCAGTGAAGACCGAGTTCTCGCGACATCTAGTAATAATGGAGAATATAATACATATATAAGAAAAATAAGTGTTTGAATTGGATTCGCCTGGTAGTGTAATGGATATCACGCTGAGGTACAGACTCAGAGATCCGGGTTCGAATCCCGTCCAGGCATTTATTTTTCTTATCATACCATATTAAGCTTGCATTGCTCAATGTTAAACATTTAATTATAACATCGATAAAGCGTCACTGCTATCAAGTAAAAATATTCTCTTTAATTTGCTTACTTGTTATAGTCAGCTACTAGATGGCAGTGAAGACCGAGTTCTCGCGACATCTAGTAATAATGGAGAATATAATACATATATAAGAAAAATAAGTGTTTGAATTGGATTCGCCTGGTGGTGTAATGGATATCACACTGAGGTACAGACTCAGAGATCCGGGTTCGAATCCCGTCCAGGCATTTATTTTTCTTATCATACCATATTAAGCTTGCATTGCTCAATGTTAAACATTTAATTATAACATCGATAAAGCGTCACTGCTATCAAGTAAAAATATTCTCTTTAATTTGCTTACTTGTTATAGTCAGCTACTAGATGGCAGTGAAGGCCGAGTTCTCGCGACATCTAGTAATAATGGAGAATATAATACATATATAAGAAAAATAAGTGTTTGAATTGGATTCTACTGGTGGTGTAATGGATATCACGCTGAGGTACAGACTCAGAGATCCGGGTTCGAATCCCTTCCAGGCATTTATTTTTCTTATGATACCATATATATATTGTCTAATGCCATCAGGTTGACTTTTATGACATTTCTGGCTTTATCCCCTGGCATTGGCAGAATTGTAATCAATTTCTTAATATGGGGCATCTGGAAGGCGGAGTTACGTTACCCCAATGGTGTGATGGGTGATAAAAGATAATGAAGCGCCAGGAGAGTTCTTAACTTAAACTTAACCCTAAATTCCAGACCCTTTAAGGAAAAATTCCTATGGTTTGACCGGGAATCGTACCCGGGACATCATGAACAGTAGTCAGGAACGCTGACAACTAGCCCATGAGGCTGGTCCTATGAATATCTTTACCTTTAGATTTCAGTACAGGGCAAAGATGTTCCATTGCGTGAGTTGCTTAGCTAAGATGATACAACCCTTCAGATGGTAGGAAGTTAGGGCTTCCACGTGTTTTGACAATCGGCACGAGATGTCAATCGAGTTGTCAGCTCTGTGTGACGGTCGCTTTTACCTCCAGAACATAGTTTGGTACGCATTTCCATTAGAGGCTGGGTCGACAAGGGTCGCCAATGGGTTTAGGCCACTTTAAAAATCTTGACTTCACAAGGGCGAACCATCGATCTTCCTACAGTTCCTCTTATTTCCCTACAGATGTTGGAGAGTGATTAGTGGTTAGCTCATTGCCTCAATTAGGCATCTAGTATAGGATTAACATTAATTCCTTCAATATTTTGATTAATTCCCTCGCGAATTTTCTAGACCTTTATTTACTTTATTTATAGCCTGTACCAGATTTTAATGTTTACACTTCTTTTTGTGCCTAAAGTTTTATTTTTCTTCTCCACTCGTCTCTATTCATCCAATCAAGTCCTCCAGTCCTCTTGCTCTCATTCCAGTTCTTATTTCTTGCATCCACGAGTTTCGAGGTCTTCTTTTCCTTCTTCTTCCACGAGATGTCAATCGAGTTGTCACCTCTGTGTGACGGTTGCTTTTACCTCCAGAACATAGTTTGGTACGCATTTCCATTAGAGGCTGGGTCGACAAGGGTCGCCAATGGGTTTAGGCCACTTTAAAAATCTTGACTCCACAAGGGCGAACCATCGATCTTCCTACAGTTCCTCTTATTTCCCTACAGATGTTGGAGAGTGATTAGTGGTTAGCTCATTGCCTCAATTAGGCATCTAGTATAGGATTAACATTAATTCCTTCAATATTTTGATTAATTCCCTCGCGAAATTTCTTCCTACAAAATATAATTTTCTAGACCTTTATTTACTTTATTTATAGCGTATAACAGATTTTAATGTTTACACTTCTTTTTGTGCCTAAAGTTTTATTTTTCTTCTCCACTCGTCTCTATCCATCCAACCCAAGTCCTCCAGTCCTCTTGCTCTCATTCCAGTTCTTATTTCCTGCATCCACGAGTTTCGAGGTCTTCCTTTCCTTCTTCTTCCAGGTGGACATCATTCCAATGTTTTCCTCGGTAACCTTTCTTGTTGCATTCGTCGTACGTGCCCATACCAATTTAATTGCTTATGTCTTATATATATCCACCGCTGTGGTCTCGAGGTAGCGTGCTGCCTTGTCACGCAGCGGGCCCGGGTTCGATCCCCGGTCGGGGCAGTTTTTCTGGGTGAGGTTTTTATCGGGGTTTTTCCTCACCTGTAAGACAAATGTCAGGAAAACTTTAAGGCCCAAACGGTCCCCGAAATCATATGGCCATCATCATCATCCTTATCATTATCATCATCACCATCATCATCCTTCACCGGTGTGGAAAGCAACGGGGAAGCTACCACACCTACAATTCCCTAGTAAAGCTGCAAGCAAAGCATGGAAATGCTATCATTGCCTTCGGGCAGAATTACTCTGGATAGGGATGTCTTATATAATCTACTATTGAATACTTAATATTGATTTTTTTCTCGTATGACAGTATTTATTTTTTTCTAATTTTAAACATATTGTTGCTCTCCTCAAGAAATCCGTTTCCATCGACATAAGTTTTTGTTCTAAGTTTTTCGTTGAATTTCCAAACTTCAGCTCCATATGTGACAGTACTTCTTACTATTGAATTATATATTTGTAACTTATTTTTCCTGGTTATATGTCTGTTCCATAAGACTCCATTCATCATTGCTGTTATTGCTATACCTTTATTTATTCTGTTCTTAATATCACTTTCTTGCTTATCCTACCAGACCTTCATAAAGAATTAAAAACATTAATTGGATACAGGAATATTAACAAAGGAAGAACATTTATCTTTATCGACAACTCAGGTATTACTTGGAGGAAAAAGAACAATTAAAATTTGCTCACATGCTCTAATTTAGTCTTGAGGTTCTTCTATGAGTCAAAAAATTTTCAGACTCGGGTCCCAAATTCCAAAGTCTTTTTCGAGGACTCGTTCCTTGGATTTTTTCCATCCTAATAATCCATTGATCCGACCGGGTTTGAACCCACAACCATCGGGGCTAGAGGAAATTAACCGCTAGACCACCGAAGCTGTTTATATAGGCCTATCTCATAAATCATATTAATATACATAGATCTCTGTGGTGTAGGAAGTGAAGTTCCTTGCTTCTTGTCCCGAAGATATAATCACTGCCGAGATCAATGGATTTTTTAAGGATAGAAAAATGAGGGGTCAAGTCCTCCGGGAGGGATTTTAAGCTTTGAAAATTTTCACTTCCAGCAGCCGCCATGTTTTCTTTGTATAACATGCAATGGTTGCCATTCGTGAGGAATTCACGGAATTGCTGCGGGACGGACTTATTGAATTTTGATATCAGTTGATATTCTTGTATCGTGTTTCACAGCTTCTCAATGTTTTAATGTGGAAATGGGAAAAAGTGTTTTTTGTGCGATAATTCGTTCTCTCGTTCTTACAACAATGACGACCATCATTGAAAGTTCAATTTCCTAAATTTCGGGGTTGCCAACTTATAAATAACTAAATAACTATACTGTAATATTACAAATTACCTACCTAGTGCGGGAAGTAAAACCATTGTCCTTTATGTATTCTACGTACAATGTATATACAAAAATATATCGCAAAGGTAGTGTTAATACATTATACGAAACAAATCACTGCATTTTAAATTAACTGAACTTTATTTGAAACAGTATAAAACAATACATTCGTACTTGCCGCCATTTCATTCCTGATTGGTGTCACGGCCTGTTGTAGTCTCAACTAAATTATTTTCGGCATTTACCGTGCAGACATTGGCCTGACTGTTAACGCTTGTCTGTTAATTGCATTTCCAACAAATATGTTATCATTTTACTATGATTTGTTATTTTGAAAACACCATCGTGCAAAAAATAATGTACAACGCACGTTTGTGAAATGTTTTACAGAATCTCGGAAATTAAAAACCTCGCTATCACTCGGTTTTTAATCTTTTTCTTACTTCTGTAAAAACCACTTCCCAACCTCGCGTCGTAATGCACTAATTTGGCGATAATGGGTAATATGAATATTTTTGACGCCTGATTATTTGATTGCGCAGGGCGTTTGTGCTTTTTTTCATGTTGTATGATTGAAAACTAGCAGCGGACGTTTATCAGCACATCTCTCATTCCTCCCACCTTCATTTTTATTTGGGTCAAAACAATATTCTAGCTAGAGGAAGAGAATGGAAGCAGCAGAGATGAAATTAGTTCTTATTCATCTGACACGAATAATTGATGAATTCTGATCAGAATCGTATTTGCATTTAGAATGATTACTACCAAGACCAACTGCATGCGGCGCAAGAGAAGAAATGGAAGACCTAAATTAAATTCTGTCACTCACGAATTGCGTAAACAAAGCGAATTCATCACCAATTCGTATTTATGGCCCTATTTTGTTCATTAACGGAATAAATATTGCGATAGAGTGATTCTTGTCGTCCCAACTTCTCTCAAAATACATCATCATCATCATCATCATAGTACATTCACGAATTTAGACCATTTGTTGACCTGTTTCGGCCTCAAGAGAAACACCATCCAAAAGTCTTTTGAGTGGACGTCCTCGTCTTCTTCCTGCAGGTTGATATCTTAACATTTGTTTGGGTATTCTGTGATCTTCCATTCGATGAACATGTTGCAGCCATCTTGACTTATAATCAGAAATTTTGTTTTCTAAAGATTCCTGCATTGCAGAGACTCTTGATGTCCCAACTCCTTTCAAAAAACGTTAAACTGAAAATATATAAAACTATTATTCTACCAGTTATATTATATGGGTGCGAAACATGGACTCTTACTTTAAGCGAGGAAAGGAGATTACAAGTATTTGAGAATAAAGTACTTAGGAACATTTTTGGACCAAAGAGAGATGAACAGACAAGTGAATGGAGAAGACTACATAACAATGAACTACATGGTCTTTATGGGAAACCAGATATAATAAGAACAGTTAAGTCTCGTTGACTGCGATGGGCAGGACATGTTGCACGTATGGGGAATGAAAGACTTGCATGGAAGCTTCTTGTAGGAAAGCCAGAGGGAAAACGCCCAGTTGGTAGACCAAGAATGAGGTGGGAGAATAATATTAACTATGATTTGAGGGATGTAGATTATACAGGGAATGATTGGAAAGGATTAGCTCAGGATAGGGATGTATGGAGAGCTTATGTGCGCGCGGCCATGAACCTACGGGTTTGATAGTGCCAGTGAGTAAGTAAGTAAGTAAAGGTCCCATGTGTAATTCTTCTAAGATGTCTTAATTTTTTTTTGTGATCTAGTAGTGTGTATCCTGCCGTCCTCAGAAGGTCACCTTCTCGTGGTACAACCCGTTTTCACAAACGAGGCTCTGAGGACCGAGTCACCGTTCCATCGGGTACTGAGTAAATGCGGTATCCTAATGTATGTCCAGAGACTAAAAGGTAGGAGCCCTACCACTGGGGCCAGTAACCTGTCCTAAGGAACTTCAACACTAATTTCAAGTCTCAACACGAAAAAATCCAGAAGGAATTGAAATATGACGACCCACAGCAAAGAAATATGGTTAAAAGAAAACGGCACAATGATATTGTAAGATATGCAACCTGAAATGTCCGAAGCATCCTCAGAAAACATTGAACTAAAAATATATAAAACAGTTATTCTACCAGTTATCTTAGGGGCTATATGGATGTTAATAAAAATAAATAAAAATAGAAGTTATGAAGAGGAAATAGAAATAATTAAGGAAAATTTCAATTGCTTGCCCAAATGGAATATTGTGGGATAAAAATACAAGTAAAAAAAAGAAAATAATATATATCACACAACTGTTAAAAGCATAATTTCGTATGGAGCAGAACTTTGGTAATTGGCAAAAAAAAAATAAAATTGATTTTATAGGAAGGGCAGCATAAAAAAACGGAATCGGTCTAACGCGGAAACGGAAGGATATTTCTACACAATTCATGAAAAAAAATATAAAGCGGCAAGACAGAAAAATAAGTCAGTTTCCACTTCATTTAATTCCCGTTAGGCAAAAAAAAAAAAAAAGAATGATTCCGCCACTGGGTGAAGTAGACAATCTACCTGTATCTAAATATTTATTTCGGCCTCACTGCACACACGTTATGCGAAACGCAGATACCTGTCTTACAAATAACCATTGCACTGTAAAATCTTAAATCAGTTTTAAGTTGTGAGACCGATCTTTCACAGGTAGCGTCTGAATTTACAGAATAAAGATGGCTAAATCGTATGTATCATTGTCATTAAACGAAAAAGTGAAAGTGATTGAAGATAACTCTCCAAAATTCCGGATCGATGCTCCAAAGTCAAGCTTTAGCTGTTGCTAGATCCCTAGAGAATAACGATTTCAAGCATCTTCAGGTTGGCTGGACAGTTATTAAAAGACGACACAATGTAGTGTGGAATGCAATTTGCGGGGAATCAAAGGATGTGGACGAAAGTGCAGTTAGTGTCCGGAAAACGAAACTACACGCATTAATTTCAGGATACGCGCTAAGAGACATTTTTAACGCTGTCGAAAGGGACTGTTTTTTCGCGCGTTACCGTCGAAATCGCTTGTACATACTATACTTCACTTTTCAAAGGCAGCAGAACTACAATTAATTCAAGGTACGTAAAAAGACATATACGGTACTCTATAATCTAAGATTATTAATAAGTTTTAGTTTTTTATAATGCAGAATTTTGTCTAATGTGGAAAAACAAATTGGTCCCATGCGATTCCGCTTTGAGCAAGTTTTGCTGTATATATTATTGTCATGCACATTTATGGTGTCTAAATAGAAACGATGAATAATTGGAAGAAACAATCAAATATCTCTAAATGGGAACAAAATCAATGGTATATTCCTTTGGAATTCGTTAAAAGTGACTAAATTAATATATCCTAAATATTTGCCAACATAATATTAATTACTGAGCGAGATGAAGCTTCTGAAAATAAAGTAATTAAATGAAAATGAAGGAAACTAAAAATTCCTGAAATAGTCCGATCTGAGACACAACACTCTCATGGAAGTTGACTCTCTGGAAATATCACTTCCGAGAAAAAAATAATTTCCGGAAATTAATTTAAGCTGATATTAAACCCGGGGCTTCTTAATTTAAGGAGCAGGCACACTTGGCACCTACCTGGAAAATAGTTGATGTCTACTTTGTCCTAAAGTTGCTTTTATTTCTTCGCAAAACGCTATGGAAATTCAATTTCATGGTTCCCTGTATTCAATATCAGAACTCAGTTGCAGTAAAATCAAATCCTAAGCTACGGTTAATGTTCTTACAATAAAATTGTACACAACATTTCAGATTTGATAAAGTAGGTCCAGAGAGAAAACTCTTTGCTCCTATCAATACTGAAACTCTGTATCTAGTATACACACGTTCTCTGCATTCCCAACGACCTGCAACCTTAGACAAAAAATTGAGTCATCTCTTGAACGCACATTTCTTCTAAGTTCTACTCGGCACAGCGCTGGGTTTAAACTAATGACCTAGTCATAATTGTGCAGTCCCTGAGCTACTGTGTTATGTGGCATGAACTGAAGACTCTCCTACGTGCCCTGTTAGGTCAGCGGTAAAGCATGCAGTCACTGTTTCTGGCAATGAAGCTCGCAGATTCGCGTCCTCAATTATGCAGTTTTTTCGTGATATTAGTTTAATTTTTTTTCATGAATTAAGTACAACATTTTATTTTGACATTTGAACTAAATCAATGTTAATGTCGTTATTGTAACAATTATATTTACCACATTCAGGGTTTGTTCTAGGCAATTTTAATGTATTTCAGTCAATAGACTGTGATGCAACAGCCTCTAACAAGTTTGTTTATAATGAATCATATTGAGTTTTACCATGGCTCAGCGCACACACAAGGACATAGGCACATGGCAATCTCTCCTTGCACTGGTAAACGTTGCAGGTTTTTCTGCTCGTGAGGCTAGAAGGCGTGGGTAGTCCCTGCATCTACAGCTCAGAGGTGGGTGAGATTATCCAGGGAAGGGATTGAAGACCGTCGTGTTGGTTCAGGAAGAAGACGTGTTTCCACTCCCCAAGAGAATGAAGCTTTAATTGCAGAAGCCCATAGGAACCCCTTCCAAACTGCTTCTCAAATTAAAGCAAATTCTCATTTCCCTAGATCAGCTCGGACAGCTCCGCGGCGTTAAAATGATGCAAGACCTTTGCACGGATCGCAGCAAAGAAGGAACACCTGACAGACAATCACAGATTGTTTCAGCTCGCCTTTGCAGAGAAAAATGCCAACCTTGATTGGAATAATATAATATTCTCAGACGAAGTGACATTTTCTTCTACTCATGACGGCAAAGTGATTGCCTATCGTCCAAAGGGGTCTCGATACGATGCAGAATACGTGGCTAGACAATTTCGTCATGGTCGTGTATCTGTGTCGTGTTGGGGCTGGATATCACGGGACGGTCTGGGTGTATTGTGGAAGCTGGACGACACACTGAACAATGTGCAGTATAAGGCTATACTAGAGAACATCTTGATTCCATCTGTGAGGATGACATATCCTGATGGAATTATTGAATTCGTACAGGATAATCATTCTGTCCACACTTGTCAAGCGGTTTCAAACTGGTTCTCGGAGAGGCAGGATATCAGAATGATAGACTAGCCTCTCTCTTCATCAGATTTGAATCCAATCGAAAATGTGTGGGCTAAGATGAAAATAGAGATGAACTCTAATTGGCCTGCAGATGCACGAAAGACGGCTCATGGGCACAAATACAAGACACCTCGGATGCTCTAGCCGATCGTCCACGTGCCTGTAGAAATTTTTTGCATCAATGCCCCGCAGATTGAGGGCGGCAATGATGCTGAGGATTCATACACCCGATATTGTTTTGTTAATAAACGTATAAAATGAGCAGGCAGTCGACAAAATTGCCAGTTTCAAGACAACCCTTGAGGATGCCAGACGCAGTCTCTGGCGAAACGTCGGGGAACTACAAGCCTCAAGACCACGGCCAACAGACCGGAAATCTTCTACAAGATCATAATAACTCCGGCCGTGAAAGCCTAAGTCAATATAATTATGTTTGATGTCTGTTCCTTCTTTCTGAACAGCCCTGTATATTAAGAAATAATAAGTGCGATACTAATTGCTTCTTCTTCTTCTTCCTTCCAAGTATTAGGCCAAGGCTTGTTATGATCCTATATAATATTTTCCCTCCAGCGTTTCATAGGACGGCTCAGTAATCTTCGCCCTCTTGGTATATAATTATAAACAGCTTTGGGGATCCGACTTGAACTCATTCTTTCAAGATAGTGTTTCCAATTTAGTTGGTACTGTTTAATATGTTCCAAAATTGGCGTAGTCTTCAATAAAAGTTAAAGTGATCCCACAACAGGCCTCAGGAGGCCCTTGGGGTAGTAGGAGGTTAAGGCTCCCACTTTTTCTAGACAATCGGCACTTTGTGTCAGCCGGGTTGTCAGCCCTGCGTGACGGCCGCCTTTACCCCCAGAACAAGCGTCTGGTACTCATTTCCGTTAGAGGCTGAGTCGATCCCAGGGCAATAGTGCCGCCAGAGGGTTTGGGTCAGTTTAAAAATCCTGACCCCAACGGGACTTGAACCCTCGACCCTCCGGCTTGTAGCTCAGTGCCTTAACCACTACGCTACGGCGTGCCCCCTTCTTTTAAGATATCGGTGTTCCTTTTCCGATCCCATCTGGTGTAACCCGCTGTTCTGCGCATGAATCTCATTTCACAAGCTGTTATTCTGCTTTCATGTTGTCTTTTTAGTGTCCATGCTTCACTACCATAGGTCAACACTGGTCTAGCCAAAGTGTTGTATAAACGTAATCTGGTGTTTTTTTTTGTACAAGGGATGGTTTCATAACTTGATTAATAATTCCCAAATTTTTATTATAACTAGTAATTTTTCAGGGATATCCTTTTCATCCCAGATAGAGAGATAATATCCAAGATATTTAAATTGATTAGATCTCTCTAAAATTTTATTCTGGAGATAGATTCTACTTTGTATGGGGTCCTTCCCATGAAATGCCATAATTTTAGTCTTTTTAATTGATATTTCCATATTAAATTAACAGCTGTTTTTTGTAAATTATAAATTGATCGTTGCAAATCATTTTCGGAAAGTGCCAGAAGCGCTAAATCGTCTGCAAAAAGAATAACATCGAGTTTGAGGTTCCTATTGATGGTTTTTTATCCCCTTTGTTTTTTCCTCCATTCGTTTATTACTTATTGCTGTGTTTGTAAATAAGTTGAAATATGTTGTTAATTAGCCTCTGTGAGGAAATGTAACACATGTAAAGTTGACATTACCTTTTCCTTAATTAACACTAACTTGTGCAGAGTGTGCAGTTCCCTGTCTGATGATGTTATTCCTGTCTCATATATTTAATATTCCAGGAATACACTAATGCTCTTTCCTACAAAGATGACTTTAAATTTATAAATCTCCTCTATACAGCTTCCTCGTCGTTGAAATCTGACGTAATTAACGATTGCATTGACCCAACTCGTGCCCCAAATGGGAGTCAATGACCAATCACATTTCAATGATTTTTTATTTACACCCAATCACAGTCGTGCTTCGCCTAGAATTTACCAACTAAAGTTTATCATAATAAAGAAAGCACCTCCTTTTTAACATTCTGAATAGGTCATAGCATTATTTTGTAGTGACTGACTCTCTAAGAAATACGGCTAGCAGATTGAATATAATATATTATAGTGCATGAATGTCAATACGTAGCGCATGCGGGAGTTAATATAAAATCATTTGTAGCAATTGATTATACCACCAAAAACAGAAACACAGTTTGCACTTTCTTAAATGTATTTTTTCCCAGGTAATAACATTCCAGAAAAATATAATTGTCATATTTACATCATACGACATCAGAAATGAATTAATATACAGTTTGATGTGTTTCATTTTTTCTCCGCTAGAGTGCATTCTTACAATATTGCGTTCCTTTGGCAATAAATAATATGATCTGGTTGCAGTGATGAACAAAAGAAGCAGATGAAGCGTATCAATCGTTTCTCATTTGTTTTCAAACATCGCCGTTTACATTAAATATATAAATATTTTAAAATAACTATAGTTAAATAATGATTTGTGAGTAAACAGCTTAATTTTATTCGTTAAATAGTCCTAACAAATGCCACTCTTGATTTCCAAATTCTCTAAATAAATTTACTCCTCACTTCGTGAGTCGTGAATTTATCGATAATTTGGAAATCACTCGTGGCGTTACTTATGATCAAGACATATATGAGGGGTTCAAAGCAAAAAAGTGGACCAAGTCTATATATTACTCTTTTCAGAAAAAAAAAACAAATATAATGTTAAAGTAATACATGATAAATGTAAAGTGATCCCTCCAGACCTTAAAAGGCCCTTGGGGTAGTAGGAAGTTAAGGCTCCCACTTTTTCTACACAATCGGCAGGGTTGTCAGACTTGCGTGACGGCCACCTTTACCCCTAGAACAAGAGTATGGTACTCATTTCCGCTAGAGGCTGAGTCGACCCCAGGACCAAACTGCCGCCTGAAGGTTTGGGTCACCGGACCTCACCGGGACTAGAATCCTCGACGTTCATGCTTGTAGCGTAGTGTATTGCATTGACCACTAGGCTATGACGGGCCTCAGTACATGGTTACGTTGAATAAATAATGCACATACTTTTAGGCCGGTATTCATGAACCAAGCTCTCTAGGCCATGTCATCTCCGTCTTCCGTAAGCTGAGGCTCCCATCTTCAATTGTTCCCGAAAACTGTTTTTAATAAATATGTTGTTAGCACATGATGTTGAATAGAGTGAGCCAGTTAGAGTAGGTTCTGCATGGCCCACTACATAATTAACCACGGAGAGACGGCCTGAGAGTCGCTCTTCGCAAAAAGCTTGGTTGTTGAATATCGGCCTTAGTTCTCGATTGCCTTTCTTTGGAAACTTTTCAGAACGTATCTTCAATCTTTCCATTACAATGTCACGAAGTTTTATTATTTTCCGCCAGATGGCAGTGATGTACTTTGGTTTTAAAATGGCAGCTTCTTGTGATACACGTACGAAGGAGAGCTATATGATTGAAAATCAGGATAATCTGGCAGTCGTCTTCCTTTACCTCGTTCTGCCGCTGACATTCTGCCGACACTGCTTGATCCAGATAGACATTTCGTAAACGTCTGTGAAATTTTGAAATGTTCTCCTGCTCCTCACAGATGTGCCAGTTAAAATATAGTTATTATTATTATTATTATTATTATTATTATTATTATTATTATTATTATTATATAGATTATTATTATTATTATTATTATTATTATTATTATTATTATTATGTCCTAACATTTCTTATTCCCAGAAACATGTCCCTGTGTTTGATTCTTTGGTATGTCTCGCCCTGAGAACCAAGTAGGGGACCTCCCACTGGAACTCATGTCCATGTTTCTTGACGGTTGTATTTTTACGATAAAAAATCGTCACTCTTTCGACCAAGGTTCTTTTTGAAGACAATATAGCAGTGAGCTACACGATCTTTATAGGAAATCAGATACGTTAACAACAGTTAAGTTCCGTAGAGTTTGATGGGTAGGGCATGTGGCACGAATGGATAATGAAATAGGGCCATGGAAGCTTATTGTAGCAAAACCGTAGGGAAAACGCCCAGTTGGTAGGCCAAGAATGAGGTGGGAGAATAACATTAATCATGATTTGAGAGAAGTAGATTATATGGTGAATGATTGAAAAACGTTGACTCAAGGTAGGGAGGGATATGTGCACAATGTATGTCCGCGTGGCCATGAACCTATGAGAGTGCCAGTGAGTTATAATAATAATAGTAATAATAATAATAATAATAATAATAATATAATATAAGATAATATAATATAATATAATATAATATAATATAATATAATATAATATAATATAATATAATATAATATAATATAATATAATATAATATAATATAATATAATATAATATAATATAATATAATATACTTACTTACTTACTTACTCACTGGCACTATCGAACCCGTAGGTTCATGGCCGCGCGGACATAAGCTCTCCATACATCCCTATCCTGAGCTAATGCTTTCCAATCATTTCCTGTATAATCTACTTCCCTCAAATCATAGTTAATGTTGTTCTCCCACCTCATTCTTGGTCTACCAACTGGGCGTTTTTCCCTCTGGCTTTCCTACAAGAAGTTTCCATGCACGTCTTTCATTCCCCATACGCGCAACATGTCCTGCCCATCGCAGTCTACGGGACTTAGCTGTTCTTATTATATCTGGCTTCCTATAAAGACCATGCAGTTCATTGTTATGTAGTCTTCTCCATTCACCTGTCTGTTCATCTTTCTTTGGTCCAAAAATTTTCCTAAGAACTTTATTCTCAAATACTCGTAATCTCCTTTCTTCCCTTAAAGTAAGAGTCCATGTTTCGCACCCATATAATATAACTGGTAGAATAATAGTTTTATATATTTTCAGCTTAACGTTTTTTGAAAGGAGTTGGGACATCAAAAGTCTCTGCAATGCATAATAGCATGCATTTCCAGAATTGAGCCTATGTTTAATTTCTTTGTGCATCTCATTCCTATTTGTGATTATTGTTCCTAGGTATTTGAATTCAGCCAATTCCTCAAAATTTCCTTCATTTGTCATTAGCTGTCCATTTCCATTATATACTGAATTTCTACGTGTGACCATATATTTAGTTTTACTGATATTTACTTCCAGTCCTAATTTCTTAGTGTTACTCAATAGTGTGTGCGTGTTGGCCTTTAGTATCTCCTCGCTATCGGCCAGTAGTACCACATCATCAGCATAAACTAACAGCTTATTAATACCATTCAGTTGTAAGCCTTCCTTATTCTCTAAAGATTTAATGGCATGCTCTAGTACAAAATTAAATAGTAGAGGAGATAGTGCATCTCCTTGCTTCAACCCATTCTGGATTTCAAAAGTGTCTGAAAACTGTTTGCCTACACGCACTCTACTCCTTGAGCCATTTAGACACATTCGTATAAGTCTAACTAACTTTTTGGGAATTCCGAACTCCAGCAGGATACTATATAACTTCTCCCAATTAATTGAATCATATGCTTTTTTGAAGTCTACATATAGTTGATGTACAGTACCATTATATTCCCATTTCTTTTCTAAAATCTGTCTTATACTAAAAATCTGATCTGTTGTAGACCTGTTTCTTCTAAATGCACATTGATGATCTCCTAGAATGTCATCAATATAGGGAGCAAGTCTGCTTACTAATATATTTGTTAGAATTTTGTACGAAGTTGAAAATAATGAGATGCCCCTATAGTTGTTGCAATCAGTTTTATCTCCTTTCTTATAGATTGGTACGATAATTGATTCCTTCCATTCATCTGGAAGAGCTTCTTTTTCCCAAATCATACTAAGCAACCAGCGTATCTTGTCCATCAATTTTTCTCCCCCTGATTTATCAGTTCTGCTGGGATCTCATCTGAACCTGATGCTTTATACATCTTCAACTTTTTCAATTGCCATTTCAACCTCTAATGCACTTGGCTCTGCGACTAGCATTTCTGCTGTCTGTAACTTATCCTCCTCAATGTCCTGTTCTGTATGTACATTAATAGCTGATCAAAAATAACTTTTCCATCTATTTAATATACTCTTGGAATCTGCAATCATATCCCCATTTTCATTCCGAATTATGTTTGTTCTAGCCTGAAACCCTTTCTTCTCTATACTAATTCCCTGATATAATTCTCTAATGTTCCTATTTTTTTGCATTCATTTCAAGATCATTAATCTTCTCTCTCAAATATTCCTCTTTTTACTCTTTAGTAACTTGGTGGTTTCCCGTCTAACACTACCCAATTGCTCTAAATTTACCTCATTTGGCTCGTGTAACCATTTCATTTTTGCTAGCTTTCTTTTCTTTACAATGTCGGCACATTCCTCATCAAACCATTTCTTGTTTTGCCTCTTTTTTAAACAAACCAATGCTTTCTGATGCTGACAATTTAATAGTATCTCTTATAGCCTCCCATTCTTTATTTATATCAGTTTCTTCTTCGTTTGCCACATTGTCATCTGAAGATTCCTGTACTTCAAATCTATTAGCAAATTTTGATTTGGTATTCTTGCTGCATTTCATCATTTTTCAAGTTTTTTAATTCATATTTTACAGAATCATCTTTAGCGTTTGTTCCTCTCATAAGCGATAGCCGTTGTCTGATTTTCACCCTGACCAGATGATGATCTGAATTGCAGTCTGTCCCTCTAACTGATCTAACATCAATGATGCTACTGTGCCAGCGTTTATCCACTAATACATGATCTATCTGGTTCTGAGTTTCTCATCTGGGGACGTCCAGGTGTATTTATGAATATCCTTATGCTGAAATGTTGTGCTCTTAACAATGAGATTCTTTGATGTGGCAAATGTGACTAATCTAACCCCGTTGTCGTTACTATCTTCATGAAGACTGAATTTGCCTATTGTTGGTTTGAATACATCTTCCCGCCCACTTTTGCATTAAAATCTCCTAAGACAATTTCATATGATATCGTGAAAGGCTATCAAATAAGCATTCTAATTCTTCATAGAACTCATCCTTGATCTGTCATCTTTATCTTCTGTGGGGGCATGTACATTACAATTATAAAATCATGTCGTTTACCCTTTAGAATTATGTTATGATATCCTATCACTAACAAACTTAATATCTCGGATAGCGGATAGGATCCTCCTTCTGACTAAAAAACCCGTTCCAAATGCAGGTCTTTCTGCACCCCCATAGTATAATGCAAAGCTTCCTTGATTCCTGACTACCTTCTCCTGGCCATCTAACTTCCTGTAAAGCGACTATATCCAAGGGCGATTTATCCAATTCCCGCGTTAATATCTCTAGTGCCCCGCTAGTGTATAAAGTCCTAACATTCCATGTTCCTAGGAACATGTCCCTGTGTTTGAGCCTTTGGCATGGGTTCCCTGAAGTAGTCCCCGCCCGGAGAACCGAATGGGGGACTATTTGACCTCCGGAAAAATTTTACCCCAGTAGAACCCATGTCCGCATTTCTTGACGGTTGTATTTTTACGGTGAAAGATCGTCACTCTTTCGACCAAGGTACTTATTTCGTTCTGGCTTATCACCTTCGACCAGTCCGGCATGGGTAACCCTATCGGCAGCAATGCTACCGCCGGCATAGCTCTCAGGATCATTTAAGCACACAAGCCAACTCCACCACGACAAGGTAAAGATTACCATGGAGGGAGAAGAGAGGAAGGAAGAGAAGAGAAGAGAACAAGAAGAAGAAGAGAACGAAGAAGAGAAGAAGAAGAGAAGAAGAGAGAGAAGTAGAAAGAAGAGAAGAGAAGAGAAGAGAAGAGAAGAGAAGAGAAGAGAGAAGAGAAAGAGAAGAGAAGAGAAGAGAAGAGAAGGAAAGAGAAAGAAAGAAGAGAAGAGAAGAGGAAGGAAGAGAAGAGAAGAGAAGAGAAGAGAAGAGAAGAGAAGAGAAGAAGAAGAAAGAGAAGAGAAGAGAAAGAGAAGAGAGAGGAGAAGGAGAAGAGAAGAGAAAGAGGAAGAGGAAGAGAAGAGAAGAGAAGAGAAGAGAAGAGAAGGAGAAGAGAAGAGAAGATAAGATAATTAAGATAAGGATAATATAATATAATATAATAGAAGATAAGAGAATATAATTATAAGAGTTATACATATAAATATAATATAATATAATCTAATATAATATGAATAAATATAATATAAGATATATAAATATAATATAAGAGAATATAATATAATAGTAATATACTAGAATAATAATTATGGAATAATAATAATAATAATCATATTATTATTATTAGATAGATAGATAGATAGATCATCGGTTGATTAATGTGTCTTTCACATCGTCCGATTCCTAATAGCCAATTTTGTCGGTCCATCCAATCTCCTGGTTGTAGATGTTTCTCCTTCATGTATAAAGATATTCCATGACTCCAGGAGGTTTTAGGTCTTCCTCTACCTCGTCTTCCCTCAGGTTTCCATTCCAAAACAGATTTTGGTAGTCGATCCTCTTCCATTCGCTGGACATGTCCGTACCATCTCAATTGCCGAGTTTTAATATAATCTAAAATAGTGTCTTCTATTTTCATTTTCTCCCTTATAATTTTTTCTCTTCTTGAAATTCTCGCTGCCTTTCGTATAAAATCCATTTCTGTTGCCAAAAGATACTTATTTGTTTTTGTTGTTAATTTATTATTATTATTATTATTATTATTATTATTATTATTATTATTATTATTATTATTATTATTTTGCCAAGGATTTGAATATAAAAATGTTAAAAAGTATTTCTATTATCTTTTCGAGCGTTTAATCTAATTGAAATAATAATTTTGTTATCTATTTTGTCAAATTATGTTTTAATTTCGTTCCGTAAGATACAAATGGCCCATCAAAATAAAGAGTGGCGCTTCAGAAATGCCAGGAATGTGAAAATTTTCAAATGAAGCCATACACTCAGATATTACAAGTGGAAAATCCAGGATTGTACAGTCTGACTCTTACTCTATTGTTTATTTCGCGCAGTATTTTATTCTGATCGTTATTTGTTTTATTAATCAGTGTTTAATTTATAAAAAAGTACATTCATTTTAATTTACACTGTTTTTTTTTGTGTCGCCACAGGTTTTAGTTGTTCTAAAAACAATCAAGGATAATAAAACGTTTTCGTTAATGGATTCAACACGTTTTCATTACAACATACTCGGATAATTAAAAATATATACCGGGTGTTCTGAACAAAAACTACCATAACCAAGTATAGCGGGAGTTCATTCTGAACAACGACAAATAAATAAATAAATATATATATATATATATATATATATGATATGAAAAGAAAAATGAATGCTTGAGTCGGGATTCGAACTCGAGTCTTCATTTTTCTTTTCATATCATATTTGCCTTCATTGCCAAATGTCAAAAATATATTTATAATATCTATATATATATATATATATATATATATATATATATATATATATAGTAATTCTGCCCGAAGGCAGGACTTTCACTGCAATCATAGCATTTTCATGCTATGCCAATGCCATTAAATCTTTAGAGAATGAGGAAGGCTTACAACTGAATGGTATTAATAAGCTGTTAGTTTATGTTGATGATGTAGTACTACTGGCCGATAGTGTGCTGCTAGATTGCATTTATAATAATCCAGTAAAGCAATACTTTTTTATTCTGTTCGATTAGTTTCACAAAATAGTTTTGCAGTTAATTTGCATGAAGTGCTTGTAATTTGTTCCATTTATTATTTCCTTACAGTAATTCGAGGAATAAATTTTCCAGAGGAACTATTTTATACTCTCAACTTCTGGGTTGATTTTTGAAAGACGAGTGGAGCAAGTAACAAGCGAAACTATTTAATTGACTTCAAAATTTAATTTTTAAATCACCCTTTTCCTTGTTATATGTTTAATGTTATATTTTCCTCTTATTCCTCTGCGTTTTTAAAGAATTCTGTATTTAATCCAGAGCATCACTGGATAAATACTATACGGAGTTCGAAATTCCTAAAAAGTTAAACTTATACGAATGATACTTCTGAAATCCACAATTCGTTGAAGGAGATGCACCATCTCCTCTACTATTTGATTTTGTACTAGAGCATGCCATCAAATCTTTAGAGGATAAAGAAGGCCTACAATTCAATTGTATTAATAAGCTGTTAGTTTATGCTGATGATGTAGTACTGTTGGCCGATAGCGAGGAGATACTAAAGGCCAACACGCACACACTATTAAGTAACACTACGAAATTAGGACTGGAAGTAAATACCAATAAAACTAAATATATGGTCACACGTAGAAATACATTATATAATGGAAATGGACAGTTAATGACAAATGGGGGAAATTTTGAGGAAGTGGCTGAATTTAAACACCTAGGAACAATAATCACAAATAGGAATGAGATGCACAAAGAAATTAAACATAGGCTCAATTCTGGAAATGCGTGCTATTAAGTATTACATAGACTCTTGATGTCCCAACTCCTTTCAAAAAACTTTGAACTGAAAATGTATAAAACTATTATTCTACCAGTTATATTATATGGATGCGAAACATGGAGTCTTACTTTAAGGGAGGAAAGGAGATTACGAGTATTTGAGAATAAAGTTCGTAGGAAAATTTCTGGAACAAAAAGAGATGAACAGACAGGTGAATGGAGAAGACTACATAACAATGAACTACATGGTATTTATAGGAAGCCAGATATAATAAGAACAGTTAATTCTGGTAGACTGCGATGGGCAGGACATGTTGCACGTATGGGGAATGAATGACTTGCATGGAAGCTTCTTGTAGGAAAGCCAGAGGGATAAGGCCCAGTTGATAGACCAAGAATGAGGTAGGAGAATAACATTAACTATGATTTGAGGGAAGTGGATTATACAGGGAATGATTAGAAAACATTAGCTCAGGATAGGGATGTATGGAGAGCTTATGTCCGCGCGGCCATGAACCTACGGGTTCGATAGTGCCAGTGAGTTAGTTAATAATAATAATAATAATAATAATAATAATAATAATAATATGTACTTAATTTTAATTTTAGTCCTAAATTTTAACTTTATTTATTTAATGGAATCCCATCTTGTCCAAAAGTTTCGTATGCTGTTTGTCTTGTAGTTCCATTGTCGAAAGGACGTCTATCGCCTGTCAAACTCACAGCGCTATCTAGTTGCTACGTTTTGAACCAGCTGGACGTACGTGAGATTTAATACATCACATCAACTGACGTATCATAATGAGATCTGAATTCTTGGGCAGCCATTTGTCATTGTGACGTCATCGCCTCTCATGGGGGCTGCAAAAACCGTGATCAATTACATCCCCACCGATTCTTTATGTACTTTCTATCAAACAAATGAACACAAGAGGCGCATTTCATTCTAATATTAACTCTGTGTACAGTCAGCGTTATATTAATTATACCTTATTCTTCTTCAGTAATAGATCTTGGACTACATCTAGACGCAGATTTAATCTGGCAAACACACAAGAAAAACATATATATAAAAAGACTTTCTCCATCTTACGTTATCTTAGACGTTTAAAGAATTCTCTCCCAGTTTCATTAAAACAAATCCTTGTGCAGAATCTTGTGTTTCGACACTTCGATTATTGTGACATTATATATAATGATCTAAACTATGACTTGTCGCAGAGACTGCAGCGTGTTCATAATGCTTGCGTTCGTTTCATTTTCAATATCCGCCATTATGATCATATTTACGAACACTTTAATAACCTCTCTCGGCTCGTCTTACTGACAAACGTAAATTGCACTCTCTTTCACTACTTTTGAAGCTTCTGAATTCTTACACTCCTAATTACCTGGCGTCCAGATTTGAGAAGTTATCTTCTTACCACAATATTGACACTAGGTCACAAGATAACAGTCTGCTAACAATCCCTCTTCATAGCACTTCCTCTTATTCTACTTCCTTCACAGTAGTCTCTGCCCGCTCCTGGTATTTCCTTCCTCAAGATATCAGGGGTTGCCGTACACTTGGCACTTTTAAGTCACGCTTATACAGTTACCTGTTGTCAAATAATTAGTTTTTATATATTAATTAAATAATTGATTTTCATATTTATTATGTAATTCAGTGACTGCTGTTTCGGTACACTGTACCTTCTTCAGACATGTTAACAAATTATGAATTGTGTTCCAACTGATCTAAGCAACAATACAACAATATTTATTTACATTTTTAAATTTAACAAAGGGGATTCATTCAAATCAAGTTGAGAATTTAATTTTTTTACTACTTTTAAATTGATTAATTTCTACAGCCTCCAAAAGATCTAACTTCTTACCCTTATCACAAATATGTAAAATTTCAAAATTTGGATCGAAACAATGATTAAATTGGAATAGGTGGTTAGCATATTTTGAATTTTCTAAATTTCTGTTATATGCTCTCATGTGTTCCTTTATCCGAGAGATAAAAGGTCTACCAGTTTGTCCTATATAGACATTGTCACATGTGCCACACTTCAATTTATATACACCTAATAATTTTTCTTTTTTTGTTTTGGTTTTATTGTTTTTTATTTTATTTTGTAGAGTTTTATTAGTTTTAAATGCCACATTAATGTTCAACTTTTTAAAGTGTTTAGATATTTTATTTGAAAGTGGGCCTATGTATGACATTACGTTTTTATATATATTGTGATATTACATTTAATTCGTAAAATCTAGAGTAAATCAAAATACATTATAAATATTAATTGTATTGTATTTATAACATGTAATAGTTTATGTTTATTGTAATTTAGATGTAAGCCTATTCTTTATATATTTTTAAACCTGGTTGAGATGGCCTTAAGGCCTTAACTCTGCCAGGTAAAATAAAACTATTATTATTGTTATTATTATTATTATTTACACTTTAAGAAATATTTATACTGGGTGTCTCTAAAGTCACTATCCATTTCAATGTAGGAAGGCAACGATTGAAAAATCAATGTTATTGTGAAGCTTTACACATATTCTACTGTCTTTCTACATGACTGCCATCTGGTGAAAACACATGCTCCATCTTTCAGCTGTGAAACCAAATGCAGACCATAAAAAACCATAAAAAGGCCTACTGCTTCTGTGATACGATTCCATAAATCAAGCAGACTTGATAAGGACGTTTTGTATAGTGAAACATAGAATTTTCCACATCGTGTTTCATTTAATTCCATATTGAGGCGTCGAGTTGATGAGTTCGGACTATCACTGGCAATTTAAACCTGCTGCACTCTTCCTGCTGGTACGCGTGGTCGTCCATGACGTGCCTCATCACTAGAGACCGGATGTTAGGGAAAATGCCCTATAGTTATTTATTATAGATATTGTAAAAGTGACTTCATATAAGTTCATAGCTACGATCGTAGAGTTGTTTTCCATGAACTTCATTTTGCCTATAAATGCCTATTCAGCTTATAATGCCTATAAATGCCTATGTGCAATTTTTTCTCGAAATTAACTCAGTATTTCAATGAAAGCAATTGAAATGGACAAACATTTGTCACAAATCATTTCATAGAAGTTTTCTAATGTTTATTTTATAAATTTACTTAGAATAACCTAGCAGGTGAATGGTTTCCCCCTCAATGCACTCCCGTTAGGTAAATATATTTTGCCACCACATGCATTCCCGTTAAGCGAAATAGCTCTATGCTATATCCCATTGTATTTTGCTCCGGCTCTAAGGCTTGGAGAAAAGTTTTTTGCTTCTTTTCAACACAAACTTTGCTGAGTGACAAAGGAGGTAGATTGCTTAAGCTTTCTTTGTCTGTCTCGCATCCGGTGCTGAAACCTTTAGGTGACTGGCAGTATTATTTTTGATGTTGGTAACACTGAATTCAGTCTGCAGTTCTCATTCACAGACAGGTGCTTTTAAGACAATGTGGTGTGGCACGTGTATGTGGCTTTTTTTTTACCTTTAGAACAGTTTTTTTAAGATGCCTAAAGAGGGCAACATTAAAAGACAAACTGACCAATTTCGTGAAAGAATTTGGTGCGGAAATATTCCCAAGTGACGGTTCTGCTCTTTGTAAAAAGGCAAAACAAATTCCAAAAGCCTCTCTGATATCTTCGCATGTTATTGATAGCATATGTTTATATTCTTAACGTAAGAGTGTACAAAGTTATGTTGTTGTCCATTTTTGTAAGAGCCTATTGCGAATTTTAAAGTGCCTAACATCCGGTCTCTAGTTATCACACACACACACTGCCGGTACGCTTAAATTTGTTTACAATCAGACGAATGTGTCCTTTTCGGGGGCTAGTTTACCGAATTTATTGGAAAAATCAGCTTTGGCGTCTTCATATGACAATCCCCATACCCGAGCACAAGCAATAGCAATCCGTTCATTAATATAACAATGTATGCAAAGAAATTCGTAGTAATTTTAGATACACTCTTACTTACTTACTTACTCACTCACTGGCACTATCGAACCCGTAGGTTCATGGCCGCACGGACATAAGCTCTCCATACATCCCTATCCTGAGCTAAATGATTTCGAATCATTTCCTGTATAATCTACTTCCCTCAAATCATAGTTAATGTTATTCTCCCACCTCATTCTTGGTCTACCAACTGGGCGTTTTCCCTCTGGCTTTCCTACAAGAAGCTTCCATGCAAGTCTTTCATTCCCCATACGTTCAACATGTCCTGCCCATCGCAGTCTACGAGACTTAACTGTTCTTATTATATCTGGCTTCCTATAAAGACCATGTAGTTCATTGCTATGTAGTCTTCTCCATTCACCTGTCTGTTCATCTCTCTTTGGTCCAAAAATTTTCCTAAGTACTTTATTCTCAAATACTTGTAATCTTCTTTCCTCCCTTGAAGTAAGAGTCCATGTTTCGCACCCATATAATATAACTGGTAGAATTATAGTTTTATATATTTTCAGTTTAACGTTTTTTGAAAGGAGTTGGGACATCAAGAGTCTCTGCAATGCATAATAGCATGCATTTCCATGTTAGATACACTCTGTATATAAAAATTCAATCTGCGTATATTTGTGCTCACAAAACTCGAAAAGTAGTCTGGTCGATTGACTTGAAAATTTGACACAACTTTGCAATCGAATAGGCACGTGTTTGAGTTCAAACGATTTCAATTTCCAACACGCCTTGTGTTCGCTATGACCATCAATAAAGCAAAAAAGTTATCTTTCCAGGTGTGCGCTTTGAATTTAGAAAACAATTGCTTCTCACGTGTCGCATGCTCCAGGATCGGTAAACCGTCCGATATTCATGTTGATGCAGAAAACGGACAAACAAAAAATTTAATCAATCCACTAGCTTTACTATAACAAATATTTTCTGTAAAAAATATATTTTCTTCGTTTCATTTGAATCCAGATAACCAGAGCAACGCAGGGTACTGAATTGAATTGTGTGTTTTCTCGCTGATCCTATTTTCGCTAGAATACTTTTACTTACTTTCCCATTCATTTCATATCTGATTGAACGACAGTGCAACGTGGACGGGTTTAGCTAGTAACATGTAAGAAATTGTGTGATAGCATATTTACTCTCTACAGACTCATTATAGTGTAAAAGTTGTTGGCGTGATTTCTACTATCCTTGTCTAGAGAACTGTTCTTCCACCCTTCGCTAGACGTCTGAGTGACATGTGTACTATAATGGGCTACCCTTGTAAAATTACTTAGGAATGCTAGAAAAACTCCACCCACCCCGCACTTCCGTCCAGTCACTTTTGTGTCAGGTAATTTTTGTGAGTGGCGACTGGTTCAGAGTGCTCTGTTAAAAGTGACTCCAGAGCGTGTGAGTGAAAAGATTGAAGAGTCATATTGGCAGGCAGACGGTTTAATGGACCAAATTAGTGATCGGTTTGAAATAAATTTAGACGATACCGACGACGATGAAAATGAAAATGAAGACATAGAAACTTGCCAGGAAGAATCTTTAGAAGAAGGGAATGCCACCACTGATCTATGTTCATACAGGGAGTGTCTGCCCTACCGCTGTCACCGTGAACAGATATGCGTATGAGTGAGAAAGAAGATGGTGAGTACTCTCTTTCCCTTTCTAAAATATTCTAGACACTTTAGCCCTCACGGACTATAATTGAATAGTTGCCTCGAAAACAGATCTGACCCATAAACTGCTTCTCATGACTTGACAAACTCCTTCAGCCATTTCGTTACACATATAGGTCCCGTTACACTCTGTATATATGCACAACGAAATTCTGGAAATGCGTGCTATTATGCATTACAGAGACTCTTGATGTCCCAACTCCTTTCAAAAAACATTAAACTGGAAATATCCATCCATAGTAATTCTGCCCGAGGGCAGGTCCTTCACTGCAATCATAACATTTTCATGCTATGCTTGCAGCTTTACTAGAGTAATTGTAGATGTGGTAGCTTCCCGTTGCTTTCCACACCGGTGAAGGATGATGATGATGATGATGATGATGATAATGATAAGTATGATGATGATGATGATGATGGCCATATGATTTCGGGGACCGTTTGGGCCTTAAATTTCTCCTGACATTTGTCTTAAAGGTCAGGAAAAACCCAGATAAAAACCTCACCCAGATAAACTGCCCCGACCGGGGATCGAACTCGGCCCCGCTGCGTGACAAGGCAGCACGCTACCTCGAGACCACGGCGGTGGACATTTTGTTACATACATATCACTATTTGCTTGAAAGCCAACTTTTAAAAATAAATAAAACAGGTCTGGTAAAGAGCAGGGATAGTTGTACATGCACCATGTCGTGATAATCTCCGCATAGATCACTGATGCACTGAAAACTCAACTTTCGAATTTTTGTGGGTTAGATCTCTTTTTCCACTGATGTGGTCTCGAGGTAGCGTGCTACCATGTCACGCAGCGGGCCCGGGTTCGATTCTCGGTCGGGACAAACTTCCTGGGTGAGGTTTATTTCGGGTTTTTTCCTCACCTGTCAGGAAGCTTAGAGCCCAACGGTCCCCGAAAGTCATCCGGCCATCATCATCATCCTTATCATTATCATCATCATCCTTCACCGGTGTGGAAAGCAAAAGGGAAGCTACCACATCTATAATTCCCTAGTGAAGCTGCAAAGCATAGAATGAAAATGCTATGATTGCAGTGAAAGACCTGCCCTCGGGCAGAATTACTATGGATGGATATATATTTTCGTCCTCCGCTGCAGTGCGCTGTGGTATCGAGGTAGCGCGCTGCCTTGTCACGTAACGGACCCGGGTTCGATCCCCAGTCCGGACAAGCTTCCTAGGTGAGTTTTTTCGGGGTTTTTCCTCACCTGTAAGACAAATGTCAGGAAGCTTAGGGATTAACAGTCCCCGAAAATCATCCGGTCATCATTATCATCACCAAACGCCACCGGTGTGGAAAGCAACGGGAAGCTACCACACCTATAATTCCCTAGTAAAGCTGCAAAGCGTAGAATAAAAATGCTATGATTGCAGTGAAATACCTGCCCTCGGGCAGAATTACTATGGATGGATGTATCTTTTCGGGGTAACTGTTCGGTTGCACGTTACTGTACAGATTACTATGGCACTATGTAATCCGGATGTTCATTGTCGCACGAACATAGGCTGTCTTTAAATCTCTATCCAAAGGCTATATTTTCCAATCATTCCTAATTTACCTTCCTCAAATTATTATTAATGTTGTTACCTCACCTCACTGTTGGCCTAGTAAGTGTTTTCCTAGAAGGTTTCACGCTCCACTTTAATTCTCCATTCGTGCCACATGTCCTGCCCATCGCTGTTTACAAGACTTAACTGTTCTTATTATATCTGGTTTCCTATAAATACCACGTTGATAATAATAATAATAATAATAATAATAATAATAATAATAATAATAATAATAATAATAATAATAATAATGTATTAAATTTTGAAGCGAAATAACTTGTAGAACATATTTTTTGAACCTCCAACTTAGACTCATTTTTGAGAACTTACCTAGGAACAATAATCACAAATAGGAATGAGATGCACAAAGATATTAAACATAGGCTCAATTCTGGAAATGCATGCTATTATGCATTGCAGAGACTCTTGATGTCCCAACTCCTTTCAAAAAACGTTAAACTGAAAATATATAAAACTATTATTCTACCAGTTATATTATATGGTGCGAAACATGGACTCTTACTTTAACGGGGGAAAGAAGATTACAAGTATTTGAGAATAAAGTACTTAGGAAAAATTTTGGACCAATGAGAGATGAACAGACAGGTTAATGGAGAAGACTACATAACAATGAACTACATGGTCTTTATAGGAAGCCAGATATAATAAGAACAGTTAAGTCTCGTAGACTGCGATGGGCAGGACATGTTGCGCATATGGGGAATGAAAGACGTGCATGGAAGCTTCTTATAGGAAAACCAGATGGAAAACGCCCAGTTGGTAGACCAAGAATGAGGTGAGAGAACAACATTAACTATGATTTCAGGGAAGTAGATTATACAGGGGATGATTGGAAAGCATTAGCTCAGGATAGGGATGTATGGAGAGCTTATGTCCACGCGACCATGAACCTACGGGTTTGATAGTGCCAGTGAGTAAGTAAGTAAGGCTCTGCCTATCACAAGCCAGGAGAAATGGGGAGTGATGGAGGAGTAACACCTCCTTAAAAAACAGGGTTCATCTGGCCCAAATGATAGTACCTACCTGTGAGAGCCTTGTAGGGAGATGTTCTTCGTCAAAAGCTAGAAGAAAAAAACGTTGTAAAAAAATGACCTGGTCCTCCAGGTTGGGGTTAATAACAATGGGCCAGCTCCTCCTCTTATGAAAAAAATGAACTATGCTAAAAAAACGTAATGTGAAGAATAAATGTATTAAATTTTGAAGCGAACTGTACTGTGGAATGAAGTGGAAACTCTCTCTATTTTATTTTCTTCTAGAAAAGGGTTTTAAAATCATGAGCATTAATTTGTATATGAATGGGGAATTAAATGTATAAAGTTAGAGCAGCCAGGGGGATTACTAAGTTACGGCACTGAGAAGCCTGGGGGATCTCTTGCTAAGAATATGAAGAGTCTTTTTTAAGTTGCCAGCATTGAAGAATATAAATAAAAGTAAAAAAAGAAAGTTGAAATATTGCTCAAAGAGAAATTGTATCAATAGCCTGGTTAAGATAGGAAAATCCCGCCTCATTTTTCGTAAAAACCAAACTTCAGAGATTTATTGCCTTAATTATTAGAAACTTTGCTGGCAGTGCTACCAACTAAACATCATATTCATTTTATATGCCTACCTCATTAACTTGCCTAACGAATTGCAAAACTATGGAGCTAAGAGGCCGTTCTTATGAAAAATACTCATGGAGCCACACACTAGACCGAAATTGATGATGTTTGTTCCCCGTTCGTCCCGATGAGGGTCTTGGTAAGAAGTTAATTCTTCTTCTTCACGGTTTAGGCTTATTTACTAGCCTGTTCCGGCTCCAAATTGCTGCTATTTCCATCATTTCTTTGGTCTTCCCAAACTACTTCTTCCTCTTGGTGAATAGTTATATACTGCTTTTGGTATTCTGTTCTCAGTCAGCCTTGCCAAGTGTTCTTTCCAGTTTCTTCTGTATTTCTCTATTGTTGTGTTCAATTCCTCTACTTTTAGTTGTTGTCTTATTTCTGTGTTGTGTTTTTTTTTTGTCGTCTGTTCTTTGATATCCCGCTATTGGTCTGAGGAATCTCATTTCAGCAGCTTGTATTCTGGCAGATTGTTGTGTGTCACTGTCCATGTTTCGGATCCATAAGTAATAATAGGCACCGCCATTGTCTTGTATAATTTCATTATAGAGTCTTTCCTGGCTTTATTTTTCAAAGTTCTTTTTAGTGTCCCTGTTATATAATTAAACTTATTTAGTTTGTTATTTATATCTGTTTCCGCTGTGTATGATATTTCGCAACCTGGGAAGTTATATCTTACCACTTGTTCTATTGGTTTATTTTCTAATATTATCTTTGTCCGAACTGGATGAGCGCCCTTGAAGACCATTGTTTTTATTTTTATTTTACTTACATACTTACTTACTCACTGGCACTATCGAACCCGTAGGTTCTCCCATCTCATTCTTGGTCTACCAACTGGGCGTTTTCCCTCTGGCTTCCATGCAAGTCTTTCATTCCCCATACGTGCAACATGTCCTGCCCATCGCAGTCTACGAGACTTAACTGTTCTTATTATATCTGGCTTCCTATAAAGACCATGTAGTTCATTGTTATGTAGTCTTCTCCATTCACCAGTCTGTTCATCTCTCTTATGTATGATATCCTATCACTAACAAACTTAATATCTCGGATAGCGGATAGGATCCTCCTTCTGACTAAAAAAACCCGTTCCAAATGCAGGTCTTTCTGCACCCCCGTACTATAATGTAAAGCTTCCTGATTCCTGACTACCTTCTCCTGGCCACCTAACTTCCTGTAAAGCGACTATATCCAAGAGCGATTTATTCCCGTGTTAATATCTCTAGTGCCCCGCTATTGTATAAAGTCCTAACATTCCATGTTCCTAGGAACATGTGTCTGTGTTTGAGCCTTTGACATGGGTTCCCTGAAGTAGTCCCCGCCCGGAGAACCGAATGGGGGACTATTTGAGCTCCGGATAATTTTACCCCAGTTGAACCCACGTCCGCATTTCTTGACGATTGTATTTTTACGGTGAAAGATCGTCACTCTTTAGACCAAGGTACTTTTTTCGTCTGGCTTATCACCTTCGACCAGTCCGGCATGGGTAACCCTATCGGCAGCAATGCTACCGCCGGCATAGCTCTCAGGATCATTTAAGCACGCAAGCCACTCCACCACGACAAGGTAAAGATACCATGGAGGATTATTTTTATTTTATTTTATTTTATTTCGGAACCTTGGAACGTTCCTCTATATATACCCATACAAATTGGCATTCCATATTCGCGACATATTTGCGGAACATATCCCCCGCCAATTGGGAGTTTTTGCTTACTTACTCACTGGCACTATCGAACCCGTAGGTTCATGGCCGCGCGGACATAAGCTCTCCATACATCCCTATCCTGAGCTAATGCTTTCCAATCATTCCCTGTATAATCTACTTCCCTCAAATCATAGTTAATGTTGTTCTCCCACCTCATTCTTGGTCTACCAACTGGGCGTTTTCCCTCTGGCTTTCCTACAAGAAGTTTCCATGCACGTCTTTCATTCTCCATACGCGCAACATGTCCTGCCCATCGCAGTCTACGAGACTTAACTGTTGTTATTATATCTGGCTTCCTATAAAGACCATGTAGTTCATTGTTATGCAGTCTTCTCCATTCACCTGTCTGTTCATATCTCTTTGGTCCAAAAATTTTCATAAGAACTTTATTCTCAAATACTCGTAATCTCATTTCCTCCCTTAAAGTAAGAGTCCATGTTTCGCACCCATATAATATAACTGGTAGAATAATAGTTTTATATATTTTCAGCTTAACGTTTTTTTAAAGGAGTTGCGACATCAAAAGTCTCTGCAATGCATGGAAGCACGCATTTCCAGAATTGAGCCTATGTTTAATTTCTTTGTGCATCTCATTCCTGTTTGTGATTATTGTTCCTAGGTATTTGAATTCAGCCACTTCCTCAAAATTTCCCTCATTTGTCATTAGCTGTCCATTTCCATTATATACTGAATTTCTGCGTGTGACCGTATATTTAGTTTTATTGATATTTACTTCCAGTCCTAATTTCTTAGTGTTACTCAAAAGTATGTGCGTGTTGTCCTTTAGTATCTCCTCGCTATCGGCCAGTAATACTACATCATCAGCATAAACTAACAGCTTATTAATACCATTCAGTTGTAAGCTTCCTCATTCTCTAAAGATTTAATGGCATGCTGTAGTACAAAATTAAATAGTAGAGGAGATAGTGCATCTCCTTGCTTCAACCCATTCTGGATTTCAAAAGTGTCTGAAAACTGTTTGCCTACACGCAGTTTTTGCTGTATGTATAATTTAACCTGGTGAAGTGGAAGAGAAGACCTCACGACCTTAACTAATCAGGTAAAAATAAATAAAGAGGGAACATCGGACCGTAAATTCCATTTTCTGAGGAATTGGCTTTGTTTACGCGTTTCTACGCCACCAACTTTTTATTGGATCTCTGCAGACCGTGCATGATACTGTAACATGGCTGCTATTGATGTGAAAGGGTAAATCTCGTACACAGAGAGGAATTTTCCCCGCCCTCCACAGTCTCATATCGACCAAACAAACAAACAAACAAACAAACATGTTTTTCTTTTCATAATGCAGTTTACAGCTACTCCACAATATGCGTCATTGTTTTGTTATTAATCCCAATTCATGGTACTAGCTCAAGTACTCGCAGTTGTCAACTTATGTTTGTAACAATTGAATGTTGATTGATGGCACTACAGGGCTTTCATCTGTCTAATTGGATTAGTAAAGAGTGTCCCTGTTAGTAGCCACCTGTTGCAAATTGCATGTTGTTTCGAAAACACACACACACAGCGGTAGAGAGAGGCTACATTATTTGAATTGCCATTTACGTTACAACATTTGAACCAAGCTCTCTAGGCCACGCCATCTCTGTCTTCCGTAAGCTGAGACTCTCATCTTTCAATTGTTCCCGGAAACTTATTTAATAAATGCAGTAAAACTTCGTAATCCGGAACGTGAATAATGCGGAAATCCGTCCAATGTGAACAAATGTATTGGTCCCGGCAAAATAATAGTAATTTTACGTGTACTTATTTTGTATAAAACGGAATTTGTCCAACGCGGAAACGGTAGGATATTTCTACACAATTCTTGAAAAAAAAAAGTTTATTAAGATGGGAAGGTAGAGAAATAAATTAGTTTCCACTTCGTTGAATTCCCGTTAGGCGAAATAACAATAAGGGATGATTTCCGCCGCCGGGTGAAGTAGATTTTCTATCTGTATCTGAAATTTTCTTTCGGCCTCACTGCACACCCGTTATGCGAGATACAGTTTCGTTTAACAAATATTTGGCGTTGTCAGTGAAGTTTTAAGATACCCTTCTACCAGTTATATTATATGGGTGCGAAACATGGACTCTTACTTTAAGGGAGGAAAGGAGATTACAAGTATTTGAGAATAAAGAACTTAGGAAAAATTTTGGACCAAAGAGAGATGAACAGACAGGTGAATGGAGAAAACTACATAACAATGAACTACATGGACTTTATAGGAAGCCAGATATAATAAGAACAGTTAAGTCTCGTAGACTGCGATGGGCAGGACATGTTGCACGTATGGGGAATGGGAGACTTGCATGGAAGCTTCTTGTAGGAAAGCCAGAGGGAAAACGCGCAGTTGGTAGACCAAGAATGAGGTGGGAGAATAACATTAACTATGATTTGAGGGAAGTAGATTATAGAGGGAATGATTGAAAGCATTAGCTCAGGATAGAATAGAATTATTTTTTTTTGGATCAAGAATGAGGTGATATATGGAATAGGGATGTATGGAGAGCTTATGTCCGTGCGGCCATGAACCTACGGGTTCGATAGTGCCAGTGAGTAAGTAAGTAAGTGAAGTTTTAATCAGAATCATGATGAGAATCTTCACTCTGGCACTTCGGGTTGTCATGGAACTGTATACAATTGAATGATACTGGTACGTATTTTGATGCCAGTTCTTTCAATAGAAGACGAAACCCGGTGCCGGAACATAGCCTATTCCTGTCCAGAAAACATTAAAAAACTCACCAGGCTTAACGTCTCCATCCGATGGACGATTCGCTTGCAACAATATCATAACATATTGTTACGCGTCATATAGCGACTTTGAATTGCGCGGGGCGAGGGTAATGGACTCGCATTGGTCGGAGTGGATTTGTGAATCAAAAGGCACATGCAAACATCGGAATGTCCAGGCCCTCATTATAGACGACTCTACTTGTCTCTGTTTCCCCTTTCGGGAAAGGTCGGTGTCGAGAGGTTTCCATATGGAAGTGTTAACCAAGGGTCTAGAAAGTTCACCGCTGTCACCGTGAAGAGATATGTGTATGAGTGAGAAAGAAGATGGTGAGTACTCTCTTTCTCTTTCTAAAATATTCTAGACACTTTAGCCCTCATGGACTATACCACGCCTATTACCCATCCAAGTGTTTTGTGAAGGCGGAAAATATGTTAACTAACAAACTCTCTTTCTCTTTCTCTCCCTTACTATGTTGCCACTTAATGTCCTTTGTATTATGTTGTTTGATTGGCAGGTAGAGAGCTGACAAATACTATATATTTTAATGATCCGTCGTTCTGCGCGGTCAGTGGCAGAATGACTAACTTGACAACTCTGTTACTTTTGGGGTTACGTCTAGGAATGAGCTGTCCCTTCCTTGCCCTTCTCATTACATGTTGCGACTTGTGATTTATTGGGAAGCTGGTCACAGAGAGACGACAAATACTTCTTCTTCTGCTTCATGAAATTAGGCCTTTTGACCTGTTTTCACATCAAGTGGGATTTTATGAATCCTCCCATCTAGTAAATGGACGTCCAACATTTCTATGTCCTATTGGTTTGTACTTTAGTAACAGCTGAGGGATTCTATCTGTAGGCATTTTCTTGACATGTTCATGCCAGTTGTTTCTCATGTTGTCAATTCTATTTGTTGAATTGAAAATATTTAAGTCCTTCCTAATATCCTCACTTCTTTTCTTGTCCAAAATTGTCACACCTGCTACTGAACGTAGGAACTTCATTTCTGCAGTTTCTATTTTCCTTCTGTCTGAACGGTTAAGAGTCCAATTTTCACTTGCATATGTTAAGACAGGCACTGCCATAATTTTGTAACATTTTAATTGTGTGCTCCTCAAAGATTTTAAATGATCCGACCGCTTGAGCGTTCCGCGCTTAAATGACTAATTTGACAACCATGTTAAGATCTTTCACACGTGTTTAGAGATTCTGCCCCCACATTTGAAGTTGACAAATTTCAATACGTGATCGGATGTACAGTTTTCTCCTACATCCCTTCCACAGATTCATTAGATCGGCGACACTAGCGCTAAAACTCTTCCCCTCCGCCCGTGAACAGTTAACTTGGATATGTAATACAATTCTCTAGCAAAACTGCAAGCATAGCTTGAAAATGCTTTGATTACAGTGAAGGGCCTGCCCTCGGGCAGAATTACTATAGATGGATGGATCCCATAATTCACAGCTGAATATCAATCTTAATGAAGTGTTTTCAACAAACACATGTAAATGGCGATTCTGAGCCAAGTGTATTTTAATTCAATTCCAAAGTTTACAGCACTGTGCCTTGGGGAAACGTCTGGAAGTATTTTAAATCGTGACGCGAGAAGAATTTAATATTTACTGGAATTCCGCTGTAAATGCTTGAAAGCAGAGTCCATTGTTGTCAAGGTTACCGGGTTGCATAGATACACTGTTCTAGGCGTAATGTATTGGATGACACCAATTCTTCGCCAGAATGCTTTTCCTTCATTTGTTACAGGAAATTGAAACACAGTAATATCCGGATTAGTAATGGGTTCTTCCAATACCTCAATGTCATATTTTTCATGCTTATTTATAGACGCTTTGACATATAAGATCAAATCGCTAGAAACTTTGGTTGTAAATTTCCAATTGATTTTTCTGTTTAGATGTTCATTGAATTAATTTTAATGGTGGTACGAAATTGTATAGAGGTGAAATGGGCATTGGTGATGAAATACCAACCCAGTTTTTATCTCGACGACTGAGGAAAATAAGGTTTGTCGACACCGAGATATGAAAAAGAGACCCACGTAATCGAAACTTAAATGCTACCTCTTGGCTGTTATAAAATATATCTACATATTTTTATTAATTAATTAACGTTTTATTATAATATATATATATATATAATGGAAATGGACAGCTAATGACAAATGAGGGAAATTTTGAGGAAGTGGCTGAATTCAAATACCTAGGAACAATAATCACAAACAAGAATGAGATGCACAAGGAAATTAAACATAGGCTCAATTCTGGAAATGCGTGCTATTATGCATTGCAGTGACTCTTGATGTCCGAACTCCTTTCAAAAAACGTTAAACTGAAAATATATAAAACTATTATTCTACCAGTTATATTATATGGCTGCGAAACATGGACTCTTACTTTAAGGGAGGAAAGGAGATTACAAGTATTTGAGAATAAAGTACTTAGGAAAATTTTTGGACCAAAGAGAGATGAACAGACAGGTGAATGGAGAAAACTACTTAACAATGAACTACATGGTCTTTATGGGAAGCCAGATATAATAAGAACAGTTAAGTCTCGTAGACTGCGATGGGCAGGACATGTTACACGTATGGGGAATGAAAGACTTGCATGGAAGCTTCTTGTAGGAAAGCCATAGGGAAAACGCGCAGTTGGTAGACCAAGAATGAGGTGGGAGAATAACATTAACTATGATTTGAGGGAATTAGATTATACAGGGAATGATTGGAAAGCATTAGCTCAGGATAGGGATGTATGGAGAGCTTATGTCCGCGCGGCCATGAACCTACGGGTTCGATAGTGCCAGTGAGTAATAATAATAATAATAATAATAATAATAATAATAATAATAATAATAATAATAATAATAAATCGGTAATCGAACACAATCTTCTATGTGAACAGTAGAGGAGAGAGTGTACGCTATTTTACTCCATTCTACATTCTGTCATACAGTAAAAACAATTCCAGGTTTGTTTACCGCTATGAAATAATATCGCAAAAATATGAAGTGAACTATAAAATTAACGATAGACCTACGCGCACTCATTACTCACCCCTTCAAACATTAATATTTCATATTTATAATTTCACCACACTTCATTTCAACTGCAAATAACAATGTTCGTCCATATTTACATCACCCCAGAAGCTTATAAACATTTCATATACATCCCTTTGTTTTTATTTCTCATTACTGTTATATCCTAACTGCAAAATAATAATAATAATAATAATAATAATAATAATAATAATAATAATAATAATAATAAATACTTACTCTTACTTACTTACTCACTGGCACTATCGAACCCGTAGGTTCATGGCCGCGCGGACATAAGCTCTCCATACATCCCTATCCTGAGCCAATACTTTCCAATCATTCCCTGTATATTCTACTTCCCTCAAACCATAGTTAAATGTTTGTTCTCCCACCTCATTCTTGGTTCTACAAACTGGGCCGGTTCCTTCTGCTTTCCTACAAGAAGTCTCCTGCACATATAATAATAATAAATAATAATAATAATAATAATAATAATAAATAATAATAAATATAAAATAATTAGATAAATTTCAACTACTCTTCAGTCTCCTAAACCGTTTAAAAATGGATAAAAACAAGGTACGTCTTTGGGGACCGCCAGTCCCATGATCTGAACAAAGACTTGTCGGAGAGACTGCAGCGTGTTCATGATGCTTGCGTTCGATTCATTTTCAATATCCGCCGCTATGATCATATTTCCGAACACTTCAATAGCCTCTCTTGGCTCCGTCTTACTGACAGACGTAAATTGCACTCTCTTTCACTACTTTTCAAGCTTCTGAATTCCTACATCCCTACTTACCTGGCGTCCAGATTTGAGAAGTTATCTTCTTACCACAATATTGACACTAGGTCACAAGATAGCAGTCTGTCTAACAATCCCTCTTCATAGCACTTCCTCTTATTCTACTTCCTTCAACAGTAGCATCTGCCCGCTCCTGGAATTTTCTTCCTCAAGATATCAGAGGTTGCCGCACACTTGACACTTTTAAGTCACGCTTATACAGTTACCTGTTGTCTAATAATCAATTTTTTCCCCTATTTATTTAAATTAATTAATATTTTTTTCCTCATTTTTTCTACCTTGTATATTTTATATTTACTTTGTTAAAACTAGATTAAACTCAAAGCATTTGTAAATAATAATTACATATATTGTAGATACTATGTAATATTGTGGGTTACAATTAAGCCAATGCCAGGAGAGAACACCAGAAATGTCGAAATGACAACTGGGGCATTTAAAAAAAAAGAATATTTGAATTCAGTCTCTTCTTCAAAATGTCTCTCATTTATCATTAACTGCCAATTTCCATTATATAATGTACTTCTATCTGCGACCATATAATTATTTGGTTTTACTGATATTTACTTCCAGTCCTAATTTCTTAGTGTTACTCAATAGTGTGTGCGTGTTGTCCTTTAGTATCTCCTCGCTATCGTGTAATAGTACTACATCATCAGCATAAACTAACAGCTTATTAATACCATTGAGTTGTAAGCCTTATTCATCCTCTAAAGATCTGATGGCGTGCTCTAGTACATGTTTGAATAGTAGAAGAGATAGTGCATCTCCTTGCTTCAACCCATTGTGAATTTCAAAAAGTATCTGAAAACTGTTTGCCTACACGCACCCTACTCTTTGTGCCATTTAGACACATTCGTATAAGTCTAACTAACTTTTTAGGAATTCCGAACTCCAGCAGGATACTACATAACTTCTCCATCTTAATTGAATCGTGTGCCTTTTTTAAGTCTACGTATAGCTAAGTACAGTACCATTATATTCCCATTTCTTTTCTAAAATCTGTCTTATGCTAAAAATCTAATCTGTTGTAGATCTGTTTCTTCTAAATGCACATTGACAATCTCCTAGAATGACATCAATATAAGGAGTAAGTCTGCTTACTAATATATTTGTTAGAATTTTGTACGAAGTTGAAAGTAATGAGATGCCCCTGTAGTTGTTGCAATCTGTTTTATCTCCTTTCTTATAAATTGGTATGATAATCGATTCTTTCCTTTCATCTGGAAGAGCTTCTTTTTTCCCAAACCATGCTAAGGAACTGGCGTATCCTCTCCATCAATTTTTCTCCGCCTGATTTTATCAGTTCTGCTAGGATCTCATCTGAACCTGATGCATTCGTATAAGTCTAACTTTTTTATGAATTCGGAAATCCAGCAGGATACTATAGGCCTATAACGCGTCCCTATTAATTGAATCGTATGCCTTTTTATGTATACGAAGAGTTGATGAACAGTGCTATTATATTCCTATTTATTTTTTTTAAGCCGTGTCATACTAAAAATCTTATCTTTTGTAGATCTATTTCTACTAAATCCGCATTGATGAACTCCTATTATTTCGTCAGTATAGAGAGTAATTCTGGATAGTAATAACTAACTAACTCGTTGGCACTATCGGATCCGTACATTCATGGCCGCGCGGGCATAAGCTCTCCATACATCCATATCTTGAGCTAATCTTTTCCAATCATTCCCTGTATAATCTACTTCCCTCAAATCATAGTTAATGTTATTCTCACCTCATAATTGGTCTGCCAACCTAGACGTTTTCGCTCTGGTTTTCCTACAAGAAGCTTCCATTCACGTCTTTCATTCCCCATTCGTGCCACATCTCCTGTCCATCGCAATCTACGAGACTTAACTGTTCTTATTATATCTGGACCCGGTGGGGGTCAGGTTTTTAAACTGACTAAACCTTCTGGCGGCACCATGATCTTGGATTCGATGCAACTCTAACTGAAATGAGTACTAGAACCATTTCTGGAGGCGCAGCCGGCCGTCATGTAGGGCTGACATCCAGCGGGTATCTCGTCCCGATTGTCTAGAAAGGTGGGAGCCCTAACCTAGTACTCCAAGGACCTCCCAAGACTTGTAATGGAATAACTCTTGAATATTATTTTCTTGTTACGACAGATAACGAATTTGGCCGAGTGTATGTTAACATGGAGAATGTATCCATACGAGGTTAACTAGTGGATAATAGCTGTATTTAATTTAATTGCGCAATAATTCATGTGTGAACAATATGTGTGCAACGGAGCGTGTAATTACTGTAGAGATCATTAATCATTAGGATCTCCTATACATCTCCTATTCGACCTCAAGTATTTCATTAATCCTGCGTACGTTCAATTCCCAACAATAATTTACAAACCAACAAATAATTGGAATCGTTTATTGACCACATAAATTACGAAGGCTATGAGTGTATAAAAACCACTCAAAGTGAAGTCTGATTTCCAGTTAACATTTTGCTCACTGAGCGAGTTGGTTCAAGTGATACTCGTATTCGTAAAGCTCCTGAGTTCAAATCCCGGCTAATCTGACTTAAGTTTCCTTCTGTTTTTTCTTTACCGTTGAGGCTTTGAGATGCATTCTGCACGCTAATGGAAGGAGCTCAGTCGAAATAGAAAAACAAAATAATAACTACAGGTAGAAAATAATTTGTGCAGACTAAAATTGCAATAGCAAAAATGCAACTAGGACATTACATGGAATAATTTGGAACAAAATATTACAATGGAAACTAAAATGAAAATTTATAAGAGCATAATACAGAATATTTTGTCATATGGAAGTGAAACTTGGTCTTTGACAGAATTACAAAAGAAATAAAATTAGAACAGTTGAATTTGATTATTTAGAAGAAGCCTCCAAAAAACAAGACAGGATAAAATAAAAAATGAACTCCTTTGGAGAGAAATGAATGTCACCACATCTGTTGTTAAGAGGATTGAAAATCAAATGCATTAAATGGTATGGCCATGTACAAATAATGGAAAATGAAAGATGGCCAAAAAATATATACCAATGGTCACCCCCTGGAAGAAATAAACGTGACAGACCAAGATGGAAATGGAAAACACGTCAGAACAATAATGGAGGATAGGAATTTGGAAGAGGGAGATTGGAATGATAGAGATAAATGGAAACTGAAGACGGCAAACCTATAAGGGGGCGAAAGCCAAAGAACAAGAAGAAGAAGAAGAAGAAAAATAATTGTCGGGGACCAGTGGTTATGTTATTTGCCTCTAGTCCTGAGGGTCGCGGGTTCAAACCCGGACGTCGTTGATTTTTCTTAGGATAAAAATCCAAGGGATAAGTCCTCCGGGAGGGTCTTTAAGTCGTGGGTCCCGACTCCAACGATTTGCAAGCTCGTAAAAGAACCTTAAGCCTGAATAAAGATGACTCTGGCCAAAATGTACCTTATCATCATCTTAGTAATGCGTTAGTTGCTTACTAGATGTCTCATTGGGTCGATATGTTGACCACATACCATTCATAACATCTGTGGGCAAATGAGGTAACTAAATTAACTTGATCTAGTAACTACTAAAAAAGGAGATGCTATGCCTCAATATTGGGCTGATACGCCATTGTAGATATATAGATATATACACATATATACACAGAAAAATAACATGAGCAACAAAAAAGAAACTTTTTTTGTCTCACAAAGACAAATATGTGATTCTGATAGTATTTTTTCTCCTGAATTCAAATATGATATCGGTTTTTCTCCATCACGCAAGGTTTCCGAGAGACAGGAATTTTTAATTTCAAACACTTTAATATTTTCTACATTCGTAACTACACAATATTCGAACATTCGGACTCACCTAGAAAGTAAGAATGACGATTTTCTGCTATATTTCGCCTGTGGAGCATCCCTCTTGATGGTCCAACAATAATCGGCCAGCATATTAGGATTCCTTTTGACTTGATATATCTTTTCCATAGCTGAAATCTCCTGATAAAAGTGTTCCCCGTTTTATTTTACAATGTACGAATGGACGAAAAAAAGTTTATTAAAAAAATAATTATTTATATCCATTGATTGAAATTGAAATAAAAAAAACTGTGGGTGATGGAGAAATTCCGAATACATATTTGAAAACACGATAAAAAACTGCATTAAGTACAACTATTGGTACTCATGAGACAAACATCATGTTGACCAATGTTATCGGTATGATGATTTCAGTTATTTGGAACAAGAATGTTATAAAAAAGCATAAAGTAATAAGTTACAATACATTAGTTTAGAGATGAAACTTGGTCAAATGCAACTAGCTTATTGGCTACCGAAGTAGACTATTGGCTTAGACCAGCAAGAAAACCAAGAACGGTTTAAATTAGAAACCAAAGAATTAGAGACATGATAAAAGTGGATAAGAATATTCTTGAAGTAATTTTAGAATGAAAATTGAAATAGTTTGGACACTTTAAAATAATGGGAGAAAACAGAATTCGGAAAATTATTTTGGAGTGGAATGTTAAAGCCAGGAGAAGTGATCATTCACAAGAACGATGGATGGAAAAGTCCAGGTGGAGTATGAATAGAATGGAATTGAGAACAGAACATACACAAGACAACCTGCTACCTTCAGTTGATGATGGGACTAGTCCCGAAAGGCCTCCACTTGATTAATATTTTAAAAATTTGAGGAGACGCCTATAAGATGCATAATTTAATATTTTTATTTATTTAGCATCTTCCTGCGCCCATTAATCTACTGACATTCTCCAGTACATCTCTCTGTCATTCCAATCTCCATCGTCCAATCCTTTTCTCTCATGCTGTTCAAAACACCATCATTCCACGTTATTTTTTGGTCGTCCTTATTTTATATTATAATTTTAATATCGATAGCTTGAGTCCTATGAAAATAATTAAATTGTACAGTAAAACTTGTTTAAAGCAGATTCGTATGGGACCAATTTTGTTCCGCATTAGACAACATTCCGCATTATAAAAAAAACAAAAAATAACCAGTCTTAGAATATAAAGCACAGTATATGTGTTTTTACGTACCTTGGATTAATTGCAGTTCCGCTGCCGTTGGAAAGTGATGTATAGTATGTACGAGCGACTTCGACGGTAACGCGAGAAAAAACAGTCCCATTTCGTCAGCGTTAAAAATGGCGTATCCTGAAATTAAAGTACGCAGTTTCGGTTTCCACTCACTAACTACACTCCACATCCTTGATTCCCCGCAAATTTCATTCCACACTACATTGTGTCGTCTTTTAAAACTGTCCACAACCAACCTGAAGATGCCTTGAAATCGTTATTCCCTAGGGATGTAGCAACAGCTAGAGATTGACTTTGGAGCGCCGGTCTAGAAATTTGGAGATTTTTTATCGTGGTCCTGTAAAACACACCTCGTTGATTTCTTCATTTTTTCCCTCTTCATTTGACCATTTATTTGCATCCATTTATTGGTTACTTTTTCTTTGTGTTTTAAAATCTCATAAACTTGGGTTTTTCTACATTTAAATTTAGTCATTATTTCACGAAAATGAGAGTTTGTTTTTCTTTATCTTCAATCACTTTCACTTTTTCGTTTACTGACATTGATACATACGATTTAGCCATCTTTATTCCGTAAATTCAGAACGCTACCTGTGAAACATACGTACAAAATCAAGCTCAGGTCTTAAACTAATTTAAGATTTTACAGTGCACTGGTTATTTGTAAGACAGATGTCACACGCCAAATATTTGTTAAAAGAAGTTGTATTTCGCAAAACGGGTGTGCAGTGAGGCCGAAAGAAAATTCCAGATACAGGTAGAAACTCTACTTCACCCGGCTGCTGAGATCATCGCTTATTGTTAATTCGCCTAACGGGGGTTCAAAAAAGTGGAAACTAATTTATTTCTCCGTCTTATAAAGGTTTTTTCGTGAATTGTGTAGAAATATCCTTCCGTTTTCGCGTTGGACAGATTCCGTTTTATACAAAATAAATACACGTAAGATTACTATTATTTTGCCGGGACCAATACATTTGTTCACATTGGACAGATTTCCGCATTATTCACGTTCCGGATTAAACAAGTTTTACTGTATTTCGAAACAATCCGTTTAGCGAGACGTGTGGTCGGACGATATTCATTGTGTAACAGATGTGACCAACTTCCTAACTTTACTCATTATATCGCTAAGCTATGACGTAACTGGTGACGTAATCAAACTTGTAGTTCACATTTTCATTAACAAATAATTGAGTAACGAACCTACTTGTAATTATTGTGCGCTCCGCAGTTACATAATGTATGAGCAACTTCGTGAACCGTGACGAAGTGGACAGAGCACCACGTGACAGTTTTCAAACTCCCTTCTATCTCAGTGTGAATAATACATTAATATTTACTGACTCGTTGCCACTATGGAACGCTTAGGTTCATGGCCTTGCGGACACAAGCTATCCATACATCTCTATCCTTTACCAATATTCACCTGTATAATCCACCCTTATTAAATAATGTAAAGGAAAAGAAGTTCATATGGCATTTATAGACCTGGAAAAGGCATATGACTCTGTACCCATCAACAAGCTTTGGGTGGCAATGGATAAGTTTGGAATATCTAAATCTCTCATACATTTTATAAAAAGAATGTATACTTGTAAAGCAAGTATTAAGGTTGGAAATAGAATATCCTCAGAATTTGACATAACAAAAGGATTAAGACAAGGATGCGGGATGTCACCAACATTGTTTAAGATATATTTAGAAGATGTATTAATGAAATGGAATAAGTCATGTAGGGGAATGGGAATCGACATTAATGGCCATTTACTGCACAATTTATTATTCGCTGATGACCAGATTATAATAGGACAAGATAAGAAGATATAGAATATATGATCAGAAAGTTGGTCGAAGCATTTGAGGTAGATGAACTGAAGATAAATTATATTAAAACAGAATATATGGTAATCGGAGGAAATTCAGAAGACTTACAAATAAATAATATGATAATTAAACGTGTTGAAGAATTTAAATATCTTGGATCTATAATAGATAAATCCAGTACTTGTGAAAAATATATTATTAACAGAGTAAATTGTGCAAGGAAGGTCATTAGATCCCTGAATGGTATTTTATGGAATAGAAATTCGACCAGAAAAACAAAAAAAGAGATTATAGGGACAATAATAGAAAGTATACTTAGATATGGATCAGAAAGCTGGACAATAAATGAAAGGATGCAGAAAAGAATCTTGGCAACAGAAATGGATGGATTATGGAGAAGTATGAGAATATCCAGGCTACAACATATTCGAAATACATATATCAGACAAGAAATGGATGCACAGGAAAACTGTTATCGATAGGATAACAAAGAGAGCTCTACAATGGTATGGACATGTACAACGGATGTCGGAAGACCAGTGGCCTAAACAGGTGTTAGATTGGATGGTACCAGGCAGAAGGAAGGGGGGAGAAGTAGAAGAGCATGGTATGAGGGAATATATGAACCCATGATGAAGAAGGGTATGGAATATGGACAACGGGAAGATAGGAATCTCTGGAAAGCAGGATTCAAAGGCAAACTGCTGTAAAGTGGAGCCTGTATTAAGTATTAAATAATGGATAATAGTACTCTTCTGTGTCTCGGTCACTCCATGTGGGTTTCTTGGTGCACGAAACAGTGCTTGCGCATGTTTTTCTCAGAGTTTTCTCTAGTATTCCCCTGCGTTATACATCAACCGGCTATTCTCCATTATATAAGTTTTGAGAAAAATAGTTTAAAGTTTAAGTCAATCTTGACTTCTTCTTCTTTATCAGGCGACTACAACCTCATTGGAGTTTTGGCCTCGTCAACAATTTTCCTCCACCTAGATCTATCCTGGATACAGACTGGCCAATTTCCATTTTTCATTTCTAATATATCTCTTATAACATCATCCTGCCATCTGTTTTTTGGGAGTCCAGCTGTTCTGGTGCATATTGGTTTCCATTTGTATATTCTTCTTACAAGCTTGTCTTCCTGCATTCTATGTATATGTCCAAACCAGAGCAGTCTTTGAGCTTTAATGTGGTTTATTACATTTTTATTTCGTATTAGATCATTTAATTCAGAGTACATTCGTATACGCCATGTGCCATCGCTTTCTCTAATTGGTCCAAAAATTCTCCGTAAGATCTTCCTTTCAAAGATTAATAGTTTTTGATTATCAGACTCCTTCAGTGCCCACAGCCATAAGTGACAATCGGTCTTGTTACTGTATTATACAGTTTAACTTTAGTTAATATGGAGACAAGTTTACTTTTGAACAGTATTCTATTTGCATAGCAAGCTTTATTGCCCAAAGAAATTCTTTCATCAATTTCTTCCTCTGTATAGTTTTTTCCATTTACAGTTGAACCAAGATATTTATATGATTTTACTTCTTCTATATTTGTATCATTGATGCTCAGATTACTTATTTTTTTCATTTCTTGTTGTACATTTTAAGTATTTTGTTTTGGAATTATTTATTATTAATCCATATTCAACTGATTTTTCTTTCAGCAACTGGAGAGTTTCTATTAGTGTTGGTATGTTCCTTGCTGTTATCAATATGTCATGTGCATATGCAATACATTGCTTAGTTTTGGTACTTATATTACCTCTGAGGTCTAATGTTTCATTATTGAATCAACTACTGTACTAAATAAACAATGTTGGACGCCCATTTACTAGATGGGAGGATTCATTAAATCCCACTTGATGTGAAAACAGGTTAAAAGGCCTAATTTCATGAAGTAGTAGAAGAAGAAGAAGAAGACTAAATAAACTAACAACACTGGATATTGCAAGTTATTTCCCTTGTTTGACAGTTATGCATCAACAATCTAAGAGCGGGAACATTAAATGATTTATGATGATCTTGTAGAAGATTTCCGGGCTGTTGGCCGTGTTCTTGAGGCTTGTAGTTCCCCGACATTTCGCCAGAGACTGCGTCCGGCATCCTCAAGGGTTGTCTTGAGACTGGCAATTTTGTCGACTACCTGCTCTATTTATATATTTAACCGCGGAGAGAACACGTTGCGGATAAATGTATAAATAGAGAAGGTAGTCAACAAAATTGCCAGCATCCTAGTGCTCCAATCGGCACTAAATACCATCCACTCCTGGCTTCGTCTCTGGAACATCAAACTTAACGTTAATAAAACAAAAGCTGTTTTATTTACAAAATCCAGTAGACGAAGCCCTATCCAACTCACCTTGGGAACCCATCAATTGGCCCTGGAGACTTCAGTCAAGTATCTTGGAATTCACCTGGATTCCAAGCTAACTTTCAAAATTCACATTAGACATCTTCTTCCACCAGTCAAATGCGGCAATTGCCATACTATATCCATTTTTCAAGTCTCCTACACTGCCATCTCGGATCAAGCTAACCTTATATACAGCTGTGATCCGTAGCATGCTGCTATACGGTTGTGAAGCCTGGAGCATCCTCGCTGCTTGCCACAAAAAGAAAGTTCAAATAATTCAAAACAAATGTTTAAAAATCATATTTTCGGCCCCGCTATACACGAGGATCGCAGAGTTGCACAACCTAGCCAATATGCCATATATTGCGACCCAAATTAATGACAGAGTGGAACACATGTTCCAAACTATTCAAACTCATTCGAACCCTATTGTTCGCAATATAGGCCACGGGCTACAGCGGCGTGCTGTCCACAAAACATATTTACCAGACCCCCATGATGGTCCAGATAACAGAAATGAGAACTGTGCTACAGCTAGAGTAGAGTGGCTCATTCCACTCGGTCGGCTTTCGGACTCTCTGCTTGCCTCGCCAGTGGTTTCCGATGCCCTGCTCTAGAGAGGAAACATCTCATTTCATCTATAGAATTCCATTTCCTCAAACATATAAAATAAATTTACAAAACACCATTCAAAACAATAGAACACCAACGCCACTAACTAGTGACAATAGACGAAAAACCACGTAACGATAGCCACAAAGGTATTAGCCGCCAGGGAGCTACAACTGGTTCCAGACGCGGCACACTGGGCGGCGCTACGCGCTGCCAACACATAGATAGATAGACAAAATTGCCAGTCTCAACACAACCCTTGAGGATGCCGGACGCAGTCTCTGGCGAAACGTTGGGGAACTACAAGCCTCAAGACCACGGCCAACAGCCCGGAAATCTTCTGCAAGATCATCATAGTAACTCCAGCCGTGAAAGCCTAAGTCAATATATTAGGTGCTTAGCTGCATGATGCAAAATGTACATTAGCATTTATGAAGATCTGATGTGATATCCGGTTGTTGCAAAAAACACAGAATCTCTGATAGAACTGAAGGCGTTTACATTTTCTTTAATAATAAGGCTGTACTTGAATATTTTGCGCTGAAATTTTGCCTACACTTATTTCATGAGCCAGTCCAACAGATGGCATCAAAATATATATTTTATTAATGGTGCTTAGCCGGTTGATCCATTATATCGACCAATTACAGAAGTGCTTTTGAGAGAAAAGAACTACACCTTTTTTTTAATGTCATTATAAATAATCAATACGGATGTGGTCGGTTTTATGTCTCTCACATTTCTAAACTTACATTCTTATGCCACTGATGCACCAAACACTTGTAAACACGTTTTGTACTATTTTAAACATTTTGCAACGATCTTCAAGCTTTCTTCACAATATTTTATATTTATATATTTACGCAAAACATGATCGTGGATACATTACTTGCTTGCTACTTTCCCATGTTGTTCCAACGTTGCCACCATTTGAAAATAATCCCAAACCATATTTAGTGTTAGTGTACGTAAAATTAGTTTATAGTTCATTAAATAGTACGCATGTAAACTGCTTTGTTACGTTAGGAAATGGGAAGTTGGTTTACGTCCATTTTTAAGCATTTGGGAATAAATAATATACATGTAAATTGTTTTCTTTAGTTAGAAAATGGCAAGTTAGTTAACGTCCATTTTTTTTTTTTGCATTTGGAAATTTATTCCCAAAGTTGGTAACGCCGACTGCAGAGCCATGTACCGGAGTCTATATTAACCATTACATCAACTCGCGCATGCGCGCTGCGATTCTGTGGAACTTAGAAGAATTCCTGAGAGACATAAAACCGACTTTTTCCATCAATACTAATAAAATTCATTGTTGAAACCGTTGAGGTGGAGAGTCATAAAATAAGTTAAAATATACCTTCTTAGGTAAGATCCGTCGTCCTCAACTTATAAAATATGTATTCTTAGGCCTTTCAGAACATCCGTTCCATCTTCAGCAGGCGCTTCTTCGCTACAATATCTAGTATGATGGTTGATGTGACAACACCACATTAGGACCAGCAGCATCAACCATCATACTAGATATTGTAGCGAAGAAGGACCTGCTGAAGATGGAACGGATGTTCTGAAATGCCTACAGTCATAAAGAATACATATTTTATAAGTTGAGGACAACGGATCTTACCTAAGAATGTATATTTTAACTTATATTATTTTATCATTATAAATAAGTTTCATAAAAATTTAGTTTTATAGATACAATTATACAGAAGAATATGGATTAAAGATATCTACAGAAAAAGACAAAAATTATGGCATTTCAAGGTGTAGATCCTGTCAGAAGTAAAATTGTACTTGACAATAAAATTCTGGAGCAGGTGAATAATTTTACATATCTAGGATGCAATATCTCGTATGAAGAAGAAAAAGGATGTAAATGCAAAAATATCTAAATTTTTAAGAATTTTAGGGTTAATAAATTCTATCTTCAAGCCACAGTTAGTCCAAAAGCATTCTAGACTGAAAGTGTATAAAACACTGGCTCTTCCAACTCTTTTGTATGGTAGCGAAGTATGGACGTTGAAACAGAAGGATATACAGAAACTTAGATCTGCTGAAATGAGATATCTTCGGAGGACTGCAGGATACACACTACTAGATCACAAAAAAAATGAAGACATCTTGGAAGAATTACACATGGAATCTTTAGAAAAACAAAATTTCTGATTATAAGTCAAGATGGATACAACATGTTCATCGAATGGAAGATCACAGGATACCCAAACAAATGTTAAGATATCAACCTGCAGGAAGTAGAAGACCAGGACGTCCACTCAAAAGACTTCTGCATGGTGTTTCTCTTGAAGCCGAAACAGGTCAACAAATGGCCTAAATTCGTGAATGTACTGTGATGATGATGAGATAAAATTATATAATATATCACAGCATACAAAACTACAACCCAAATATACATTAGGTGAAAGAAGGTTCGTAAATTTGAAATAATAAACAATTATAGTAATTATAATACCATCCGAAGGGGCCTACTAGTCCTTGCACTGGTGTCAATTTTACTCTCAAATATATGGGTCGGATTCCGTGCCTAATACTGTACACTCGTGTTATGTTATCGACCGAAGCTTTTGCTTCGCGAGTGCTCTGTACATTGCCGTTAACCTACCTTCTTTTTAAGTCTATTTTTCTAACGGCTCTCACCCCAATGTGTTAATAATTTCGTCGCCATCTTTACGCCCTTCTTTAAGATATTTAACAGTTTACCTCATTATATATTCCAGAGAGTGTTGGCATCTGCGTGTTCCATTAACGCTAAACAAGTAGTTTCTTTAAACCATTTGTTGTGAAGATCTCACAATAAAAAATACGTAATAAATAATAGTTTAAAAAACTAAAACTTTATTCAAAACACTAGAGAAGAAATTATTTTGAAGTTTTACAAAGCATTGGCAGTTCCATCTCTTATCTATGGATGTGAAACCTGGACATTAACAAAGGCAGATAGTAAACAAATAGAGGCTGCAGAAATGAAGATGTTGAGAGCAATAGCAGGATACCAAAGGACCGATAAAAAGAAAAACGAAGATATAAGAACAGAACTTAATATATTTAATCTCTGTGAAAGAATAAAATGTTATCAAAATGCTTATCTTCAGCACGTATTACGAATGAATGAACAGCGCATACCAAGAAGAATGTATAATTATAAACCAAAAGGGAGAAGAATGTTGGGAAGACCATTGAAGAGATGGAAGGACCAATTCGACCTATAATGAGATCGGAACAGGTCATTGGGCTTAACCCTTGTTGTTGATGATGATGATGAAAAAACTAAAACAACACGCTTTATTAGAAAACCGAACTAAAAAATAAAAAAATAATTTTAATTTCCAAAACGCTTGGGATAAAATTAAAGTGGTTAACAAAAAAATCATCTCCAACACATCTATAATAAAACTAGAGTTATCTACAAAAAAAAATAATTTTACCATCAAAAGCGTGTGGTGCTCTATATCAATTAATATATTTGATAATAAACAGATATTGGTAAAAGTAAAGTCACTAAGAAGAAAACGTAAAAACAATAAAAAGCACCACATTTTTGTATTGACTTAGGCTTTCACGGCCGGAGTTACTGTGATGATTTTGAAGTAGATTTCCGGATTTTACTATAAACACAAAAACTGAAAGAGACATACATATGAAACTGTCGAAATTTCAAATGATATACATAAAGCATTAAAGAATAAAACAAGAAGAGATACTAGATTGAAGTTTTATAAAACATTGGCAGTTCCTGCATTACTTTATGGGAGTGAAACTTGGGTAATGACCAAAAAATTGCAAAGTAGAATACAAAGCGCAGAAATGAACTTCCTTAGAAGAACAAAAGGCTGCACAAGATTGGATCGGATAAGGAATGAAGATATAAGAACAGAGTTAAATATATATCCATTAGTTATTGCTGTTTTTGTTTATTTTTCTTTACACTAGTACCAATTATTACTTTATTGTAACGGACTGTCAACAGCACGTTCGGCTTACTGCCCGTGCGACCCATATTTGTAAATAATGTATATCCATTAGATGAGAAAATCAGAGAATATAGAGCGAAATGGTTTACACATGTGGAAAGAAGAATGTATCAAGATTACCAAGACCAGCATTCAACTACAAGCCAAGAGGTTCAAAGAATGTAGGAAGACCAGTGACAAAAGGGACAGAACAACTGTGAGGCGGAACAGGCAATTTGCCTAGCCCGTGAAGTGAAGAAGAAGAAGAAGAAGAAGAAGATTGATACTCATGAGACAAAAATCATGTTGATCAGTGATACTTTTAGAGTTTTGCGAATACAAACGTATACAGACTGAATTTTATATATAAATATATATATTATTCTTTGGTAAAATCCCAATATATGATTCGGAAAGTTTTACAAATCGCGCTAGAATAACTCTGTATTAGAAAGAAAGTTTTTAACAAATGTGATCGTGTTTTGTTATGTAGATGTTAGTCGGTCTCCATAGCAACACCTCATCAACACAATAAAGGCAGACATATTAATCTCTGGTTATTTGAGGCGTGGTGACTCCTCTGTTCTCGCAACACAAAATACCCATTTTACATCGACGCGAAAATCCCATTTAAGTACAACGTTAAAAATAACTTTCATTGTTACAAATAAATCTTTGATGCTGTCTTCATGTGACGAAGGAACAAAGACTAGTATAATTAATATGGCTCCAACAATCAATATCTAACTCACTGGCGTAATCGAACTCGGAGGTTCATGTCCTCGCGGATATAAGGTGCAGGTAAGAGCTGACGAGATGGCAAGCGTAAGGAATGCGTGACGTAATAATATAATCATATAATTTATATCGCATTCATCTAAGTACTACGTGTTCTGAAAATATTAGTCGTATGTCTGGATGAATAAAACACAATCTTTATAAACACTGTAATCTAATATATAAAAATGAATGTTTGTTTGTTTGTTTGTTCGTACTTTATGCGCGGCCATACGGTTGATCCGATTGCAATGAGGCTTTTTGCAAAATGTTCAGGAGATTCCCGGAATGAACATAGGCTATAAGAGAGTTGTGATAATTAACTCCTACACCCTTAAAAATCGCCCTTTGTAGTAGAAAACGTGAAAAGAGTAGCTCGTTGGACGCTTAAGTGCCTTACGCTGCCTAAACCATAACAAATACACAAAATTAATGTACACCGAATTGAATATCTCAAAAAGCTCTACAAAAAAATGTCCCCGACAGCATATGTTTATCTCTTACGGATAACTCACCACAACCATTTTTGTCTTTCATTGATGCCAAGAAGATCGAGACAAGTAGATTGCGTAGATACCTGTGCAACTCACAATAACGAATTTTGTCTTTTAGCTCATTTATGCCAAGAAGATCGAGATAAGTAGATTCCCGGGCAACACCGGGTAATCAGCACCGGGAATCTTAAAATAGTTACGATATACATTTATAATTATTTTTCATCATACTTATTCAACTAATCATAACAAGTACATTAATTTTTGTATTTCAACTCATTTATGCCAAGAAGATCGGGATGAGTAGATTCTAGGACAACGCCGGGTAAACAGCGCGGGGTATCTAAAAATAATTACGATATAAATTATCTTCCATTCCTTATTTAACTAGACACAAAACACATTAATTTTCGTATTTCAGCTCATTTATGTCAAGAAGATCGGGATAAGTAGATTCCCGGGCAACGCCAGGTAATCAGCACGGGGTAACTAAAACATATAAACATATAATTATATTTCCTCCTACTTAATCAACTAAACATAAAAACACATTAATTTTAATTTATTTAGGCGTAGGAGCGCACGCCGGATAATAGCTAGTGATAATTTTGGTAACCGCAACACAAAGACGAATAAAACACAAATTTATAAACACTGTAATGAAAGTGAAACAATATTAGTAACTATAACACGTGGGTTCGTAACACGACTGAGCCAGAAAAGAGCACAAGGTTTGTGAATGATTAATACAGTTCAAGGCGTAGAACCGCGTGCACCGGGGATTCACAGCGATAACAGCCTCCCTCTCTTCATGCTCTGCTTTCCTGCTTGTGAGCTCCTACCTGTACGTGTCTGTCTTGAGCTAAATGTTTCAAACTATGCCCTGTATAATTTACCTCCCTGAAATATGTTTATATTATAATATTAATTTTATGAGTAATACAGCAAAGAAATTTTATCGTGAATTTTATTAATGTCGATTGAAGTCCGAAGATGGAAAAAAAAAAAAAAAACCACCAATTTTCTTCCTCTCCACCTTTTTGAATTAATATCGAAACCAAAATCCGCCGAGATAAAATCAGTGAAAATAATAAGAAATGGACAGAACACTTAATGAGAATGAACAACGAAAGAATACCAAAAAGAACCTTCCTGTATAATCCCAGAGGAACAAGAGATGTTGGCCGACCACGTAGAAGATGGACTCCACTTTTAACTTCGCCGGAACAGGCTGCATAGCCTAAACCTTGTAGAAGAAGAAGAAATCCGCCGAGTGGTTTCTTTTCATGAACATTACTAACTAAATAAGTAACTAACTCACTGTCACTATCGAACCCGTAGGTTCATGGCCGTGCGGACATAAGCTCTCCATACGTCCGTATTCTGAGGTAATGTTTTCCGATCATTCCCTATATAACCGACTTCCCTCAAATCATGTCTAATGTTATTCTTCCACCTCATTCTTGGTCTACCTACTGGGCGTTTTCTATCTGGTTTTCCTACAAGAAGCTTCCACGCACTTCTTTCGTTTTTCATTCGTGTCACATGTCCTGCCCATCGCTGTCTACGAGACTTAACTCTTCTTATTACATCTAACTTCCTATAAAGACCACCGTAGTTCCCTGTTCTGTAGTCTTCTCCATTCACCTGTCTGTTCATCTCTCTTTGGTCCAAAAATTTTCCTAAGAACTTTATTCTCAAATACTTGTAATGTCCTTTCCTCCCTTAAAGTAAGAGTCCATGTTTCGCATCCATATAATATAACTGGTAGAATAATAGTTATATATTTTCAGTTTAACGTTTTTTGAAAGGAGTTGGGACATCAAGAGTCTCTGCAATGCATAATAGCACGCATTTCCAGAATTGAGCCTATGTTTAATTTCTTTGTGCATCTCATTCCTATTTGTAATTATTGTTCCTAGATATTTGAGTACGCCAGCTACGCCGGCTGGGGGATCCGACATGCTGACCACATGCCACCCCTATGCTGGCAGGATGATCGTCTACCTCTGTAATTAACACAAGTAGACCTGAGGCCAGCAGCCGGATGGTAGGCCAAGGGCCTTCTATGCCTGTCGCGCCATGGAGAAAAAAAATATTTGAATTCAACCACTTCTTAAAAATTCCCCTGATTTGTCATTAGTTGCCCATTTCCATTATATAAAGTATTTCTATGTGTGACCATATATTTAGTTTTATTGACGTTTACAATATAAAATTATGGAATATTCACCTGAAAGCTCCGTCTCCTCAACTTTATTAGTTATTTTACTGTAGGACTTTCGGTACTTGTCCCATCATCAGCAGGTTTCAAAACTGGTGTTTCACTGAAGATCTGGTAGAGGGGGTTACATGTACTGGGTTCGTTTTCATTTATCAGATTGTCGTTGTGGTGAACTGCTTTCATTTTATATTTTAATTTTTAATAATACCTGAACGGAACATATCATCTTATAAAAGTTGATTATTGATATTTACTTTCAGTCCCAATTTTTTTCAGTGTAACCGAAGTTTGCGTATATAAATTGAAGAAGAGTCTAGTTAATCTCCAATATTAATCATCATCATCATCGTCCTTTCAAGCATTAGGCCCAGTGGCCCGTTACGGTCTCCCGCCATCTCCGAAAAGGTCGACCCACAGATCTTCTGCCTCGAGGAATGTAGTGAAGAATTTGTTTTGGTATTCTGTGACGATCCATGCGCTGAATATGGGCTAGCCAATTGTTTCTATATTCTTGGAGGTATTCAGATATAGGTACGATGTTTAACTCACTGGCTATTGTTGAATTTCTTTGGTGGTCTAGAAGGGTATAACCTGCAGTTCGTCGCAGAAATTTCATCTCCGAGGCTGTAATATGACGATCATCCTGAGTTCTGATGGTCCAAGCTTGACTGCCATAACAGATTATGGGTTTAGCGAGAATTTTATAGATTTTCATTCTTCTTTGTCTCTGCACTTTTGATGGTTTAAAAACTTGGTTGATAATTGTTAAAGCTTTATTATAGTTTTGTATTTTAAAGGATATATCACATTCCTCATTATAAGTTAGATTATATCCTAAGTATTTAAATGAATTAACTTGCTCTAATATTGAATTCTGAATACAAATTTTACTTCTTACTGGGAATCTCACTTGAAAGGCCATAACTTTAGATTTTGTTGTTGATATTTCCATGTTAAATCGTTGGGCTATTATATTAAGATGATGGGTGGAATATTGTAATTCATCTTCATTATTGCCGAAAAGAGCCTGATCATCTGCATATAAGAGTGTGTCTAAAATTGTGTGTCTTGAGAGAGGAATATTACCATGAACTGTCAATCTCCAGTGTCTGATGATAGCATTAATGTATACATTAAATAGAAGTGGTGATAGAGGGCATCCTTGTCTGACTCCGCAATTTATATGTTTCCAATCTGACAATTCTGTTCCTATTTGTACTGCTATGATGTTATTTTTATACAGATTAAAAATTGTTTGGATCAGTTGATTTGGTGTAAAATTAATTCAGCCAGGAATCGACACAAAAATCTGAGCTTTTATATCACTTTCATTCTTTGTTAGACATGTGGTATAAATAACAGTTTTAGTATCTTATCGTATTTTACATGCAAAAAAGGGCACGAAGCTTTATAAATCACTTGAGAAGGCGTGTAGAGTGTCTTTTGTTCAGTATCACCATGAAGACAATGTAAATAGTACAGTGCTTCCCTCTAGAGGGCATTGCTTTAATTTGTGTTCTCTTACCCCCACTTGTTTGAACTATACTGTTATTAATTTTAACACACGCACACACACACACACACACACACACACACAAAGGGAGTCATTTCAGTTTCTATATTCTCCGACTGAAGAATACATTAAAATATAGAGTAATAACAAATTTTAAAATTTGTTTTTAGGGTTCAGTTGTTTCTTAATGTTAGTTAGTTGCTAGGATACAAGACATGGTATGTATTTGTACTAAGTTACATTATTCCCTGGGAAATTAATAGCATATACAGAGCTATTCAGAAAGAAGGGACAGACTTGAAACATTTATTTCTTCCAGCGAAGATAAACGTACTCGAAGAGATTTAAAATCATGAAAGCAGCTCACAACAACGACAATCTGATAAATGAAAACGAACCCAATACATGTAACCCCCTCTACCAGGTCTTCAGTGAAACACCAGTTTTGAATCCTGCCGATGATGGGACAAGTCCCGAAAGCGCTACAGTTAAAAATTAATTAAGTTGAGGACACGGACCTTTCAGGTGAATATTCCATAATTTTATATTTTAATTCTCTCATTCAGAAATTTCAAAAAGTAAAGAAATTGAACACAAAGAAATTAACAGAAAAGAAAAAATTGTCAAAGAAGAAAAAATTATGTTGTGATGTTGTCAGGGAATGTTCAGTGAACAGAGAATTCTTACAACATTAATTCGCTAAAGAGATCTTTGGATCAGTTGCTTATAAAAATAAACAAAAAAGACACGAAGTGGAAAATGAAGATAGACATCAAGGGAACGAGAAAAATATAAGAAAAATTAAATGAATAAAACAGACAATGATTACGAATTCTCAGAAAAAGAGACAAAGAAAATATTTGAAAAATACCGAATTGTCTGGAGAAGTAATATTTGAGACTCGCATTTATGAAGTCTCGGGTTGTAATCATGGTCTCGACAAAACTGATTAAATGTTTTTCTATTCTTTTTTTTCTCGTCATGAAGACGAATCGTGAGTTGAAATTATATTTTAACGATACATTTCCTTTGTTAGCGGTATTTTTATATTTAATTAACTCATTGTTAAATAATTACAACAGACAAAAAAACACAACACAGAAATAAGACAACAAATAAAAGTAGAGGAATTAAACACAACAATAGTGAAATACAGAACAAACTGGAAAGAACACTTGGCAAGGATGACTGAGATCAGAATACCAAAAGCAGCATACAACTATTCACCAAGAGGAAGAAGAAGTTTGGGAAGACCAAAGAAAATATAGAAATAGCAGCAATTTAGAGCCGGAACAGGCTAGTAAAATGCCTAAATCGTGATGAAGAATAAGAAGAAGAATTGAATAATTACAAACAGGAATCAGATGCAGTGAAAACGCATAATGTCCGGGCATTGGATACTACCTCACTTCCAAAGTCGGTGTTTTTGCAACACTCTGTATATATTTCGAATCGTAAAAAAAGGCGTCAAGTCAACTAATGAATAAATTAATAAAATCTAATTGGATAATTTTTGTTTTATTTGCTTTTTTATGTAATTTATTTGAAAGTTTTATATGACCTGCATTTAATTGCGTAATACATGTACTATAAGTCCTTCTAGCGTTAAAGTTCTTACGGGAATAATTTAGAACACTTGCATCATCAAAAATATCGCACGTCATTCTTACATGCCTTTTGTCTTACCATAGTTGGGCGGCAAACAATTAAATATATCGTCGTAGAGGAATTGCTATGATGATCTTGAAGAAGATTTTCGGGCTGTAGGCCGTGGTCGTGAAGCTTGTAGTTCCCCGGCGTTTCGCCAGAGACTGCGTCTGGCATCCTCAAAGCTTGTTTCGTAGGCCGTGGTTTCCTATGCCTTCATTTATTTGTTTACCTCTATACTTAAAATTGTTAGTAATTTTTGTTAGAGTCATTGGGGGTTGAATTGGGTTTGAAATTTCTAAGTAATTAAAATAAAAGTGTTCAATTCCGCCCCAAAAGAAGGGCAAATCGAACTAATAAATAGACCCCTGCCGTAACAAGAGTTGAAGAAGTCTCAAGACAACCCTTGAGGATGCCAAACGCAGTCTCTGGCGGAAACGTCGGGGAACTACAAGCCTCACGACCACTGAGACAATCCTTGAGGATGCCAAACGCAGTCTCTGGCGAAACGTCGGGGAACTACTAGCCTCACGACACAACTCTTGAGGATGCCGGACGCAGTCTCTGGCGAAACGTCGGGGAACTACAAGCCTCACGACCACGGCCTACAGCCCGAAAATCTTCTTCAAGATCATCACAATTAAATATATCAATTTTTCATTGGCCCTTGTAGCTTTTCGCGCTCAATTTTTGTCCGCGAAATTAAGTTCATTTGTATATATAAGCTTCTGGAATATTGGGTCTGAATGCTATAAGCATGTCTTGCGTCAGCCTCAGGCCCGCAGATGCAGCTGAAGTTTCGTGCTCTTAACACGCACTTTACATCTCCGCGTTACAAATCAAGTTACTAAAACTTGCAATGGATTTATTAAATACAAAAGTGAAGTGAAGTGTTTAATGTATGTTCTTTATAGTAAATAAAATTTAATTTGACTCGAGTATTCTTTAAATGAATCCTAGTCATACAGTCCATTTTTGTGGCCGTTGAAAGAAGTTTATGAACTTAAACTTTGCCACACAAACACTAATATAAAGTAAATTCGCAAAATAAATCTTAATACTTTATTTATAACTACGATGCACATAAATTGCAGGTACTCTTGTCCTCTCGACTCCTCTCAGAAAACGTTAAACTGAAAATATATAAAAATGTTATTCTTCCAGTTGCATTATATGGATGCAAAACGTGGACTCTTACAGTTAAGGGAGGAGAAAATATTACGAGCATCTGAAAATAAAATTCTTAGGGATTTTTTTTGTTTAAAGAGAGTTGAACAAGCAGGTAAATGGAGAAGAATACATAACAGTGAATTGTATATCTTTATTGGAAACCAGATATAATAAGAACAGTTAATCATCAACATAGTACATTCACGAATTTAGACCATTTGTTGACCTGTTTCGGCCTCAATAAATCACCATCCAGAAGTATTTTGAGTGGACGTCCTGGTCTTCTTCTTCCTGCAGGTTGATATCTTAACATTTGTTTGGGTATCCTGTGATCTTCCATTCGATGAACATGTTGCATCCATCTTGACTTATAATCAGAAATTTTGTTTCCTAAAGGTTCCATGTGTAATTCTTCTAAGATGTCTACTTTTTTTTGTGATCTAGTAGTGTGTATCCTGCAGTCCTCCGACGGTATCTCATTTCAGCGGATCTAAGTCTTTGTTTAACCTTTTGTTTCAACGTCCATACTTCGCTACCATACAAAAGAGTTGGAAGAGCCAGTGTTTTATACACTTTTAGTCTTGAATGTTTTTGGATTAACTGTGGCTTGAAGATAGAATTTATTAACCCTAAGCTAAAATTCTTAAAAATTTAGATATTTTTGCATTTACATCCTTTTCTTCTTCATATGAGATATTGCATCCTAGATATGTAAAATTATTCACCTGCTCCAAAATTTTATTGTCCAGTACAATTTTACTTCTGGCAGGATCTACACCTTGAAATGCCATAATTTTTGTTTTCTCAGAAGATATCTTCAATCCATATTCTTCTGTAATTTTGTTAAGTTCATACAGACCTTTCTGCAGATTATCTACTGAATTTGCAATTATTATTTGTCATCTGCAAACAATAAGGTGTTTAATTTTGTATTTTCTGATATTCTTATTCCAAATTTATAATAAGAATAGTTAAGTCTCGTAAACAGCCATGGACACAACATTCGGCATGAATGGGGATGAAAATTGGGTTCATGAAAATGTCTTTTAGGAAAACACCCAGTAGGTAGACAAGAATGAGGTGGGAGGAGAGTATTATCCATGATTTGAAGGAAGAAGGTTATAGGCTATGCGGTGATGATTGGAAAACATTAGCTCAGGATAGGGATGTTTGGAGAGCTTATTTTCGCGCGACCATGAACTTATGGCTTCAATAGTGCCATTGAGTTTGTTAATTTATTATAATTTCTGTGCTAATTACTTGAATGTAATGTTGAATGTCACGTGTTAATTGCGTGGGTATAAATTAATAAGTTCAATTATTGAATTCGCTCTGTTTTGAATGAAGAAAAGCCAGTTTTACCGGAAATTGAAATTAAACGTTTGAAGAGAGTGGAAATGATTAACTTTGTAACGTACGTTATGTAAACTATAATTGCAGAAGCCTGTAAAACCATCCCACGTATTTGTTACGGCCATTAATTGACCACCTGCTGCCATCATCCAACCAACACATCGCCATGCGATTCAATTACTGCATATTTCTACTGTTTTGTATTTGGTATCAACTGCAAGTGTAGGCAATATGGTGGGCCGAAAAAAACTCATTTTTTTTATTTCGAAGTTGTAATAGCGCGGAAAAGAGTGATTCAGAAATATGGCTGTACGTTTGATCGCATTTTGTGACGAAAATAGTATTACTAAAGGAAATATGATGTTATCATTGGAAAGAGAATCCTTCAAATTACAACAATAGAACAAAACAAATCACTGCTCACGTGCAGCTTGGCGGGTTGATTTTTGTGGGCTAGCGTCGAACGCCTCCACAATTCTCTTCGTTGTTTCTGCATCCGTGCTAATGCGAGGCCTTCCAGGAGGTTTGGTTTTCTGCATCCTTCCCGTTTCCTGCAGTCGTTTTCTCCACTTCCCCACAGTCGACGACTGCAATGCTACGTTAAACTCACGTCCTGCCCGTTTTGCGGCGTCGCGATCTGTAGCGTACGTTATTGCTCATTCAGGAATTGTAATTTGCTGTTGCATATTCATCGCCATTTTGACTAATGACGTAAGTTCTACACTGTTTTGTTTTATTCCATTGTTGTAATTTAAATAATTGCCTTTTCCAACGGTAATTTGATATTTCCTGTAATGGTAATATTTTCATCACACAACGCGATCAAACGTATAGCCATATTTATGATTCACCCCGTATATAGCTAAAAAAATGAAATTAATTAATTAAAAATAAATCATAGTTTTTTTTTATTTTAATATTTATTATATAATTCAGTGACAGCTGTTTCGGTACACTGTACTTTCTTCAGACATGTTAACAAATTATGAATTGTGTTCCAACTGATCTAAGCAACAATACAACAATATTTATTTAAATTTTTTAATTTAACAAAGGGGATTATTGTATTGTTGCTTAGATCAGTTGGAACACAATTCATAATTTGTTAACATATCTGAAGAAGGTACAGTGTACCGAAACAGCTGTCACTGAATTATATAATAAATATGAAAATCAAATAAAACTACGTTTTATTTTTATTTAATTAATAAATATGGATTTTCATCAAGTAAACACCAACTCAATTGATTAAAAAAATAAAATATTAACAAAATCGGTTGACATCTTCCGGTCGCGCAAAGGCTCTGAAGTTTGGCAAATATGAAAAAAAACTTCATTTTTGCAATTATTTATTTTTATAATATCAAGTAGGTATTGCTGATCTTTGCTAAGCACGTTTATGTTTATCTGTGGGATCTGACAATCAATACTCTGCAAGTTATTTATCAAATACCAAAAATGCGTAAAAATATAACTTGTTCATTATTCTGGCAAATTTTGGAGCTTATGCGCGACCGGAAGATATCAACTGATCTAAACCAAATTAAAACACAATATTTTAGGCTCTGTTTGAAGACGTTACAAACTGTTACATTACGAAAACATCTAATTAAAAAATTACAGAAATAATCATAGGTAACGCCACGAGTGATTTCCAAATGATCGATAAATTCATGACTCACAAAGTGAGGAGTGAATTTATCTAGAGAATTTGGAAATCAAGAGTGGCATTTGTTAGGACTATTTAACGAATAAAATTAAGCTGTTTACTCACAAATCATTATTTAAATATAGTTATTTTAAAATATTTATATATTTAATGTAAACGGCGATGTTTGAAAACAAATGAGAAACGATAGGTACGCTTCATCTGCTTCTTTTGTTTATCACTGCAACCAGATCATACTATTTATTGCCAAAGGAACGCAATATTGTAAGAATGCTCTCTAGTGGAGAAAAAATGAAACACATCAAACTGTATATTAATTTATTTCTGATGTCGTATGATGTAAATATGACAATTATATTTTTCTGGATTGTTACCTGGGAAAAAAGTACATTTAAGAAAGTGCAAACAGTGGTTTCTTTCTTTGGTAGTATAATCAATTGGTACAAATGTTTTTATATTAACTCCCGCATGCGGCATGTGTTGACATTCATGCACTATATATACAATCTGGTAGCCGTATTTCTTGCAGGCTCAGTCACTGCAAAATAATGGTCAGACCTGTTCACAATATTAAAAAGGAGGCGCTTTCTTTAATATGGTAATTATAACACTGATAAATATTTCGTGAAACACGACTCTGATTGGTTGTAAAACAGAAATCATTGAAACGTGATTGGTCATTGACTCCCATTTGGGGCATGAGTTAAATAGTCTAAAAAATTATTTTTTTTTTCATATTTTGTCAAACTTTATAGCCTTTGCGCGACCGGAAGATGTCAACCGATTTTGATATATTTTCTTTCTTTTCTTTTGTCTATATAATTCGCAACTTTTCCACGCTATTACAACTTCGAAATAAAAAAATGAGTTTTATCGGCCTACCCTAGTGTACAATAAATGACGCGACTTTCTAAATTTCTTCATAAACTCTTGTCAAATTTTATTCTTGGAGTTACATTTTTCAAATTATTTCCCACCATTTACAAGGATTTTTACAATTTTTCTGACGACTATTTCAATATATTTTTTTCATAAGTAATGCCACGAGTGATTTCCAATTTATCTAGAGGATTTGAAAATCAAGAGTGGCATTTGTTAGGACTATTTAACGAATAAAATTAAGCTGTTTACTCACAAATCATTATTTAAATATAGTTATTTTAAAATATTTATATATTTAATGTAAACGGCCATGTTCGAAAACAAATGAGAAATGTTTGGTTATGTATAATTTGTTCATCACTGCAGCTTGATCGTATTACCAAATACGATCGCAATATTGTAAGAATGGACCTTGTGGAGAAATAATGAAACACGTCAAACTGTATATTCCAATTAGATAGTCACAGGATTGGTGATAGGGGCAAGAGGTACTATACCAGGATTCTTAGCTAAATTTTGGAATTCTTTAGATTTGGACAGGATGTATCTTTCTAAAATTGCCATCGCTGCCATTAGAGGATCAATTTCAATTTTAAGGAACCATATTTATAAAATTTCCACTTTATAGTATGTATGCTTCAATTACAATTTGACGTTTTTTTAATTTATTAACAAAATGCATTTTATCGATTTAAAAAATTAATTGTCTGTATCACTTTGTCTTTGAGGCAATCCTCTAATGAGGAAAGTTGTATATAATAAATACAGTGGAACCAACATTATAGGTTATTAACTGTTTTTTAGTAAACAACTCAGTAAAATCAAGGAATCTGTTTATTATTTTATATATTCAATGTATTTGTTAGAGAAAAATAATTGCCTGAGGTGTTCAGAAAAAATAAAGCTGATAAAGAAAATCGATAAAGAGCGAGGTTGTAAAACAAAATTCATTAAAACGGATCGCTCATTGACTACTGTTTGGGGCATGAGTTAAATAGTCTATGATATTTAACTACATGAAGACGTGGCAGCCATATTGACTTTAACAAATATTCTAACCAAAAACAAAGTCGTGTTCCAGTGCAGCCAACATAGAGTATGTACTAATTAACTGTACACATATACTTCACAATTTCAGAACTTACTATTTTTTGGGCGTTGCATTCTGTTACAGGTTATAGTGCTTACATTTGTTAGGTTAGCTTTTAGGTTGGTCTTTGACAGGTTAGAATATTTAAATTTCATTAGGTTAGCTTTTAGGTTGGTCTTTGACAGGTTAGAATAGTTAAATTTCATTAGGTTAGCTTTTAGGTTGGTCTTTGACAGGTTAGAATAGTTAAATTTCATTAGGTTAGCTTATAGGTTCGTTAAATATCGTGTATATGTTGGCTGCATCCCGTGATTCTATAGTATAAACAGCTTCGTGTTGCTTTCTATATTTATTATTAATATAACTGCAGTCAAGAAGTAAAGCAGAGGATAGCAATGGCAAAAGAAGCTTTCAACAAGAAGAGAAGCATTTTCTGCGGAACTATGGCAAAATAATTAAGGACGAGGCTAGTGAAGTGCTTTGTGTGGAGTGTAGCATTATATGGTGCAGAGACTTTGACATTACGACGGAATGAGGAAAAGCGACTGGAGGCTTTTGAGATGTGGATATGGAGAAAAATGGATAAATGGACAGACAAAGTAAGAAATAAAGATGTGCTAGACAGAGTGGATGAAAGAAGAACAATGCTGGAACTCATAAAGAAGAGGAAAAGAAATTGGATTGGCCACTGGCTAAGAAGAAACTGCCTGTTGAAGGATGCCCTAGAAGGAATGGTCAACGGAAAGAAAGTTAGAGACAGAAAAAGACATCAGATGATAGACAATATTAAAATAAATGGTTTGTATGCAGATACAAAAAGGAAAGCTGAGTCAAGGAAAGAGTGGAGAATGCTGAGTTTGCAGTGAAAGACCTCCTCTTGAGCAGAACACTATGAATGAATTATGATAAAACCAGAAAGATGTTCAAAATTGAAAAGCAAAATGTCATTCGACTTACTTGGAAGATATTTGCTGATGATTGGAGTCACTCAGATATGTTTGATTAATTTAACTTCTCTACCAGGACTTTGCTTACGTGGCAGACTTAATAATTGAATTTCTGTAGCACCCGGTATAGTGATTTAAAGCTAGCTTTTCATGTGTATTGTTATCCTTTGTGGAATGAAAAGGATTTTTAGATTGTAATGGAGAATTTAATCCCTGATTGATCCGCCATTTATGTAATGAAGGCAGGTACTGCTAAAAGGCTCTCAAATCATAGTACATCTGTCACATCGACATTCAATTAATAAAACAGATATGTACGCATGCGCAGTTAAATGAACACAAAACGCACGTCAATCACAAAAATCAGTGGGTTTTCCTTTGTCGTATGTTCAATTGTACACTATAACACGGTTTTGATGTTTGATGTCATGGCGGTTTAGGGGTAGATGTGGGAGATGCACAATTTAGATAATGAACTGCCTAGAATAATTGTAAATCCCTCTACACTAGTGGTATCTAACTTCTGTCAACATACCGCTAAAAGATATTCTCCCCACATTTATCTTTACTGACGAGTAATACTAGGAAATTGGGACTGAAAGTAAACATCAATAAAACTAAATATATGGTCACACATAGAAATATATTATATAATGGAAATGAACAGTTAATAATAATAATAATAATAATAATAATAATAATAATAATAATAATAATAATACTTTATTTATTCTGGCAGAGTTAAGGCCATAAGGCCCTCTCTTCCACTCAACCAGCACAAATACAAATAAATATTCGACAAATATAGATATACACTATACTAATTATAAACAGTTAAAGATACAATAAATGTAACAATGTAAATGTCATGTACAAACAACATTTTATAGGGTAATAACAATAATAATACGATAATAATAATAATAATAATAATAATAATAATAATAATAATAATAATAATATAAATATGATACATTATACGGGAAACACCAATTAATATATATATATATCTTACACTGGATAATAATGAAGTCGAGTTTAGAGCAAATATAAATTTAGATTTCTTTTAAAAGTTGCCAATGTCCGGCAGCCCCTTATTTCTTGTGGTAGGGAATTCCAGTTGCGAGAAGTGGAGATGGTATATGACATGGAGTGATGTGATGTCCTATGTTGCGGTATATTAAGTAAGAGACTATGTTGTGATCTTGTGTTTAAGTTATGGTTTGAGGATAGATACTGGAAACGGGATGATAAATAATTGGGAATCGAGGTATGTAGGATCTTAAATAGGAGAATTAGACAGTGCGATTTTCTTCTCTCTTTTAGATGTAGCCATGACAATTCGTGGAATAATGGAGAAATGTGATCGTATTTTCGAACATTAAATATGAATCTGATACACATATTATGGACACGCTGCAGTTTGTCCGACAATCCGTCACTTATGTCAGTTAGTAGAACGTCACAGTAGTCAAAATGCGGCATCACTAAAGTTTGGATTAAAATTCTTTTAAGAGTTGTAGGAAGAAAATGTTTAAGTCGCTTTAGGGAATGCATTATGGAGAAGATCCTTTTAGATGTTTGTTTTACTTGCACATGCCAATTTAAATTAGAATCTAAGTAAAATCCCAAGTTTTTAACTACGTCGGTATAAGGAATTTGAAATGAGGGAAATTTTGAGGAAGTGGCTGAATTCAAATACCTAGGAACAATAAATACAAACAGGAATGAAATGCACAAAGAAATTAAACATAGGCTCAATTCTGGAAATGCGTGCTATTATGCATTACAGAGGCTCTTGTCGTCCCAACTCCTTTCTAAAAACATTAAACTGAAAATACATTATACTGTTATTCTGCCAGTTATATTATATGGTATATGGATTCGAAACATGGACTCCTAGTTTAAGGGAGGATAAAATATTACGAATATATGAGAATAAAGTTCGTAGGAAAAAAAAAAGGATGCAAGATACACAAAAGAGCCAGGTGAATGGAGAAGCCTGAAAACTGTGAACTATATGATATTTATAGGAAATCGGATATAATAAGAAAAGTTAAGTGTCCACCGCTGTGGTCTCGAGGTAGCGTGCTGCCTTGTCACCCAGCGGGCCCGGGTTCGATCCACGGTCGGGACAGTTTTTCTGGGTGAGGTTTTTGTCGGGGTTTTTCCTCACTTGTAAGACAAATGTCAGGAAAACTTCAAAGCCCAAACGGTCCCCAAAATCATATGGCCATAGCAATCATCATCATTCATATTCATCTTAGATTAAGCTTAGGATTAAGAACTCTCCTGGCGCACCACTATCATCATCATCACCCATCATATCATCGGGGCACCGTAACCCCACCTTCCAGGCGCCCCAACCTCAGAAGTGGGTTACAAGTACGCCATGCCAGGAGAGAACACCAGCAATGTCGAAAGAAACCTCGGGAATTTGCAAAAAAAATAGAAATTAAGTCTCATAGACTGCGATGGGCAGGACATGTTGCGCGTATGGGGAATGAAAGAGAGCTATGGACATTTCTTGTAGGAAAACCAGGGAAAAAATTACCCAATAGGCAGACCAAGAATGAGGTGGGAGAATAAAATTAACGATGACTTTATGTAAGTAGATTAAACAAGGGATATTTGGAAAACATTGAATCAGGATATGTACAACTTATGTCCGAGCGGCCATCAACTTTCCGGTTCGATAGTGCCAGTGAGTTAGTTAGTTATAGACTGTAATTCAGAATTTTTATTATATGTATAATTTAACCCTGGGTATGGACATGTACGACGAATGTAAGAACAAAGATTACCCAGGAAAACATTGGAATGGTGTCCACCTGGAAGAAGGAGGAGAGGAAGACCTCGAAACTCGTGGATGCAGGAAATAAGTACTGGAATGAGAGCAAGAGGATTGGAGGACATGGATTGGATGGAGAGAGACGAGTGGAGAAGAAAAATAAAACTTTAGGCACAGGAAGATGTGTAAACATTAAAATTCTGTATATAAAAAAATATAATTGCTACTACTACTATTGACTGCAGGAAGAAGAAGACCAGGACGTCCACTCAAAAGACTTTTGGATGGTGTTTCTCTTGAGGCCGAAACAGGTCAACAAATGGCCTAAATTCGTGAATGTACTATGATGATGATGATACTATTGACTGGGAACTCCTCATGTAAATTGGTAACAAATTATTGAGTTTTTACCATTCTCATCGCTAGTTCTTCTCCCGCACACCCGGTATCTGTTTTGACAACTGAGAAAATTCGGGTTGGTCCGTAATTGTGTTTATTGTGTGCTTGTGTTGTGGAAATCAAAGTTGAGGCCTCCTGGGAGGAGATGATGATCCCCAGGTACTGTTGTTCTTTCTATGTCAATATTTGAGCTGTTGATCTTGGTGATTGGAGGAAATGACATAATGCAATTAAAGCTTGCTGCTTCGCTCGATAGAGGGCAGGTCATGTGTCAGTTTGAAGTGACGGCGAGGAAATTGAATTTACAGCGAGGGAAATTTTATCTCCGAGATTCACTCTGGTAAATTCCAAACACTTTAGGGTCGATTGTTTCAGGATATCGAGGTCAGATACCGAGTCTTGCAACATCCCTAACCTTGGAGTGACATTGAGGAGTTAGGGCGTATTATTATTATTATTATTATTATTATTATTATTATTATTATTATTATTATTATATCACTGTGCAAATAAATAATGTACAACAGATTTTTGTGAAGTGTTTTGCAGAATCCCGAAATAAGAAAACCACTTCCCAGTCTCGGATTGTAATATACTATTTCCTCCAATGTCTTTATGTCAGTGGGACCATTTTCAAGATAAATGTATTTATTAGTAAGTGAGGATGGTGATGACGTCATGACGTATCCCCAGGGACTGTTATTACAGTTTCTGCTCAAGTCGTCTCAAATTTCTAATATGCCCTTGTGAGATTCGAACCGAGACTGCTGCAGGGCGAGTGTAATCCCCTGGCCTTTAATTAGAAGAGAAACAGAGGAGGGTAAGTACCCCGTGCTCATACCAGCCACCTGTATCTGCACTACTGTGCGCTGCTCTGATTAAATCCCTTTGTTGCCTCCAAACTTAAAATTTAGTTACTAATCTCGTCCGACGCTATAATTATATTACGTTAAAAGTATTGCAACTGCGTATACTAACCGAATATATCAACAGTTTGAATTCATCATTAGATTTTACAAGTTTACGAAAGTGTAACTAACGTACTAGCACTGTAAACCAGTAGGTTCATGGCCCCACGGACATAAGATCGCCATATATCCCTATCCTGAGCTAATGTTTTCCAATCAACCTCTGTTTAATCTAATCATCATCATGATGCACCGTGGGCCAGTGTTGACCTGTTTCGGTCTCAACTATACAGGGTCTAATATTATATTAGATGCCGGACATTGGCATCTTTTAAAATAAATCTAAATTTATATTTGCTCTAACCTCGATTTCATAATTACCCAGTGTAAGGTATATATATATTAATTCGGTGTTTCCCGTATAATTTATCATATTTATACTATTATTATTATTATTATTATTATTATTATTATTATTAGATTGAAGTCCATTGGCAGTTCCTGCATTACTTTATGGGAGTGAAACTTGGGTCATGACCAAAATAATTACAAAGTAGAATACAAAGTGTAGAAATGAACTTCCTTAGAAGAACAAAAGGCTGCACAAGAGTGGATCAGTTAAAGAATGAAGATATAAGACAGAGTTAAACATACATACATTGAATGATAAAATCAAAGGATACAGAGAAAAATGGTTTACATATGTAGAAAGAATGAATGTAACAAGATTACCAAAATCAGCATTTAACTGCAAACCAAGAGGTTCAAGGAAAGTAGGAAGGCCAGTGAAAAGATGATGGATAGAACAACTGTGAGGCGGAACAGGCATTTTGCCTAGCCCGTGAAGTGAAGAAGATTATTATTATTATTATCATCGTAAGTATTATTATTGTTATTATCGTATAAAATGTTGTTTGTACATGACATTTACATTGCTACATTTAATATATTTTTTAACTGTTTATAATTAGTATAGTGTATATATAATATATATTGTCAAATATGTACTTGTAATTTGTGCTCGTTGAGTGGAAGAGAAGGTCTTATGTCCTTAACTCTGCCAGAATAAATAATGTATTATTATTACCATTATTATTATTATTATTATGCGAGGTTGGGGAGTGGTTTTTACCGAAGTGAGGAAATTATTAAAAACCGAGCGATAGCGAGATTCTGCAAAACGCTTCACGATCATGTGTTATACGTTATTTTTTGCTCAATGGTGTTATAATAATAAATAATATAAAAATAATAATAACAAATTTGTTAGAAATATTTGCGTTCATTATAAACAACTGACTAACGTTAACAGTCTGGCCAATGTATATACGGTAAATGCCAAAAATAATTTGGTTGAGATTACAGCAGGCTGTGACACATATCAGGTTAAAATGGCGGCAACTACGAAATATTGTTTTGTTTTGTTTTGTTTCGGGGCACGCCGTAGCGTAGTGGTTAAGGCACTGAGCTACAAGCCGGAGGGTCGAGGGTTCAAGTCCCGTTGGGGTCAGGATTTTTAAACTGACCCAAACCCTTTGGCGGCACTATGGCCCTGGGGTCGACTCAGCCTCTAACGGAAATGAGTACCAGACGCATGTTCTGGGGTAAATGCGGCCGTCACGCAGGGCTGACAACCCGGCTGACATAAAGTGCCGATTGTCTAGAAAAAGTGGGAGCCTTAACCTCCTACTACCCCAAGGGCCTCCGGGCCTGTTGTGGGATCACTTTACTTTTTGTTTTGTTTCAAATAATGTTCAGTTAATTTAAAATGCAGTGATTTGTTTCTTATAACATATACTAAAACTACATTTGGATGTATTTTTGTATATACATTGAATAAAGGGCAGTGGTTTTACTTCCCGCAACAGGTAGGTAATTTGTAATATTACAGTAGAGTTATTTAGTTATTTATAGGTTGGCAACCCCGAAATGTAAGAAATTTAACTTTCAATCATGGTCGTCATTCCTGTAAGTACGACAGAACGCACTATCGTGCAAAAAAAAATATAACTAACTCAGTGCACTATTGAACCAGTAGGTTCATGGTCTCGCGGACGTAAGTTCTTCGTATATCCCTATCCTGAGCTAATGTTTTCCAATAAACCCCTGTATAATCTTACTTACTGGCACTATCGAACCCGTAGGTTCATGGCCGCACGGACATAAGCTCTCCATACATCCCTATCCTGAGGTAATGTTTTCCAATCATTCTCTCTATAATCTACTTCCCTCAAATCATAGTTAATGTTATTCTCCCACCTCATTCTTGGTGTACCAACTGGGCGTTTTCCCTCTGGCTTTCCTACAAGAACCTTCCATGCAAGTCTTTCATTCCCCATATGTGCAACATGTCCTGCCCATCGCAGTCTACGAGACTTAACTGTTCTTATTGTATCTGGTTTCCTATAAAGACCATGTAGTTCATTGTTATGCAGTCTTCTCCATTCACCTGTCTGTTCATCTCTCTTTGGTCCAAAAATCCTGTATAATCTATTTCCCTCAAATTTTTCTCCCGCCTCATTCTTGGTCTACGAACGCGTTTTCGCTGTGGTTTTCTTACAAGAAGCCTTCATGTCTCTCTTTCATTCCCCATTCGTGCCACATATCCTGCAGTGTACGAGACTTAATTGTTCTTATTAGATCTGATTTCCTAAAATGATCATGCAGCTCACTGTTATGTAGTCTTCTCCATTCACCTGTCTGTTCATCTCTCTTTGCTCCAAAAAAATTCCTAAGAACTTTATTTTCAAATACTCATAATATTTTCTCCTCCTTAAAGTAAGAGTCCATGTTTCCCATCCGTATAATATCCATCCAACCAGGTCCTTCACTGCAATCATAGCATTTTCATGCTAGGGAATTGTAGGTGTGGTAGCTTCCCGTTGCTTTTCACACCGGTGAAGGAAGATGATGATGATGATATGATTTCGGGGACCATTTCGGCCTTAAAGTTTTCCTGACATTTGTCTTACAGGTGAGGAAAACCCGATAAAAACCTCACCCAGAAAAACTGCCCCGACCGGGGATCGAGCCCGGGCCCGCTGCGTGACAAGGCAGCACGCTACCTCGAGACCACAGCGGTGGACCCATATAGGCCTAATATAACTCGCAGAATAACAGTTTTATATAACCAGATGAAATACGCCCAGTTGGTAGACCAAGAATGAGGTGGGAGAATAATATTAACCATGATTTGAGAGTAGATTATAATACGAGTAATAATAATAATAATAATAATAATAATAATAATAATAATAATAATAATAATACTTTATTTATTCTGGCAGAGTTAAGGCCATAAGGCCTTCTCTTCCACTCAACCAGCACAAATACAAATAAATATTTGACAAATATAGATATACACTATACTAATTATAAACAGTTAAAGATACAATAAATGTAGCAATGTAAATGTCATGTACAAACAACATTTTATAGGGGAATAACAATAATGATACGATAATAATAATAATAATAACAATAATAATAATAATAATATAAATATGATACATTATACGAGAAACGCCAATTAATATATATACCTTACACTGGATAATAATGAAGTCGAGTTTAGAGCAAATATAAATTTAGATTTCTTTTAAAAGATGTCAATGTCCGGCAGCCCCTTATTTCTTGTGGTAGGGAATTCCAGTTGCGAGAAGTGGAGGTGGTATATGACATGGAGTGATGTGATGTCCTATGTTGCGGTATATTAAGCAAGAGACTATGTTGTGATCTTGTGTTTAAGTTATGGTTTGAGGATAGATACTGGAAACGGGATTATACAGGAATGATTGGAAAACATTAGCTGAAGATAGGGATATATGGAGAGATTATGTCTGCGTGAGCCATGAACTTACGGGTTCGATAATGCCAGTGAGTTATTTAACATGTTAAAAATAAAAAAAGTAGCCGCCACTGATTTAACGAGAGAGAGAATAATAATGTGAGTAAACAAATGAAGTGCGTGACAATGCATATCATTATTTTATTAATTTAGTCAGAATTTGTTTGCACAAATCTGTTAATTTGGTTTTTATTCAAGATGGCAGGAAATAAAAGCAGATTGTTCTTTCTGCAGTCAGATGAATGCATTTCAAGATTGGAATTGGATCCCATTTCAATTAATTTCAGTTATCTCTGTGAATACAACGTGTCATCTTCTGGAAGAAACCAGGTTTAATGGAAATAACGCTCCACTTCGCTTTCAACAGCAGACTTCTCTCCATTAGTAAAGCTGCTTTCAGTTTTTATTGGAAAAGAAAATTTACATTAAATAATCAGTAAGTTTTCGGAAACAAATTAAAATTTATAGTATATTGCAATCCCTCCATGGTATCTTTACCTTGTCGTGGTGGAGTGGCTTGCGTGCTTAAATGATCCTGAGAGCTATGCCGGCAGTAGCATTGCTGCCGATAGGGTTACCCATGCCGGACTGGTCGAAGGTGATAAGCCAGACAAAAAAAGTACCTTGGGCGAAAGAGTGACGATCTTTCACCGTAAAAATACAACCGTCAAGAAATGCGGACATGGGTTCAACTGGGGTAAAATTTTCCGGAGGTCAAATAGTCCCCCATTCGGATCTCCGGGCGGGGACTACTTCAGGGAACCCATGCCAAAGGCTCGATTGGAAAGAATTAGCTCAGGATAGGGATGTATGGAGAGCTTATGTCCGCGCGGACATGAACCTACGGGTTCTATAGTGCCAGTGAGTAAGTAAGTAAGTAAGTATATTGCAATGCGAGGTTGGAAAGTGATTTTTACAGACGCGAGGAAATTATTAAAAATCGAGTGATAGCGAGGTTTTTAATTCCCGAGATTCTGTGAAACACTTCACAAACGTGTGTTGTACATTATTTTTTTTCACGATGGTGTTTTCAAAATAATATGTTCAGTGAAACCTGTCTTAGCCGGAACCTTTATAAGAAGGAAACCAGTAGAGACGGAAAACGGTACGATTTTATATGTAAAATCGTACTGTATAAGCCGGAAACCTTTATAACGCAAAACGGAATGGTTTTTAAAGTACCAATAGTTAATTTGTGCCTCAGTAAGACATAAAATTATTCTTAAGCACGTTCTAATTACAGTATTAATGACCACACGTGAAACTTCTGCATATGACGCTTTCTGCATTATATCGTTTTACCTTCTTGTGTTGCCATTGTATTGCGGGGATACCCTTGCTTATGTGTGACAGCGGGGAATCCCTCGCGTTTCCTTGCCTGCTTACGTAACCTGCGAAGGAGTTCGAAAACTCTTCAGTCCACCTGTAGTTGAGTTCCTTCTCGCTTTTGTGTAATAAAGTTGTTTTGTATTGCCATGCAAACTGAGCTGTGTTACATACACTATTTTGTCTGTATTTCAGTTCAATACGTTATGTCTTTAAAGCGTGCATGTAAAAACCTTACACTGCGTAAGAAAATTCAAGCTTGTAATTTGGGAACCCTTTATAAGAAGGAAAACTGGCAAGACGGAAATATATTTAAGGAACCGTCATGTTACTTCATAGACAGGTTTTACTGTAATAGTAAAATAATAACATCTTTGTTGGAAATATTTGCGTTCATTATAAACGTGTTGAACAATTTAAATATCTTGGATCTATAATAGATAAATCTGGTACTTGTGAAAAAGATATTATTAACAGAGTAAATTGTGCAAGGAAGGCGATTAGATCCCTGAATTGTCTTTTATGGAATAGAAATTTGACCAGAAAAACAAAAAAAGGGATTATGCAGACAATAATAGAAAGTATACTTACATATGGATCAGAAAGCTGGACAATAAATGAAAGGATGCAGAAAAGAATCTTGGCTACAGAAATGGATGGATTACGGCGAAATATGAGAATATCCAGGCTACAACATATTCGAAATACATATATCAGACAAGTAATGGATGCACAAGAAACTGTTATCGATAGGATAACAAAGAGAGCTCTACAATGGTATGGACACGTACAACGGATGTCGGAAGACCAGTGGCCTAAACAGGTGTTGGATTGGATGGTACCAGGCAGAAGGAGAAGGGGGAGAAGTAGAAGAACATGGTATGAGGGAATATATGACGCCATGATGAAGAGGGGTATGGAAGATGGACAATGGGAAGATAGGAATCTCTGGAAAGCAGGAATCAAGGGCAAACTGCTGTAAAGTGGAAAGCCTGTATTAAGTATTAAGTAAGTATAAACAATTGGTTGACGTTAGCAGTCTGGCCAATGTATATATGGCTCAATGCCGAAAATAATTGTTGAGATTATAGCAGGCCGTGATACCAATCTCGCATAAAATGGCGGCAAGTGTGAATGATGGTAATCAAAATGGCGAAATTGAAGAAGCGTGGGAAGTTGGGTGTGCTTCTTTAGTGCCAGATAAATCTAAATTAAGATGTGAAAAAACATACATTTCTTTCATAAAGTGGCTGGAGGAGAAGAATTGTAGTGTAAGTGAAACAAGTATGGTTGCTTATTTCGTGCTTAGGAGTGACACATTAAAGTCTCCAGCGAGTTTGTGGTCAGAATATTCAATGCTGAAGACGATGATAAATTTAAAAGAAGGCATCAATATTGCAGATTGTGTTTCAGTAGTTAGCTTTCTTAAAAAGAATATTGGACGTAAAAGTAAAAAGTCTAAAGTAGAGAAAAGATGGAGAGGTTTCGAATTAAAGCTCCTGATGAAAATTTTCTAATGATGAAAATAGCTATGATAACACTGGTCAACATGATTTTTGTCTCATGAGTACCAATAGTTGCACTTAATGCAGTTTTTTTTATCGTGTTTTCAAATATGTATTCGGAATTTCTCCACCACCCACAGTTTTTTATTTCAATTTCAACTAATGGATTTAAATAATTATTTTTTTAATAAACGTTTTTTCGTCCATTTGTTCATTGAAAAATAAAATGGTTTAACACTTTGATCAGGAGATTTCAGCTGTGGAAAGGAGATATCAAGGCAAATGGAATCCTAATATGCTGGCCGATTATTGTTGGATCATCAAGTGGGATGCTCTACAGGCGAAATATAGCAGAAAATCGCAATGTCTTACTTTCTAAGTGTGTCCGAATGTTCAAATGATTGTGTAGTTACGAATGTAGAAAATATTAATGTGTTTGGAATTATAAATGCCTGTCTCTCGCAAACCTTACGTGATGGAGAAAAACCGATATCATATTTGAATTCAGGAGAAAAAAGTACTATCAGAATCACATATTTTTCTTTCTGAGACAAACAAAAATTTTATTTTTTATTGCTCAGTGTAATAGGGATCGCCGGAAATTATAAATTATATTAATACCGCGCCGTAGCCGAGTGGTTAAGGTAGGAAGCCTTGGCGCAGAGCTACGGGACTTGCGCTGGTTCGAGTCTCAATGGGGGAAGAAATTTTCTCATGGTATTTCGGCCAGTATGGGACCGGTGCCCACCCAGCATCGTGAGGCAATTGGGTAGCTACAATAAGTAGCGGCTCCAGGTTGAGGAACCGGCTATAACGGCTGGGGGACTCGACATGCTAACCACATGTCACCCCTACACTGGCTGTTGATCATCTACCTGTGTGATTGACACATGTGGATGTGAAGGACCAGCAGCCGGCTGGTAAAAGGGCAACCGCTGAAAAGTGGAAAGACCATCATCTATCTAGGCCCTGCCGTCCATCCCTTGGGATACCTCGGTCGTCATGACCATACTCCCAAGTCCTAGTTCTAGTCCTCCCTATCCTATTTTCGCGTCCACGTTCAAGTTCACGGTCCTTACACCAACACCCCAGGGAGAGAGTGTTGGAGTTCGCAGTTCTGGGCAATTGCTGAGCTACATAGTACATCAGGTCGCTCAATCCTGACGACCCCACAGTTGGTCCACGGGCTCCATGAGCCTAGCCGGGAGGACTGCTGTCGCAGATCTACCGACCATTCCCCTGTTCTGCCTCCAGGGACGTGTCCTGCAGCCGTTGTGAGACCGGCTATCAATCGGATCGGATATTAACACTATCTTTTGGATATATTTTTGTACGTTATACGTAGTAAACATAAAGTGCAGTTGTTTTACTTCCCACCCTTGGTAGGTAATTTGTAATATTACAGTACAGTTATTTATAGGTTGGCAACACCAAAATTTAGGAAATTAAACTTTGAATCTATGTTGCCATTCCTGTAAGTACGACAGAGCGTACCATAGTGCAAAAATATTTTTCTTTAGAAATTTATAATTATTGGTTTATTGCTATGGTGCGGTATATGTAATTGATTTCACAATACCTCCGCGTGTGTACCATTAAGTTCATGATGCATACAATACTATTAATTACACCAATCAAACATTTCGAATTGAGAAAATGAACTTTTAAACACAATTTAACAACTACAGGAACTGAAATATAAATTACAAAATATGCCTAAGTTCACATTCCTGTTTACTTACTTACTTACTCACTGGCACTATAGAACCCGTAGGTTCATGGCCGCGCGGACATACGCTCTCCATACATCCCTATCCTGAGCCAATGCTTTCCAATCATTCCCAGTATAATCTACTTCCCTCAAATCATAGTTAATGTTGTTCTCCCACCTCATTCTTGGTCTACCAACTGGGCGTTTTCCTTCTGGCTTTCCTACAAGAAGTTCCCATGCACGCCTTTCATTCTCCATACGTGCAACATGTCCTGCCCATCGCAGTCTACGAGACTTAACTGTTCTTATTATATCTGGCTTCCTATACAGACCATGTAGTTCATTGTTATGTAGTCTTCTCCAATCACCTGTCTGTTCATCTCTCTTTGGTCCAAAAATTTTCCTAAGAACTTTATTCTCAAATACTTGTAATCTCCTTTCCTCCCTTAAAGTAAGAGTCCATTTTTCGCATCCATATAATATAACTGGTAGAATAATAGTTTTATATATTTTCAGCTTAACGTTTTTTGAAAGGAGTTGGGATATCAAGAGTCTCTGCAATGCATAATAGCACGCATTTCCAGAATTGAGCCTATGTTTAATTTCTTTCCTGTTTACTATTAAAATATTTTTTTAGAATTGAGAATTTTGTCCACAATGATTTCGGTAAAATGAACTTGGGCTCCCTTCGTTTTCCATAGTATAATCTTGTAATATTGTTACTCTACGTAATTCTTCTGTCTTTACTAACATTTTATAGATAGATAGATAGATCATTGGCGATGCTGCGTTTAGTGGTGCCTATATATACTTTTCCACAACTGCATGGTATCCTGTATATGCCTGCTGTCTGATGGGAATGGAGTTGATCCTTTATAGCTCTGAGAAGGTTCTTGATTTTCTTGGTAGGCCTGTATATTGTCTTTGTCTTCTTTCTTTAGTAGTTTTCCAATGCGGTCCGTTACATTCTTAACAAAAGGCCTAAATTCGAGAATGGACTGTGATGTTGATGATCCATCCATAGTAATTCTGTCCGAAGGCAGGTCCTTCACTGCAATCATAGCATTTCCATGCTATGCTTGCAGCTTTACTAGGGAATTGTGTAGGTGTGGTAGCTTCCCGTTGCTTTTCCACACCGGTGAAGGATGATGATGATAATGATAATGGTAAGGATGATGGCCATATGATTTCGGGGATCGTTTGGACCTTAAAGTTTTCCTGACATTTGTCTTTCAGGTGAGGAAAAACCCCGATAAAAACCTCACCCAGAAAAACTGCCCCGACCGGAGATCGAACCCGGGCCCGCTGCGTGACAAGGCAGCACGCTACCTCGAGACCACAGCGGTGGACATGTTGATGATATGGTTTTTATTTACTCATTTTAAGTGCAATCCTGTTTTTTTTTGTGGTTTTATGAATTTTTTAAAGAAAAATTCTATATCAGAAACGTATTTATAGTTGCCATATGTACCGGTATTAAATTATTATCAACATATAGCTAAATTAATGTAGAATATAAGCGCAAACTTTGAAGAAAATTCAGTGGGAAGTTATTATTATTATTTTGTAAAAAGTTCATTCGCACTGTATAAGCCCCTTACGACTCAAGGCTTTTTATATGTTCTGGAAACTTACGAGAGAGTTTGCTCGTCCTGTTAACAAGGTAACTTTCTTTCCCTTAGCAAGTAGCATGTCATTGTAAGAAAGACGCTATTGTCTCGTTCTTTTCATAGCTCGTAACACAGCATCAGGGTTAGAAAAACCTGAAGTCTGAGTTGTAGTAACTCTCCATACACCCCTATCATGATCTATCTTTTCCAATCATCACCTATATAATTTACTCCAACATTCATCATCATCATAGTACATTCACGATTTTAGGCCATTTGTTGACCTGTTTCGGCCTCAAGAGAAACACCATCCAGAAGTCTTTTGAATGGACGTCCTGGTCTTCTTCTTCCTGCAGGTTGATATCTTAACATTTGTGTGGGTATCCTGTGATCTTCCATTCGATGAACATGTTGCATCCATCTTGACTTATAATCACAAATTTTGTTTTCTAAAGGTTCCATGTGTAATTCTTCTAAGATGTCTTCATTTTTTTTTGTGATCTAGTAGTGTGTACTGCAGTCCTCCGAAGGTGTCTCATTTCAGCAGATCTAAGTCTCTGTATATCCTTCTGTTTCAACGTCCATACTTCGCTACCATACAAAAGAGTTGGAAGAGCCAGTGTTTTATTCACTTTTAATCTTGAATGTTTCTGGACTAACTGTAGCTTGAAGATAGAATTTATTAAACCTAAAATTCTTTAAAATTTAGATATTTTTGCATTTTTACATCCTTTTCTTCTTCATATGAGATATTGCATCCTAGATATGTAAAATTATTCACCTGCTCCAAAATTGTATTGTGAAGTACAATTTTACTTCTGACAGGATCTACACCTCGAAATGCCATAATTTTTGTTTTCTCTGTAGATATCTTCAATATATATTCTTCTGTAATGTTGTTAAGTTCATACAGACCTTTCTGCAGATTATCTTCTGAATTTTCAATTATTATTTGGTCATCTGCAATTTTGTATTTTCTGATATTCTTAATCCAAATTTATATTTTCTTGTTCCAGCAACATATTACTTCGTTGATATCCAAAACTCATCACCTATATAATTTACCTCCCACACATTATGATTAATGTCGTTCTTGGTCTACCTAAAAGCTAACCTCACGCAATTTAAGCACTCTAACCTGTGAAAGAATGAAGCCGAAAAATAAATTGTAAATTTTGTAGTTCTGAAGTATATGTGTACAGTAGTCCACAGCTGTGGTCTCGAGGTAGCGTGCTGCCTTGTCACGTAGCGGGCCCGGTTTCGATTCCCGGTAGGGATAGGCTCCTGGGTGAGATTTTTCGGGGGTTTTCCTCACCTGTAAGGCAAATGTCAGGAAGCTTAGGGCCCAATCGTCCATAAAATCATCCGGCCATTACCATCATCCTTATCAATCATCATCATCCTCCACCGGTGTGGAAAGCAACGGGAAGCTACCACACCTACAATTCCCTAGTAAATTTTATAATTACACAGTGTAATTTTCTTCTCTCTTGAAGACGTAGCCATGACAATTCATGAAATAATGGAGAAATGTGATCGTATTTTCGAACATTAAATATGAATCTGATACACATATTATGGACACGCTGCAGTTTGTCCGACAATCCGTCACTTATGTCAGTTAGTAGAACGTCACAGTAGTCAAAATGCGGCATCACTAAAGTTTGAATTAAAATTATTTTAAAGAGCTGTAGGGAGAAAGTTTTTGAGACGCTTTAGGAAATGCATTATGGAGAAGATGTTTTTAGATGTTTGTTTTGTTTGGACATGCCAATTTAGATTAGAATCTAAGTAAAGTCCCAAGTTTTTAACGACGTCGGTATAAGGAATTGGTTCATTATCTAATATGACAGCCGACATATTGCTATTGTTTATGGAGTTAAAAGTGTTCGATGTCCGACAACACTAAGAAACAAAAAAAGAAAGAAAAATATGTAATTATGATAGTACTTTTTCTCCTGAATTCAAATGTGATATCGGTTTTTCTCCATCACGCCAGGTTACCGAGAGTCAGGAATTTATAATTTCAAACACTTTAATATTTTCTACATTCGTAACTACACAATATTCGAACATTCGGACTCACCTAGAAAGTAATAAATGACGATTTTCTGCTATATTTCGCCTGTGGAGCATCCCTCTTGATGGTCCAACAATAATCGGCCAGCATATTAGGATTCCATATGCCTTGATATCTCTTTTCCATAGCTGAAATCTCCTGAGTTAGCTCATTTGGTTTTATTTTACAATGGACAAATGGACGAAAGAACGTTTATTAAAAAAATAATTATTTAAATCCATTGATTGAAATTGAAATAAAAAAACTGTGGGTGATGGAGAAATTCCGAATACATATTTGAAAACACGATAAAAAACTGCATTAAGTACAACTATTGGTACTCATGAGACAAAAATCATGTTGACCAGTGAAATTATTGCTTGAGTTTTGTTTATGTTTAGTTTTAGCCTGAATTGTCTGGACCATAAAGATATGTATCTGTGGTCAGTGTTGATTAGTTGGTATTTGTTGTAGATCTCATTCAGCTAGTGGGTGACGCTCTTTTTAGATAGATAGATTTTATTTAGCCTGGTGGAGTTAAGGCCATGTGACCTTCTCTTCCACTCACCAGGACAAACATATGTTACGTTTAAGTACAAAAAAATTACAATAACAGTACGTACTATACAATGAATTATCTGTCAAACTGCACAATAATGAAAATAATGTCTAATAATACAATAAAATTAAATACAATTAAAATTAAACCAATGAAGAAATGTTTACGCAGCTCTAATCTTCTTTCTTCTTCCTCGGCTTTCCCCCACTTATAGGTTTGCCATCTTCAGTTTCCATTTATCTCTATCATTCCAATCTCCCTATTCCAAATTCCTATCCTCCATTATTGTTCTGACGTAGGTTTTCCATTTCCATCTTGGTCTACCACGTTTATTTCTTCCAGGGGGTGACCATTGGTATATATTTTTTGGCCATCTTTCATTTTCCATTCTTTGTACATGGCCATACCATTTAAGCGTTTGATTTTCAATCCTCTTAACAGATGTGGTGACCTTCATTTCTCTCCGAAGGAATTCATTTCTTATTTTATCCTGTCTTGTTTTTTGGAGGCTTCTTCTAAAATAATCGAATTCAACTGTTCTAATTTTATTATTTTGTAATTCCGTCAAAGACCAAGTTTCACCTCCATATGACAAAATATTCTGTATTATGCTCTTATAAATTTTCATTTTAGTTTCCTTTGTAATATTTTTGTTCCAAATTACTCCATGTAATGTCTTAGTTGCATTTTTTGCCATTGCAATTTTAGCCTGTACATCTCTCTCACAGGTACCTAAACTTGTAATTATTGACCCAAGATATTTAAAAAATTCACAATTTTTTATTTTCCCTGTTTCAAGTATGAGGTCATCCACATCCTTTCCCAAACACATATATTCTGTTTTCTGTAAATTTATATTCAGTCCCCATTTTTTATATTCTTCCATTAATTTATTTATCATATATTTCATATCATCTTCATCCCCTGCAAAAATTATTTGATCATCTGCAAACAACAATGAATGCAGTACTTTTCCTCCTATAGGAATACCCATTTCAGAACATTTTTTATACTAATCTATAATACATAAAAATAAATGAAAAAGAAAAAATATACAAAGAAAGTAATAAACTGTAATGAATTAATCTGTCGTTTATTATACAGGGCCCCAAGGCATTAGGTAAATATATGGACAAATCGTTATACTATTTTTTGCGCGATGGTGCGTTTTGTCAAACTTACAGCAATGGCGACCATGATTGAAAGTTCAACTTCTATTTCACGATTGTCAGTCTAAATAACTATACCAAAGTATTACATATTACAAACACGTGTGCGGGAAGTAAAACCACTGCCCCTGCCCTCTATGTATACTACGTACAATGTATATACAAAAAATATCCAAAAGTTAGTGTTAATATACATTATACGAAACAAATCACTGCATTTTAAATGAACTGAACTTTATTTGAAACAATATAAAATAATAAATACGTACTTGTGGCCATGCTATCAATAATTGTTCTCAAAGCCTCCTGTTGTTTCAACTAATAAACATTGCCCACACTGTTAACGTTAGTCAATTGTTTATAATGAACGCAAATATTTCCAACAAAGATGTTATTATTTTACTATTATTTATTATTTTGAAAACACCATCCCGCAAAACATAATGTACAACGCACGTTTGTGAAGTGTTTTACAGAATCTCGAAAATTAAAAACCTCGTTATCGCTCGGTTTTTAAACATTTTCCTCGATTCTGTAAAAAAAAACACTTTTTAACCTCGCATCGTAATATATAATTTATTAAAGAGTGAAAAAAACAAATTATTAATTGTTTATTGACCCCTAGAGCACAGCGAGGTCATAAAATAAAATAACCATAAAGTGTCTCGCGAGACGTAGGTAGTTTATGACGTGTGGGAAGTCTTCCAACTCTGGAAATGTAACATGTCATTTATCTACACGTTGAAATAGATTTTACTTGTAAATTCCCAGATAATCCTCTGCTAATTAAGTTTCAAATGTAAATGTACTTAATCTGAGATTTGTCATTTCAACCTACGAGGCATAATTATTTACTGGAGAATCTCATTTCTGTTTGATTTTTTCATTCCATTAACTGCGTTTAACCTCTCACCTTATACGCCCATATCAAACTAATAATAATAATAATAATAATAATAATAATAATAATAATAATAATAACTAACTCACTGGCACTATCGAACCCGTAGGTTCATGGCCGCGCGGACATAAGCTCTCCATATGTCCCTATTCTGAGCCAATGTTTTCCAATCATCCCCTGTATAATCTACTTCCCTCAAATCGTAGTTAATGTTAATCTCCCACCTCATTCTTGGTCTACCAACTGGACGTTTTTCCTCTGGTTTTCATACAAGAATCTTCCATGCACGTCTTTCATTCCCCATTCGTGCCACATGTCCTGCCCATCGCAGTCTACGAGACTTAACTGTTCTCATTATATCTGGCTTCCTATAAAAACCATGTAATTCACTGTTATGCAGTCTTCTCCATTCACCTGTCTGTTCGTCTCTCTTTGGTCCAAAAATTTTCCTAAGAACTATATTCTCAAATACTCGTAATCTCCTTTCCTGCCTTATAGTAAGAGTCCTTGTTTCGCATCCATATAATATAACTGGTAGAATCATAGTTTTATATATTTTTAGTTTAACGTTTTTTGAAAGGAGTTGAAAGATAATAATAATAATAACAATAATAACAATAATAATAACAGTAATAACAATAATAACAATAATAATAATAATAATAATAATAATAATAATAATAATAATAATAATAATAATAATAATAGCTTTATTTTACCTGGAAGATTGAAAGCCTTGTCTATCACTCAAGTTATACAAATATTACTCTATTCTATTGTAATTCTGCCCCAGGATAGGTCTTTCACTGCAATCATAGCATTTTCATTCTATGCTTTGCAGCTTTACTGAGAATTATTATAGTCTCACTATGAAGGTTGTCCAGCGGCTCGCTTTGTTTCCCCGCAGCTGTTATAAATATAATTAAATATAAAGATGGCGACTACCGTTGCTTTCCACACCGGTGAAGGATGTTGATGATGTGATGATGACGACCGGATTATTTTCGGTGACGTCGGTCCCTAAGCTTCCTGATATTTGCTTACAGGTGAGGAAACCCCCGGAAAATCCTCACCCAGGAGCATGTTCCGATCGGGAATCGAACACAGCCCGCTGCGTCACAATGCAGCACGGTACATCAAGAACACAGCGGTAGACTCTTATTGGAGACGTCATTTATTATCGGAAAGATTTCTAAATTCAAATCGGGAAAGATTGGCATGCTACGAGTTATTGGTAAATCCAGAAAATTGGATAAACCTCGGTAAATTTCTGGACAAAACGCGGAAAATAAGGACAACACTCATTCATGAATAAATATATGTTATCAAAATGCAATACCATTAATTATTAACAATTATATATAAATTAATTAGTGTATAATGCTATTGTGTTATTATTTAATTGTAATATTATTGTGTTTTCTTTATGTAATTGTAATATTATTGTGTTTTCTTTATGTAATTGTAATATTATTGATTTTTTGTTTATTTTTCTTTATACTATTACCAATTATTACTTTATTGTAACGGACTGTCAACAGCACGTACGGCTTACTGCCCGTGCGACCCATATTTGTAAATAATATTGTAAATATTATATATTATATATATATATATATATATTACATAGTATGCGAAACATGGACTCTTACTTTAAGGGAGGAAAGGACATTATGAGTATTTGAGAATATAGTTCTTATGCTTTTTTTGGACAAAAAAGACATAAACAGACAGGTGAATGGAGAAAACTACATATCGAGAGCTACATGATCTTTATAGGAACCAGATATAGTAAGAACAATTAAGTCTCGTAGACTGTGATCGACAGGACATGTGACACGAATGGGGAATGAAACAGATGCATGGAAGTTTCTTGTACGAAAACCGGAGGAAAACGTCAAGTTAGTAGACCAAGAATGAGGTGGGAGAATAACATTAATTATGATCTGAGGGAAGTAGATTATACAGGAGATGTTTAGAAAACATTAGATCAGGTTAGGGATGTATGGAGAGCTTATGTCCGCGCGGCCATGAACCTACGGCTTCGATATTGCCAGTGAGTTAGTTAATTAGGTATTTGAATTCTGTCACTTCTTAAATATTTCCCTCATTTGTTATTAAGTACACCCCCTCCATGGTATCTTTACCTTGTCGTGGTGGAGTGGCTTGCGTGCTTAAATGATCCTGAGAGCTATGCCGGCGGTAGCATTGCTGCCGATAGGGTACCCATGCCGGACTGGTCAAAGGTGATAAGCCAGACGAAAAAAGTACCTTGGGCGAAAGAGTGACGATCTTTCACCGTAAAAATACAACCGTCAAGAAATGCGGACATGGGTTCATCTGGGGTAAAATTTTCCGGAGGTCAAATAGTCCCCCATTCGGTTCTCCGGGCGGGGACTACTTCAGGGAACTCATGCCAAATGCTCAAACACAGGGACATGTTCCTAGGAACATGGAATGTTAGGACTTTATACAATAGCGGGGCACTAGAGATATTAACGCAGGAATTAGATAAATCGCCCTTGGATATAGTCGCTTTACAGGAAGTTAGGTGGCCAGAAGAAGGTCTTTATAGGAAGCGAGATATAATAAGAACAGTTAAGTCTCGTAGACTGCGATGGGCAGGACATGTTGCGCGTATGGGGAATGAAAGACGTGCATGGAAACTTCTTGTAGGAAAGCCAGAAGGAAAACGCCCAGTTGGTAGACCAAGAATGAGGTGGGAGGACAACATTAACTATGATTTGAGGGAAGTAGATTATACAGTGAATGATTGGAAAGCATTAGCTCAGGATAGGGATGTATGGAGAGCTTATGTCCGCGCGGCCATGAACCTACGGGTTCGATAGTGCCAGTGAGTAAGTAAGTAAGTAAGTTATTAAGTACATAATAATGTATTTCTACGTGTATCCTTATATATAGGCTAAGCTACATGGATACGTAGAGCAATAAATAGCATATTATTTGATTTGTGTTGACAGAATATTTGTTAAACCACATCTAACAAAACAATTGCAACTTTAACGAATAGAGTTTGTGCAACGCGCAGCTGATAATCAAGTTTGTTCCAACAGTTTACATTAGTCATATATCGGAGCCATTTTGATTCAAACACAACTCTTGTTTGTCATTTGTTAATGAAACGCCAGTCACAATAAAAACAACTGACATTCGATACAAAATAAATGACTTCTATGTTTCCATGGTAACGCTACTAACTTATTCAATTGTTTTCAAACACAAATTAATAGATGCATATAAATCATTTTAGAGAGCTGATTTCAGGAAACTTCTCTAAACACGACAGCAGCGCCTCTAGCAACTTCTATTCAATAACACGCGTAGTTATATCGGGTAATCATGATATGACGTAGAAAGCTTGCATAAGATTAGTTCAGAATATTCCAGGGTGTAGACTGAAATTCAGGGCAGCATACAATGAGGTGCAGAAATAAATTAAACATTGGCTAAATTCTGGTGCTACTATGCATTGCAGGGACTCTTGTTGTCCCAACTTATGTCAAAAAAGTTAAACTTCGTAAATTAAATGAACTTACTGAAAATATCTAATTCGGAACTTCATGGGCGTGCGAATATAATAATAATAATAATAATAAATTAGTAAATGTAGAGTTATGGCAGAACAGAGTGGGTTCACTGCAGGTAGATCATGCTCTGATAATATTTTCATATTGAGAAAGGTACTGAAGGCAATAGCGAGGAGATACTATTAAGACGCAAGAGTAACACTAAGAAACTGGGACTGGAAGTAAACTCAGTGAAACTAAATATATGGCTACAGATATAAATACGATACTAGTAAAATCCATGGTGATTTTCCGTTGAGGTATTAGTTCACAGTAATATAATGTACGGTTAAAAAATATAATACAGTTACCTTGTAGGTCCGTCTCCTCAACTTAAGTTCTTTTAAAACTCTGTAGGCCTTTCGGGACTAGTCCCATCATCAGAAGAATGCTTTAGGTCCGTTCTTGTTGACCCTTGTTGAATAAATATACTGGAGGAAATCGCAATCCTAAGAGAATTCAACAACAACCTGATTCTCAATGAATACACACCTAATCCACACAATCCTCTGTAAAAAATTCTCACAACCAAGTCAGTGCTTCAACAAGGGTCAACAAGAAAGGACCTAATGCATTCGGCTGATGATGGGACTAGTCCCGAAAGGCCTACAGAGTTTTAAAAGAACTTAAGTTGAGGAGACGGACCTACAAGGTAACTATATTATAGTTTTTAACCTACATTAGATATAAATACATTATATAGTGGAAATGGACAATTAATGACAAATGAGGGAAATGTTGAACAATAGGTCTAGTGAAGGACAACGTGGATACTGTATTGAGTAACACTAAGAATATCGGGACTGGAAGTAAACATCATTTAAACTAAATATATGGTCACACATAGAAATATCTTACATGATACAAATGGACAATTAACGACAAATTAAAGAAATTTTGAAGAAGTGGATGAATTCAAATACGTAACTAACTAACTAACTCAGTGGGACTATCGAACCCGTAGGTTCATGGCCGCGCGGACATAAGCTCTCCATTCATCCCTATCTTGTGCTGTTTTCCAAATCATTCCTTGTATAATCTACTTCCCTCAAATCATAGTTAATGTTATTATTCCACCTCATTCTTGGTCTACCAAATGCGCGTTTCCCCTCTAGTTTTCCTACAAGAAGCTTCCATGCACGTCTTTCATTCCCCATTCATGCCACATGTCCTGGAATTCAAATACCTAGGAACAATAATCACAAATAGGAATGAGATGCATAAAGAAATTAAACATAGGCTCAATTCTGGAAATACGTGCTATTATGCATTCAGAGACTCTTGTCGTCCCAACTTTTAAAAAATTAAAAAAAGAATAAACTGAAAATAAAGAAAAATGTGTCTCCTTCTGGACTGCCTAAATAACACAAATGGTTAGTTTGTCAGCGTGTAAAACCGAAGATCTTGTACTAAAAAATGTTCCCTTTATTTATACTAAAATATGAAAGTGTCTCTCGCTGTTTTCTCGAGATAGCATGCTGTCCTTGTCACGCAGCGGGCCTGGGTTGAATACCAGGTCGGGACAAGTTTTCGAGTGATATTTTCGGGGGGGTTTCTCGCCTGTAAGACAAATTTCAGAAAATGTAAGGCCCAAACGGTCCCCGAATACCACCTGGCCATCAATAACATATTCCACTCGTTATATGAGTTTAGATTAAGGTCTCTCCTGGCGCATCATTACCATCATATCATCGGGGCGCATAACTCCCTCTTCCGGGCGCTCTAACTAGACGCATTGCCAGGAGAGAATACCAGAAATGTCTTAATGGACAACTTTATTGCATTGATTCAAAACATGTTAAAATTTGTCGGTGGTATTTTCCACTCTGTATATGAGTAGCCTACAGTTTTCCGTGCATTATTAATCACTCTGTAGTTGTTAATATTGCACATGATAATCAACGAATCAGACAAATATAAACAGAACGTTGGGATTTACTTGCCATGTTATTCCGTGACGTGTTTAATTTGAAAACAGAAATATAAATGACCAGGGAAGAATTATCCCGTTGATTCCCCCAAAGCAATCACATCCCTGCATAGGAAAACGGTAACTTTATATTTTCAATTTAAATCTTGCCGGACAACAGCTTCAGATCACAGGACATTTGCAAAAGATGTCCACCAAACAAGCCAAGATATTAAACACCGACTTAAAGCAGGAAACTCGTGTAGCTCTTCAGTACAATGTCTTCGTGCCCGTGACCTAAAACATTTCAAATAATAATAATAATAATAATAATAATAATAATAATAATAATAATAATAATAATAATAATAATAATAATAATAATAATAATAATAATAACAATAATAATAACAATAACATTAATAATAATAATAACAATAATAATAACAATACCAATAATAATAATAACAATAACAATAATAATAATAACAATAATAACAATAACAATAATAATAATGATAACAATAACAATAATAATAATAACAATAATAATAATTATTATTATTTATTTATTTATATACATAATTTTAATGTTTACACATCTTTCTGTGCCTAAAGTTTTATTTTTCTTCTCCACTCGTCTCTCTCCATCCAATCCATGTCTTCCAGTCCTCTTGCTCTCATTCCAGTTCTTATTTTCTGCATCCACGAGTTTCGAGGTCTTCCTCTCCTCCTTCTTCCAGGTGGACACCATTCCAATGTTTTCCTGGGTAATCTTTCTTCTTGCATAATAAAAATAATAATAATAATATTAATAATAATGATAATAATGATAATGATGACAAAAATGATAATAATAATGATAATGATAATAATAACAATGATAATGATGATAATAATAATAGTAATAATAATGATAATGATAATAATAATAATGATAACAATGATAATGATAGTAATAATAATAGTAATAATAATGATAATAAATAATAATAATAATAATAATAATAATAATAATAATGATTAGAATGATAATGACAAAAAAATAATGATAATAATAATAATAATAATAATAATAATGATAATAATAATAATGATAATAATAATAATGATAATAATAATAATAATAATAATAATAATAATAATAATAATGATAATAATAATAATAATAATAATAATGATTAGAATGATAATGACAAAAAATAATGATAATAATAATAATGATAATAATAATAATGATAATAATAATAATGATAATAATAATAATAATGATAATAATAATAATAAAATAATGATAATGCTAATAATAATAATGAATAAAATAATAATAATAATAATAATAATGATAATAATAATAATAATAATGATAATAATAATAATAATAATAATAATAATGATAATGATGATAATAATAATAATGATAATGATGATAATAATAATAATGATAATGATGATAATAATAATAATGATAATGATAATAATAATAATAATAATGATAATAATAATAATAATAATAATAATAATGATAATAATAATATAATAATTGATAATAATAATAATAATAATAATAATAATAATGATAATAATAATAATAATAATAATAATGATAATGATGATAATTAATAATAATGATAATGATGATAATATAATAATGGATAATGATGATAATAATAATAATGATAATGATAATAATAATAATAATGATAATAATAATAATAATAATAATGATAATAATAATAATAATGATAATAATAATAATAATAGTAATAATAATAATAATAATAATAATAATGATAATAATAATAATAATAATAATAATAATAATGATTAGAATGATAATGACAAAAAAATAATGATAATAATAATAATAATGATAATAATGATAATAATAATAATAATTAATAATAATAATAATAATAATAATAATAATAATAATAATAATGATTAGAATGATAATGACAAAAAATAATGATAATAATAATAATAATAATAATAATGATAATAATGATAATAATAATAATAACTTTATAATAATAATAACGAAAACTTTAGCTCAGGATAGTTATGTAAAGAGAAATTTTGTCCAGCAATAAATCTCCGGATTAGATAGTTCCAGTGAGTTACTTGATAAAATCCCGGAGTTCATATAACTAACTCACTGGTACTGTCTCGGACATAAGCTCTCCATATATTCCTTTCTTGAGCTAATGTCCACACAAGTCCTAGGTCTATAGGCCTGTACGGTTTCACTGATCAATACTGTATCCAGCGCTTCTTTGGACGGCCCATAAAACTGTTCCCTGTTGCACAATAAGGAAGCATGGTTCTGGGAATCTATCTGAACTCATTCGTCGCAAATGATTCACCCAGTTGTTCTGGTATCTATGTATGTATTCAATGGCCGGTTCTAAACGTAGTTCCTTCAAGATATTGTCATTGTGTTTCTGATCCCATTTGGTGTAACCTGCTGTATATCTCATTTCACTAGAAGTTATCCTGCTCTCTTCTCCTTTCCTCAAAGTCCATGCCTCACTGCCGTAGCAAAGTGCAGGTCTTGCCAAAGTTTTATATAACCGTACTCTGGTATCTCTCTGGACTAGCGAAGGTTTCATTACTAAATTTATTATTCCCATGGTTTTATTAAAATTAATAATTTTATTTGCTGTGTCTACTTCATCCAAATATGTTAATATATACCCAAGGTAGGTAAATGAATTCACTGTTTCCGGTATTTTTTAATCTATACGAATGTTGCTACGTACAGGGTATTTTCCTCGAAAAACTGTTACTTTTGTTTCCTTTGTATTAATATTATATTTGATGGTTAATTTGTTAAAATTATATACTGAATATTGTAATTCGCCCTGAGGGCGCCACTAATGCTATCATCTGGGAAAATTAACGTATATAATTTTATATTTCTATTCAATTGTTCATGTCCACGATGTATTCTCTCTATTATATATATATATATATATATATATATATATATATATATATATATACATATATATATGTATATATATATATATATATATCCTCCACTGTGGTCTCGAGGTAGCGTGTTACCTTGCCACACAGCGGGCCTGGGTTCGATTCCCGATCGGGACAGGCTCCTGGGTGAGGTTTTTCGGGGTTTTTCCTCACTTGTAAGACAAATGTCAGGAAGCTTAGGGCCCAAACGGTCCCCGAAAATCATCCGGCCATCATCATCGTCACCAATAGCACGATATCAAAGAAGAGACAAAACACATATCACAGAAATAAGACAACAACTAAAAGTAGAGGAATTAAACACAACAATAGTGAAATACAGAACAAACTGGAAAGAACACTTGACAATGTTGGCTGAGAATAGAATACCAAAAGCAGCATACAGCTATTCACCACGAGGAAGAAGAAGTTTGGGAAGACAAAAGAAAAGATGGAAACAGCAACTATTTGGAGCCGGAACAGGCTAGTACCTTCTTCTTGTAAGCCCATGTTTCCCTTAACAGAGATTTAGGCGCTCTCCCCTACAGGGAAGAATTTAAACCATACTAATTTCGTTACACTTGTTTTCGTATAGATGTCATTTGAGTGGTCCGTGGTCAACGTTCCGCCTCATACTGACATCTAGGAAACCAAGGTAGTACAAGGACGGAAAAATGAGGTAAATTTTGCTTAGAGACCTTTCATACAGGCTTAAGGATCTTCCACGAGCCTGAAAATCTTCAGACTCGGGACCCACGGTTTCAAGTCACTCCCAGAGGACTTTCTCCTTGGATTTTTCCATCCTAAAACAATTCATCGACCCCGGCCGGGTTTGTACCCGCGACCCTCGGGACCAGGGGAAAGGAGCATAACCACTAGTCCACCGCGGCCTAAACCGTGATGAAGAAGAAGAAGAACATCATCATCATCCTTATCATTATCATCATCCTTCACCGGTGTGGAAAGCAACGGGAAGCTACCACACCCTAGTAAAGCTGCAAAGCATAGCATAAAATGTTAAGATTGCAGTGAAAGACCTGCCCTCGGGCAGAGAATTACTATGGATGTGCGTGTGTGTGTGCGTGAGAGAGAGAGAGAGAGAGAGAGAGAGAGAGAGAAGTAAATATAGCGATAGAGGGCACTAATGTATGAATTTCCCGTCATTTCCCCCCCCCCATTTTTCCCTGTAAAATTCTCGTCCCTCAAATTGAAAATCAACCACAATAACCCCCATCTATCCACACAAAGCGAAACTCGAAGCACGTAAAGTGCAGTGGGTGGCATTAGAATATGTGTGATGATGCATTACTTTGATGACATGCAAGTGTTTTAATATGGAGTCAGATGATCTGTTTGCACGTATAAAAAATGACAGTGGAGCCGATGAGATGAAAGAAGGTGTTTGCTTTGATCTGGAGTTTTCAGACGCCCACAACCTACTTCTAATGATACATCATTTTTATGTTTTGACATTCCCTTTACTACAACATGACTTTCATACCACTTTCTTTACTAACGCATAAAAACTGTCTTTTTATACTTTTGTTGTTCTTTGCAGCTTAACAGCTCCACCTCAACGCTCATAACTTCTAAACCTGACTGCATTAAATATTTATTTACGTATCAAGACTATATTACGGTTATTATGAAAATTTATAAGAGCTTAATACAGAATATATTGTGTCATATGGAAGCGAAACTTGGTCTATGAGCTTAGGATCAAGAGAAAATGAAGAAGAAGAAAAATAAATGTATAATCTAGGAAGCCTAAATTCTTTAAGTTGTACGCATTTGTCCTACACTGTGGTATCGAGGTAGCTTGCTGCCTTGTCAATAGCGAGCCCGGAGTTCGATCCTCGGTCGGGGCAAGTTTCCAGGATAAGGGTTTTCCTTCCTCGCCTGTCAGGAAACTTTAAAGCCCAAACGGTCTCCGAACATTATCATATTCGCATCATTATATTAAGTTTAGTCCACCGCTGTGGTCTCGAGGTAGCGTGCTGCCTTGTCACGCAGCGGGCCCGGGTTCGATCCCCGGTCGGGGCAATTTTTCTGGGTGAGGTTTTTATCGGGGTTTTTCCTCACCTGTAAGACAAATGTCAGGAAAACTTTAAGGCCCAAACGGTCCCCGAAATTATATGGCCATCATCATCATCCTTATCATTATCATCATCACCCTTCACCGGTGTGGAAAGTAACGGGAAGCTACCACACCTACAATTCCCTAGTAAAGCTGCAAGCATAGCATGAAAATGCTATGATTACAGTGAAGGACCTGCCTTCGGGCAGAATTACTATGGATGAATATTAAGTTATATAACCATCACCATCACAGCCTTAACCTCACTTTCCAGGCGTCCCAGCCTCAGAAGTGGGTTACAAATACGCTAAACCAGGTGAGAATACTAGAAAGGTCGTAATGGCAATGATTTAAAAAAAAGTTGTACGCATTTAATTAAAAAGGCAATGAAGCTGCTAAATTTCTTCCTCCCTTCCCTTTCGACCCTCTACTTGTCAATACCCAATTCTCTTCCTATCTCTCTCTACTTTTATATCTCTCTATGTCTCTAAGCTTCTTCCTTTGTAGTTGGATTTACCGACCCCATCCCTCGGGGTCTTAAAGGGAGACGAACTGTTAGAGAGGATTTTTTAAATTGAATAGATTCCCCGAAAAGAGATCTAATCCACAAACTACAAATGGTTGGGAAAACGAAGAAGATATATAATGTTCATTTTGAAGCTATTACCTCTATTATCTAACACATAAAAATGAATGTTTGTTTGTTTGTTTGTTTGTTTGTTTGTTTGTTTGTTTGTACCGTTGATCCGATTGTGACGGGGCTTTTTGCAAAATGTTCAGGAGATTTCCGGGATGAACATAGGCTATATAAGAGTTGTGATACTCAACTCCTAAACCTTTAAAAATCGCCCTTTGTAGTGGAAAACGTGAAAAAAAAGTAGCTCTTTGGACGCTTAAATGACTTACGCTGCCTAAACCATAACAAATACACAAAATTAATGTACACTGAATTGAATATCTCAAAAAGCTCTACAAAAAAGTCCGCGACAGCATATGTTTATCTCTTACGGATAACTCACAATAACCATTTTTGTCTTTCATTGATGCCAAGAAGATCGAGACAAGTACGTAGATTCCTGTGCAAGCATAGCAGCACATGGCGGGTATTCTTTTACGGATAACTCACAATAACGAATTTTGTCTTTTAGCTCATTTATGCCAAGAAGATCGAGATAAGTAGATTCCCGGGCAACACCGGGTAATCAGCACGTGATATCTAAAAATATAAATTTATAATTATTTTTCATTTTACTTATTCAACTAAACATAAAAGCGCATTAATTTTCATTTATTTAGGCGTAGCAGCGCACGCCGGTTATTAGCTAGTGTATATATATATATATATATTAATCTCTCAACCTATTGGAAACACATGCAGCCAATTTGAATGCAGAATAACTTGCTAATAACTAAATATTAACAATTTAATACAGAATCGAGTGCAAAAGTGATCTATATAACTTATATATACAGGGCAAGTCAAAATGTTGTGCAGGTTTTCAGAAATTTATTATGTGAAATGTAATGAACATATAATATCGTGAGACATATTGTATGAAAGGTAAACTCTCAAAGTTTAGTTGTCCACTTCTAAAGTTCCGCGTTCACCCGCAAGATGTCAACAGCAGAGCAGTAAAGGAAAATGGCGTTGACTGGGGATCAGAAGTCTTTCTGTGTGCTTGATTACCATGTAAACAACTCTGTGACTAGTGTTCAACGACATTTCCGTACCAGATACGATAAAGACCCGCCGGATGGGAGATCCATTCGTAAGTGGTACACACAATTTAGGGATTCAGGCTGTATCTGTAAACGAAAATCGACTGGCCGTCCGTCGACGAGTGAAGAGACAGTCGAACGCGTTCGCACATGCTTCGTGCGGAGTCCACAGAAATCCACCTACCGGGGAGCGACAGAACTTCAACTACCACAAAAAACTGTATGGCGGATTCTCCGGAAACGTTTACAGATGAAACCCTACCACTTGCAACTGGTTCAAGCCTTAAAACCCGCCGATTATGCTTTGCGAGCGTCCTTCTGTGTTGATTTTCTCGCATTAATGGAAGAGAATGAGTTCCATGAGAGGGTAGTTTACAGTGATGAAGCGACTTTCCACCTTTCAGGAAAAGTGAATAGACACAATGTAAGGATTTGGGGAACTGGTAACCCCCATGCAACTCTGGAACATCAACGCGATTCTCCGAAAGTGAATGTCTTTTGTGCCATTTCCCATGCAAAGGTTTATGGGCCCTTTTTCTTTCATGAACGTACTGTGAACGGACATGTTTTCCTTGATATGCTACAACAATGGCTCCTTCCGCAGCTTGAAGCGGATAGTCCAGATTTCATTCTGCAGTTGGATGGTGCCCCTCCACATTACCATGGCAGTGTTCGAGACCATTTGAATACGGCTTTACCACAACGCTGGATAGGCCGTGCATCTCAGGGTGATCAACAACTCATTCATTGGCCACCTCGTTCACCAGATCTAACCCCGTGTGATTTCTTCATGTGGGGTCTTGTAAAGGATCATGTTTACGTACCACCACTTCCAACAACACTGCATGAACTGCGTGCCCGCATCACAGCAGCCATTGCTGATATCGACCGCGGACTGCTACAGAAAGTTTGGCAGGAGATTGAATATCGGCTTGACATCTGTCGTGTAACAAAAGGCGCTCACATAGAACATCTGTGAATATTTAAAAAAAAACTTTGAGAGTTTACCTTTCATACAATATGTCTCACAATATTATATGTTCATTACATTTCACATAATAAATTTCTGAAAACCTGCACAACATTTTGACTTGCCCTGTATATAGAGTGGAAAAATGATTTAACTAAAATTGCTTTAATAAGAAATAGAAAATACACATTGTACACTAAAACAGTTATAAACATTTCTAACTTAATCAGTTTTCAGTATTTATTTTCCATTTAATGTTATTTCGTTACATTGTTTGTGTTTTTTCTTATTTTCACTCAATTTCTCTAAGATTCTGATTAGAGTTCACGAAACTGTGGTGGAATGTGCAATAATTGTTTTTCTGCACTGCTATTAATGTCTTGACTAACTGCTTCCACGATTTTGTTACATACAGAGCACTATTCGCTTGAAAGCCAACTTTTAAAAATAAATAAAACAGGTCTGGAAGAGAGTATGGATGATTTTACATGCACCATGACGTGATACTCTCCGGATAGATCACTGATCCACTGAAAATTCAACTTTTGATTTTTTTGTAGGTTAGATCTCTTTTCGGGGCAACAGTTCAATTCTTGATAACTTACAATTTAAATCCCCCGGCACAAAAATTCAGATAGTCCCAGACTTTAAAGAGATGTGTTCAAATTTAATTCTATATTTGTTTTAACGTTAGTTTAAATTGCTTCCAAGTCTACTTATTTCTTTCGTGTGCATACCTACTGAAATGTTATCATATTTTTGTAATAAAAATTATAAAATTACATAAATGAATAGTACAATCACTTTTTTGTTGAGATGCAACATCAGGTGCTATTAAATTCTCCATGGAAAGAACTACATTTTAAAAGTGTAAAAAGGAAGTAAAACAAACAGTTTATTCGTGTATTTATTTGCCTTTAAAATTGTGTAACTCCTAAACAAACAGATAGACGTACACTGTATAGTTAAAAATATGATTTCTAGGTTTCATCGAGAAAATTGAATTACTTTTTTTTTTCTTTTGCTTCAACTTATATATTTTCGTGTTCGGTTGGGGTACTTCCCCAAATGTAATTTCACTTTCCGTATCATTGTTGATATTTTCGTTTTCGAGTTGGAGTATTTCCCTTATATTTGGTAAAATTTTCGAGTTTATATTGGGGTTTTTCCCTTATATTTATTGCTTCTTGTGTGCAACGTATTTTGTTATTTTCTTGTAGGAAGTATTATTAGTATCTTTGTGCCATTCATAACCAACATAGGCTATATTAATGTCATATTCTAGTTGTAGTACTTCTCCTTTTTGATGTGATTTATTTATTGCACATCGTGTATAAAAACTGACCATATTAATATTTTTTATGTTCAAAGGCGTACTTCGATCACATTTTTTATTGCTTTGGTGACCGAAATGTATTGATTTTTATGTTCGAGTTGTAGTACTTCCCCTGTCTAGATGGTAACATATTGTCCCATGAGAGCACTTTGAACGTGCGATTCAAAACCCCACTCACTGTGGCGCTGTGTTGAAATTATAAACCAAACTGTTATTTACTGTTATTGTTTTGCAGTGATTTTCCACCACTAGAGCTTCTGCATTATGGACTCAATTGTGGAAATGCGTGCTATTATGCGTTACAGGGACTATTGTCGTTTCAACTTCTTTCAAGAAACGTTAAACTGAAAATATGTAAAACTGTTATTCTACCAGTTATATTATATGGATGCGAAACATGAACTCTTACTTTAAGGGAGGAAAAAATATTAGGAGTATTTGAGAATAAAGTTCTTAGGTTTTTTTCGGATCAAAGAGGGATGAACAGACAGGTGAATGGAGAAGACTACATAACAGTGAACTACATGATCTTTATGGGAAACCAGATATAATAAGTACAGTTTAGGAAGGTGATGGGTAAAAAATTGACCATTTGGGATCAAAATTGGCATTTTTTTTGTTTTTTGTACTAAAAAATAGCCTGTACTCTAATGTATATTTTGGTAAAGTTTCAGAGGCCTATGGCGCTTCTAATTGTCCTAAATTACGTCAGAGTTGAAAGGCTGCGCCAGTTAAATACCACCTGCATGCAAATCTTTAAACTTATTTTTCCACACTTTTATTTCCACTGCATCTTTGTACATTCAAAATTGAATGGAATTCAGACATTTTGTTCTAGAAGGTTCAATGTTTTGCTGCATGTCCTAAAAACAAAGGGTAACAAAGTAGTGCATGGGTTTCAAGATTGAAGTAGTATTTTAAGAAATAAAAAATAAAATGTATGCACTTATTAATTTTTTGCAATTCCACGCATGAGGTACATTTTTTTTCTCCCCTTGTATTCATATTATACGAATTCTATTGCATGATGGTTTTCTAAAGATTTCAGAGGTCTTGTAGAAAGCAAATCAGACATTTTAATAAACAATTGTGGAACCCATTTAATTATAATATATACAATTGTTTTTGAGATATAATATTTAATATTATTTTCCTGTTTTTATATACACTAGACAGGGACAATTTAATATGTCTTGCTTGTATACATTTTATTATTGGTTTTAGTCTTAATTTTAACTAATATTAACTGGTTGTATTATAGATCGTAATATGTATATTATATATTATCTTTTGATCAAATTTTTACTTAGTGTTTAATATTAGAGTTAATTAAGATTGTTATATTCTTATGTAATATATGTTTGTCCTGGTGAGTGGAAGAGAAGACCACATGACCTTAACTCCACCAGGCTAAATAAATCTTAAATCTTAAAATAAATGTCTCAGAAGAATGAAACTTAGACACATCAGCATGTATCACGCAGTGAATATTTGTACAAAACATCAAGTCTCTAAGTCAAAACAGGTAGAAAATAGAAATCGCCCCCCTTAAGTCTTGTAGAACTGTGATGAGCAGAAGATGTGACTTGAATTAGAAATTAAAGAGGGACATGGTAGCTTCTTTTAGGAAAACCAGAAGGACGACCAGTTGATAAATAGAAAATGAGGTCAGAGAATACCATGATTTGACGGAAGTAGATTATACAGGTAATGATTGGAAAACATTACCTCAGGATAGGAATGCGTGGAGAGCGTATGTCCGCTCGGTCATGAACCTACGGGGCTACGGGTTCGATAGTGCATTTCTGCATTACCTCTATGAAAGCAGTCGAATGGAAACGCCTGTCACCCATGTGTATGCAAACCAGCAGAGCTGCAGAGGTAAACAGGTTGCGCACTATCACGGCGATCATATACTTTAGAATGTTTATCTTCCATTACATCGGATGAAGGAAATGGTGTCGAGATCTTGAGCAAATGAGCACGTAGGCAGAATCTAATCGGGTCATTGTTCATTGCAACAATAATTTGTACGTTTATCATTTTTTTTATTTAATACTAGCTAATACCAGGCGTCTAAATAAATGAAATATAGATAATGGAATTTATTGCCTTTCTTTTCAGAAGAAAGGAAATACATATGCATTTACATTGCGCACGGGCCTGCTTGGCCGTACGTGCATTTTGTTTCCATGAATTAAAAAAAATAAAACTAGTCATAATATAAACAAATACCTACAAATACACCTGTATCAAAAAACAATAACATGCTACATATAAGTAAAATCTATGTCTACACTACATCACAATAATACATATCTACACTCATCCATGAAAAGACCATGTGTATAAATAAATTTAAAGAAGTCGCATTCTGTACATTAATATTGAAAGAAATGCTAGAAAACAAATTAGAAAAAAAAACACACACACATACACCCACACACACGCGCACGCTCATACCCCCCTCCCCCCGTCCTGCGGACATTAAATGCACTATCAGACTATTCAACTTATCAGACCTACTTATTATATAACAAGATTAAAGATCGAAAACAAAGAACATATTGAGATTCTTCTTATTGATAATACATATATCCTTAATCTGCAATTTTGTTATATCCCTATCTAAATTTCCTTACTAAATGAAATATTAAATATGGTACATACTGAGACGAACCAAAAATGGTGTTCAGGTAAACCTCCACTTCTAATTGTCGGATTTCGCTCATTTTTAGATAATATCTACTTCGGTTTATTTTAATGTGATATACTGAGTTTCGTTATGAAGCATCGAAAATTGTGACCGAGAGAGATTTTTAAATGTTCACTTCAGGTGAACTCCTACATCTAATGGCTTTAGAGGGTCCAATTGTGAATTTAAACCCTCAACACACACAAAACATTTCATCAAAATCGGTCCAGTCGTTTAGGAGGAGTTCAGTGACGTACGCACTGAAGAATATATATATATATATATATATATATATATATATATATATATATAGGTAAAGTAAAGTGATCCCACTACAGGCCTCGGGAGGCCCTTGGGGTAGTAGGAGGTTAAGGCTCCCACTCTTTCTAGACAATCGACACTTGATGTCAGCCGGGTTGTCAACCCTGCGTGACGGCCGCCTTTACCCCAGAACAAGCGTCTGGTACTCATTTATGTTAGAGGCTGAGTCGACCCCAGGGCCATAGTGCCGCCCGAAGTTTCGGTCAGTTTAAAAATCCTGACCCCACCGGGACTTGAACCCTCGACCTTCCGACTTGTAGCGCAGTGCCTTAACCACTACCCTACGACGTGCCCCATATATATATATATATATATATATAAATCCATCCATAGTAAATTCTGCCCGAAGGCAGGTCCTTCACTGCAAGCATAGCATTTTCATGCTATGCTTGCAGCTTTACTAGGGAATTGTAGGTGTGGTAGCTTCCCGTTGCTTTCCACACCGGTGAAGGGTGATGATGATGATGGCCATAGATTTCGGGGACCGTTTGGGCCTTAAAGTTTTCCTGACATTTGTCTTACAGGTGAGGAAAAACCCCGATAGAAACCTCACCCAGAAAAACTGCCCCGACCGGGGATCGAACCCGGGCCCGCTGCGTGACAAGGCAACATGCTACCTCGAGACCACAGCGGTGGACTATATATATATATATATATATATGTCTGTGTGTGTGTGTGTGTGGTATATGTTGTAACTCTCTAGAGGCCGAAATTTTTTTTCGGACCTATACTTGACATATAGGATAAAAAAAAATAATAAGGTATGTTCGTAAAACAGCAAAATCAGACCATTAAGAGTGGGTTTTAACCCGAAACGAAAATTTAAAAACCGCTCTGGCGTCCGCAATGTTTTTGTTTTTCGTAACGAGACTTGGTAAGTAACAATGAAATAAAACGCTTAAGGTATCTCTGGAAAAATTAGCTAAATAAAATCTTTACGAGAGGGAGTTTATCTGAAACCCGAAACTTAAAACATTACTTTATCGGCCGCCATATTTGTTTTCTGACAACGTAAGCAGATTAAGTACTTCAATTAACAAAATAAAGATAGGATATGTTCTGTTAACCAGCCATTTGTACCGTACATTTTCCTTACTGAGAAATTCTCATATCATACGTAATTCTTGCGAGACCCACTTTTTTTATTTTTGTTTCTTTTCTGTATCCTCAATTCGTGTCCAACTCAGGATTGGGTCTATGGATGAGATGAGATGAACCCCTATATATAGAGATCTGTGCATGACAAGGATGCCGTCCGACCACGCCTGATATACCATCACAAGGGCAGATGAACGAAACAAAATGGTAGAAATTAATATGAAGAAATGGTGGAATTAAATTCGTGGCAGGGGAAAACGGGAGAAACCCCGAGAAAAACTTGCCAAAGCTCCGTTTTGTTCACCATAAAGCCCACGTGGAGTGACCAAGGGTCGATCTCGCGACCCCAGCGATAAGCCGTTTATTTTATTTTATTTTGTTTTCACGCAAGCACAGGACACACACCCAGGCCGAACGTGCATATTTAAAAATCCCTGCACTGGCGACAAACTATCAATAATATGTTATGGCGAAGATGGAAAGGTGACATCTGCTTTAAAGAGACTTAGAGAGGGAAGTTGTGTTGAACATGAAGAGCACTCCAGTGGTGTTGTGGTTATTCGCATTTGTTGTTACATCCACTCTCTCGTGTCCTCTTAACCAATAGCACATCTATACACATGCCCTGCCTGGTTTATCTTCTTCCAACCATAACAACCACAATAATAATGTAATACAATCAAATAATTATAATACTATCAATAATGACAAGTGGTTTGGAATTTAGTTTAAATTTACGTTTATTGTCTCTCCTGGTGCTTTGTATAATTCACCGCCCATTATAGGATATATCAATGCCAGCAAAGTTCCAGTTATATTGTAAACAAACTTTCATAAGGTATTACTCCGCGGACTCCGTCTATTTGGGGAAACGGTAGTGCTAGTTTTACCTGTTACTTACTTACTTACTCACTGGCAATATCGAACCCTTAGGTTCATGGTCGCGCGAACATAAGCTCTCTACATACCCCTATCCTCAGCTAATGTTTTCCAATCATTCCCTGTATAATCTACTTCCCTCAAATCATAGTTAATGTTATTCTCGCACCTTATTCTTGCTCTACCAACTGGGCGTTTTCCATCTGGCTTTCTTACAACAAGCTTCCATGCAAGTCTTTCATTCCCCATACGTGCAACATGTCCTGTCCATCGCAGTCTACGAGACTTAACTGTTCTTATTATATCTGACTTCCTATAAAGACCATGTAGTTCATTGTTATGTAGTCTTCTCCATTCACCTGTTCGTTCGTCTCTCTTTGGTCCAAAAAATTTCCTAAGTACTTTATTCTCAAATACTTGTAATCTCCTTTCCTCCCTTAAAGTAAGAGTCCATGTTTCGCACCCATATAATATAACTGGTAGAATAATAGTTTTATATATTTTCAGCTTAACGTTTTTTGAAAGGAGTTGGGACATCAAGAGTCTCTGCAATGCATAATAGCACGCATTTCCAGAATTGAGCCTATGTTTAATTTCTTTGTGCATCTCATTCCTGTTTGTGATTATTGTTCCTAGGTATTTGAATTCAGCCACTTCCTCAAAATTTCCCTCATTTGTCATTAGCTGTCCATTTCCATTATATAATGTATTTCTACGTGTGACCATATATTTAGTTTTATTGATATTTACTTCCAGTCCTAACTTCTTAGCGTTACTCAATAGTGTTATATGATTGAATTGTGTACGGAATTGTCATCGATAGAAACATCAAATTGTCCGGAAAATAAGACTGAATACAAGACAATTGGTACCGATACTTAGGAACTTGCATTTGGTATTTATCGATGACAAAGTTATATATGCTCGTGCTTAATCAAACATTTATTCTCTTTCTGTGATGTCGATAGATATCCTTTATTTACATTTTCATTACGATCAGAATTTATTCTTCATGCTGACTCACCTGTAAGTTCTGCTGTTATTTTCACCACATCCTCAATGGCTAATCTAGGATATTTTCACTAAATTGTTCCGCTTTTAATAGATAAGTTCCTTTACAATGTCTTATAATTATACAGAAGGGGACATTTTGAAACAGCTGAAATTCCAACATATTCTACATTGCGCATGCGTAAGAATAAAACAATGTTTATTTAATGTATTAAAATTGAAATCGTAAATTTTAATATTCTCCTATGTAGCTTATGTACGCATGTGCAAGATAATACATATTTTTATTATTTTTATTTCCTCTATTTCGAGCGATAGACAGGCTACACGCTCAAAGGTATAAATCGTTATTCGAGCAATGAACATCCAGTCATACAACTGCCCAGGGACTTGGCTCGGAACAGTTATAAGAAAACGTATCTTCGGCTTCCAGGCGCCACACACACACACACACACATGTTGAAATAATGCCAGAAATTTGGCAGGACAACCTAGAGACACAGCACCACAAAAAAGGACAATAATGATAGTAATGACGAACATAATAATAATAATAATAATAATAATAATAATAATAATAATAATAATAAGAATAATAATAATAATAATAATAATAAAATAACAAGGACTATTTAACTCATGCCACAAACGGGAGTCAATGACCAATCACATTTCAATGATTTTTTATTTACAACCAATCACAGTCGTGTTTCGCCTAGAATTTACCAACTAAACTTTATAATAAAGAAAGCACTTCCTTTTTAACATTCTGAATAGGTCATAGCATTATTTTGCTGTGACTGACTCTCTCAGAAATACGGCTACCAGATTGTATATATAGTGCATGAATGTCAATACATTAGTGCATACGAGAGATAATATAAAAACATTTGTAACAATTGATTATACCACAACAAAAAAGAAACCACTGTTTGCAGTTTCTTAAACGAATTATTTTCCAGGAAATGACGTTCCAGAAAGATGTAATTGACATATTTACAATAGGACGTCAGAAATTAATTAATACCTATAATGTTGGTTATAAATTTCTCCACTAGGGTGCATTCTTACAATATTGCGATCCTTTGGCAATAAATAATATGATCTGGATGCAGTGATGAACAAAAGAAGCAAATGAAGCGTACCAATCATTTCTCATTTGTTTTCAAACATCGCCGTTTACATCAAATATTTTGTATTGTAAGCCTGCTTCGTGAGTCGTGAATTTATCGATAATTTGGAAATCACTCGTGGCATTACTTATGACAATGAATATATTGATATCGGTTAACAAATAAACAGGGTGCAGCATAAGTCAGTTAACCGAAAATGCAAATATATTATTTTCTGTAGCTTACAACATCTATAAAAAAAATCTACCGAAATTGTTCAAAAAACCTCCACTGTATCATTAGGTAGTGTTTGAGATTATATTCTGATGGTCCCGTATTCAAACCCCAGTTTAAACAATTTTTTTTTTCTTGCAACCATTTGCAGTGGTTAACTGACTTATGCCGCACTCTGTATATTAACTCGTTACTAGTAAAATTATTATTACAACTATTATTATTATTACTATTATTATCATTATTATTATTATTATTATTATTATTATTATTATTGATTATATTACCTAACTCACTGAATCCGTAAGTTCATGGCCGTGCGGACATAAGCTCTCCATACATTCGTATCCTAAGATAACATTTTCCAATCATCTCTGTATGATTTACCTCCCTGAAATCATGGTTTAATGTTGTTCTCTCACCTCATTCTTGGCCTATGTACTGGGTGTTTCCATCTAGTCCTACAAGATATTTATATGCCCCCTCTTTCATTCCCCATTCGTGCCACATGTCCTGCCCATCGCATTCTGCAAGACTTAACTGTTCTTATTATATCTGGCTTCCTATAAAGACCATGTAATTTACTGTTATAAAATCTTCTCCATTCACCTATCTGTTCATCTCTCTTTAGTTCAAATATTTTCTTACGAATTTTATTCTCAAATACTCGTAATATTTTTTATTTATTCTATTATTCTTATTATTATTATTATTATTATTATTATTATTATTATTATTATTATTATTATTATTTTATTGTTACTGTTACAATTTGTATTGTTAAATTTCTTAATTTTGTTATTGCTATAATTGTTTTATCTATAATTAACTATATTATTGTTATAATATTTATTATTGTTATTGCTAAATACAAACAGACGGGTGAATGAAGAAGATTACATAATAGTGAGTTACATGTTATTTATGACAAACCAAATGTAATAAGAACAGTTAAGTCTCGTAGACTGCGATGGGCAGGACATGTGCTAGGAATGAGGAATGAAACAGGGGCATGGAAACTCCTTGTTGCAAAACCAGAGAGAAAGCGTCCAGTAGACAGGTCAAAAATGAGGTGGGGGAATAACAATAACCATATTTGAGAGAGGGGGCACGCCGTAGCGTAGTGGGTAAGGCACTGAGCTACAAGCCGGAGGGTCGAGGGTTCAAGTCCCGTTGGGGTCTGGATTTTTAAACTGACCCAAACCCTCTGGCGGCACTATGGCCCTGGGGTCGACTCAGCCTCTAACGGAAATGAGTACCAGACGCCTGTTCTGGGCGTAAAGGCGGCCGTCACGCAGGACTGACAACCCGGCTGACATCAAGTGCCGATTGTCTAGAAAAAGTGGGAGCCTTAACCTCCCACTACCCCAAGGGTCTCCTGAGGCCTGTTGTGGGATCACTTTACTTTTTATATTTGAGAGACGTAAATTACACTGGTCAACATGATTTTTGTCACATGAGTACCAATAGTTGTATTTAATGCAGTTTTTTTTATCGTGTTTTCAAATATGTATTTGGAATTTCTCCATCACCCACAGTTTTTATTTCAATTTCAATTAATGGATTTAAATAATTACTTGTTTTTTCGTCCATTTGTCCATTGTAAAATAAAACCAAATGAGCTAACTCAGGAGATTTCAGCTATGGAAAAGAGATATCAAGACAAATGGAATCCTAATATGCTGGCCGATTATTGTTGGACCATCAAGAGGGATGCTCCACAGGCGAAATATAGCAGAAAATCGTCATTTCTTACTTTCTAGGTGAGTCCCAATGTTCGAATATTGTGTAGAAAATATTAAATTGTTTGAAATTATAAATTCCTGTCTCTCGGAAACCTTGCATGATGGAGAAAAACCGATATCATATTTGAATTCAGGAGAGAGAATACTATCAGAATCAAATATTGTTCTTTCTGAGACAAAAAAAAAAGTTTATTTTCTGTTGCTCAGTGTAATAACTGAAAAACATTAGCTCAAGATAGGAATGTGTGGAAAGTCCCTGTCTGCACAACCATAGATCTGCGAGTTCGATAGTTAGTGAGTTAAACAAGAGAGGAAGTGGTGCAAGTATTTGATGACGTATTGATGAGTTTACCACCTGGTGAGTGTTGAATGAAATAAAGCCTGACTGATGGGAACCGCGTGGCTGTGGCTTCCAATAAGTCGCACTTGTGGCTCCACAGTAACGCCCCGCCGCTGTTTAACCATTGTCTCACTCTCATCGTGTTTGTTGTCTCATTACATTTCCCTCACAATGTATTAGTTTCAAATGTCCGTCTCCATGGCGTAGCCGGTAGAGTCCCTACCTTCCATTCCGGCGACCCGGGTACGATTCCCAGCGGGGTAGGGGATTTTAAATCTCCACCTTGGCTCTGGGTGTGTGTCCTGTCCTTATATCTCTATGTGAGAATAAAATAAAGTTAACATCATCATCATCAACAAGGATTAAGCCCAATGGCCTGTTCCGATCTCATTATAGGTCGAATTGGTCCTTCCATCTCTTCAATGGTCTTCCCAACATTCTTCTCCCTTTTGGTTTATCATTATACATTCTTCTTGGTATGCGCTGTTATTTGAGAGAAAAGATTAATGATCTTGAAATGAATGTAACAAATAGGAACATTAGAGAATTATATCAGGGAATTAGTATAGAGAAGAAAGGGTTTCAGGCTAGAACAAACATAATTCGGAATGAAAATGGGGATATGATTGCAGATTCCAAGAGTATATTAAATAGATGGAAAAGTTACTTCAATCAGCTATTAAATGTACATACAGAACAGGACATTGAGGAGGATAATTTACAGACAGCAGAAATGCTAGTCGCAGAGCCAAGTGCATTAGAGGTTGAAATGGCGATTGAAAAATTGAAGATGTATAAAGCATCAGGTTCAGATGAGATCCCAGCAGAACTGATAAAATCAGGGGGAGAAAAATTGATGGACGATACGCTGCTTGCTTAGTATGATTTGGGAAAAAGAAGTTCTTCCAGATGAATGGAAAGAATCAATTATCGTACCAATTTATAAGAAAGGAGACAAAACTGATTGCAACAACTACAGGGGCATCTCATTACTTTCAACTTCCTACAAAATTCTTACAAATATATTAGTAAGCAGACTTACTCCCTATATTGATGACATTCTAGGAGATCATCAATGTGCATTTAGAAGAAACAAGTCTACAACAGATCAGATTTTTAGTATAAGACAGATTTTAGAAAAGAAATGGGAATATAATGGTACTGTACATCAACTGTATGTAGACTTAAAAAAAGCATATGATTCAATTAAGAGGGAGAAGTTATATAGTATCCTGCTGGAGTTCGGAATTCCTAAAAAGTTAGTTAGACTTATACGAATGTGTCTAAATGGCACAAAGAGTAGGGTGCGTGTAGGCAAACAGTTTTAGGGGTTGAAGCAAGGAGATGCACTATCTCCTCTACTATTTAATTTTGTACTAGAGCATGCCATTAAATCTTTAGAGAATGAGGAAGGCTTAGAACTCAGTGGTATTAATAAGCTGTTAGTTTATGCTGATGATGTAGTACTATTGGCCGATAGCGAGGAGATACTAAAGGACAACACGCACACACACACACTATTGAGTAACACTAAGAAATTAGGACTGGAAGTAAATATCAATAACACTAAATATATGGTCACACGTAGAAATACATTATATAATGGAAGTGGACAGCTAATGACAAATGAGGGAAATTTTAAGGAAGTGGCTGAATTCAAATACCTAGGAACAATAATCACAAATAGGAATGAGATGCACAAAGAAATTAAACAATGGCTCAATTCTGGAAATGCGTGCTATTATGCATTGTAGAGACTCTTGATGTCCCAACTACTTTCAAAAAACGTTAAACTGAAAATATATAAAACTATTCTTCTACCAGTTATACTATATGGGTGCGAAACATGGACTCTTACTTTAAGGGAGGAAAGGAGATTACAAGTATTTGAGAATAAAGTTCTTAGGAAAAATTTTAGACCAAAAAGAGTTGAACAGGCAGGTGAATGGAGAAAACTACATAATACTGAGCTACATTGTATGTATAGGAAGTCAGATATAATAAGAACTAAGTATCGTAGACTGCGATGGGCAGGACACGTGGCACTAATGGGGAATGAAAGCTTTTGTAGTAAATCCAGAAGGAAAACTCCCAGTTGGTAGACTAAGAATGAGATGGGAGTACAGCATTAACCATGATTTTACGGAAGTAGGTTATACAGAGGATGATTGGAAAATATTAACTTGGGATAGGGATGTGTGGACACTTTATCTCCACGCGGCCATGAACCTACCGGTTCGATAGAGCCAGTGAGTTAGTTAGTTAGTAACTCCTAAGAAAGGAGAGGCGGATGCAAGAAATAATAACTGGAGGGAGAACAAGAGGACTGAAGGACATGGAGTGGAATATTATTAGAATAGAATAGATTTATTTAGCCTGGTGGAGTTAAGGCCATGTGGCCTTCTCTTCCACTCACCAGGACAAACATATGTTACATATAAATACAAAAAAATACAATAATAGTCAAACTAAACAATTAATTATCTGTCAAATTGAATAATAATGAAAATAATGTCTAATGATACAATGAAATTAAATACAATTAAAATTAAATTAATGATATAATGAATACAGAAAGGAATAACAGCTCGAATCTACTATACATAAAAAGAAAAGAAAGAAAAAACATTCAAAGAAAGTAATAAACTACAATGAATTAATCTATGTTTTTTGTAGAAGGCATTAGCTAAATATATTAGCAGATCTTAAATCCATTTTTATTAAATAATGAAAAAAAAAAAACACATTATTAATTTTTAAAACATAATATTAGTGAGATGTTTCTGTTAATAATTTTATTTTCAATTTGTTTCTGAAAAATGGTAAAGTTTGACAGTCTCTGACATAGGGTGGAAGGGAATTCCAAGTTCTAGCAAGCGAAACTGTAAAAGATTTCGAATAATGGGTAGTATGATGAGGAGGGATATAAAGGACACTGTGCTAAAGGGATCGGGTATCTAATTTATGTGTATCAGAGAGTCTAGTGAAGCGGTGTGATATTATTATTATTATTGTTGTTATTATTATTATTATTATTATTATCATTATTATTATCATCATTATTATTATCATCATCACCATCATCGTCATTATTATTATTTTTATCATCATCATCATCATCATTATTACCATCACTATAATTATTGTCATCATTAATTACTGTTATTATTATTATTATTATTATTATTATTATTATTATTATTATTATTAATTACACTACTCCAATATATAAAGTTTACAGTTTACACAAACGCTGTCAAAATACTGTACAGCTTTAAAAAATGATGTCAAATTTTACTTGACAGTGGCGATTGGTGATAAAAATGTATCAAGTCCAGGCTGTAACAGGTTGTTTACGTATTGTGTTGCAGGTTTGCCATACGAGCTGAGCGTCTACTGGCAGCAGTACCCGTGGTTGTTGGGCGAAACACTCTGCAAACTCAGAGCGCTGGGTTCCGAAATGTAAGTCCTTAAATAACTGACTCATCTACTGAACATACAGCAGATACATAGATAGGTAGGTAGAAATATAGATAGATGGATGTACAGACAACTAGACGGATAGATAAATAGATAATAGGTAGGTAGACGGACAGACAGACAAACGGACGGACAGACAGACAGATAGATATATAGTCAGAAAGAAATATAGACAGACAGATAGGAAGATAGAAATCACTACTAAGATGCATTATAAACTCCATTGAATTAAATTATAATCTAAAATTATATACCCTTTAGGTTCATCTCCTCAACCGTTGAAACATGAAGTTACTGTAGGCCTTTCGGGGCTAGTCCCATCATCAGCAGAAAGTACGTCCGAAATCACTGGCTACGACTGTAAGACTAAGTCTTACAGACGAAGCCAGTGGTTGCAGACGTACTTTCTGCCGATGATGGGACAAGTCCCGAAAGGCCTACAGTAACTTCATGTTTCAACGGTTGAGGAGACGGACATAAAATTATATAGTTTTATATTATAATTCTAAATAGAAATACATAGGCAAACAATAAATATAAATGTAGGGAGATAGGTAGACAGATATGCAAATAGATAGATAGATAGATACATAGATTGATCGATAGATAGATAGATTGATCGATAGATAGATAGATAGATAGATAGATAGATAGATAGATAGATAGATAGATAGATAGATAGATAGATAGATAGATAGATAGATAGATAGATAGATAGATAGATAGATAGATAGATAGATAGATAGATAGATAGATAGATAGATAGATAGATAGATAGATAGATAGGCAGACATGCAGGATGGCTGCAGGATGGCAGGCAGGCAGGATGGCTGGCTGGCAGGCTGGTAGGCTGGCTGGCAGGGAGGATGGCTGGCAGGCAGGCAGGCTGGCAAGCTGGCTGGCTGCTGGCTGGCTGGCTGGCAGGCTGGTTGGCAGGCTAGCTGGCTGGCAGACTGGCTGGCTGGCAGGCTGGCAAGCTGGCAGGCAGGCTGGCTGGCTGGCTGCTGGCTATCTGGCAGGCTGACTGGCTGGTGAGACAAGGAAGGCTAGACAAGGGATGCAAAGCAGGCAAGGCATGGCAAGGCAAGGCAATGCATGCTATGCAAGGCAAGGCAACGCAGGTAAGGCAATGCCAGGCAGGCAGGCAAGGCAAGACAGGCAAGGCAAGGCAAAGCAAGGCAGGCAAGACAAGGCAAGGCAGGCAAAGCAAGGCAAGGCAGGCAAAGCAAGACAAGACAGGCAAGGCAATGCCAGCAAGGCAGGCAAGGCAAGGCAAGGCAGGCAAGGCACTCAAGGTAGGCAAGGCAAGGCAGGCAAGCTAAGGCAGGCAAGGCAAGGCAGGCAGGCTAGGCAAGGCAGACAGACAGGCAGGCAGGCAGGCAGGCAGGCAGGCAAGGCAAGGCAAAGCAAGGCAGGCAAGGCAGGTTAGGCAATGCCAGGTAAGGCATGCAGGCAAGGCAATGCAGGCAGGCAAGGCAGGCAGATCTGGCAATGTAGGCTAGGCAAGGCTGTCAATGCAAGACAAGGCGGGGAAGGTAAGGCAGGCAAGGCAAGGCAAAGCAAGGCAAAACAAGGCAGGCAAGGCAACGGAGGCAAGGCAAGGCAAACACGTTAAGGCAGGCAAAGCAAGGAAGGCAAGGCAAGGCAGGCTAGATAAGGCGAGGCACGCAAGGCAAGGCAGGTAAGGCAATCCAAGGTAGGCAGGCAAGGCAAGACGTGCAAGGCAGGTGAGGCAAGGCAAGGTAAGGCAGGCAAGGCAAGGCAAGGCGAGGAAAGGCAGGCAAGGCAAGGCTGGCGAGGCAAGGCTGGCAAGGCAGGCATGGCAAGACAAGCGAGGCAAGGCAAGGCAAGCGAAGGAAGGCAGGCAATGAAAGGCAGGCAGGCAAGGCAAGCTGGCAAGACAAGGCAAGGCAGGCAGGCAAGACAATGTAGGCAAGGGAAGACAGGCAGGGGCAAGGCAAGGCAGGCAGGGGCAAGGCAAGGCGGGCAAGGTAAGGCAGGCAAGGCAAAGCAAGACAGGCAAGGCAAAGTAAGGCAGGGAAGGCAACGGAGGCAAGGCAAGGCAAACAAGGTAAGGCAGGCAAAGCAAGGAAGGCAAGGCAAGGCAGGCTAGATAAGGCGAGGCAGGCACGGCAAGGCAAGGCACGCAAGGCAAGTCAGGCAACGCAAGGCAGACAAGGCAAGGCATGCAAAGCAAGGCAAGGCGAGGAAAGGCAGGCAAGGCAAGGCTGGTGAGGCAAGGCAAGGCGAGCAAGGCAAGGCAAGGCAGGCATGGCAAGGCAAGCGAGGCAAGGCAAGGCAAGCCAAGGAAGGCAGGCAAGGAAAGGGAGGCAGGCAAGGTAAGGTAGGCAGGCAAGGCAAGGCAAGGCAGGCAGGCAAAGCAAGGCAAGCATGGAAAGCTGACAAGGCAAGGCAGGCAAGACAAGGTAGGCAAGACAAGGCAGGCAAGGCAAGGCAAGGCACGCTGGCAGGCAAATCAAGGCAGGCTGGCAGGCACGGCAGGCATTCAAGGCAAGACAAGGCATGCAGGCAAGGCAAGACAGGGCAGGCAGGCAGGCAAGGCAAGGCAGGGCAGGCAGGCAAGCAAGGCAAGGCAAGGAGCCGTTATGACATGCAGTTCGCCTCACTTTTTGAAGACATGGCTGCTGCTGCTGCTGCTGCTGCTGCTGCTGCTGCTGTAGTAGTTGTGAACTTTTTCTTATAACGACGGGGTCATGTATTGTCCGGGTTTTTAAACGGTTACCTGATTTTCTTCAGGTCCAGCTACACGTCCATCCTGACTATAGTAGCGTTCTCAACGGAGCGGTACCTCGCCATCTGTCAGCCTATTCAGTCGTATACAACATCCAGCCCTAGAATAGCAATCAGGGTCATTGGCGTCCTCTGGGTCATCTCCCTAATTTGTGCTCTTCCTTTCGCTGTCTACACAAAGATCAACTATGTGGAATATCCACCAGGTAAAGTAACTTTTTCTTCTAGTGCTCTTTTTCTTTGTTTCTCTTCCTTCTTTTCTTTTTCTTTTTCTTAATCTTTTCTTTGTAGGCCTATTATTTCATTCTTGCTATATTCTTTAGTTTTATTTTCTTCCTTTCCACTTTCCTAGGCTTCTCTTTTACCTTTATTTTCTTCTTCTTCCCTTTCGTTACTTTCTCCTTTCTTTCCTTTCTTTTCCTTCTTTTCTTTTTATTTTCCCTTTTTTATTTCCGTTTCCATTTTAATTTTTCTTTCTTTTTTCTTTCTCATTTTTCCTTTCACTTTTTCCTCTGCTTCTTTCCTACTTATTTTCCTTTTTTTTCCTCTATTTTGTTTTGCTTTTTAGTATTTTCATTTTCCTCTTGTTTATCTTGTTTCTTTCCTGTGTCTTATTTTTCCTCCTTACTTGTTTTTTTGTTTATTTTTTCAACTTTTAGTTTTATTTTTCTTGTTCCTTTTTTATCCTTACTTTTTTCTTCTTTTTTATTGTTTTTATGTCTTGAGGTTTCTTTTTTACGTTTTCCTTTTGTTCTTTCTTTTACTATTTTTCATTTTTCCTTTCTTGTTTTGTTCTTTTACTTTTTGTTCTTCTTTATTCCTTTTCCGCTTCTTTTTCTCCTTAAATTTTCGTTTTCCTGTTTACTTTTTGTTCTTTTTTTTTCTTTTTCCTTTCATTTTTCTTTTTAGTTTACTTTTGTCTTCCTGTTCTCTGACACACAGTTTCATGTTGGACCTTGACCCACTCCAGTGCTACCTGTTTTCGCATCCCTTAATTATTTACAAAGACTGCCTCTGTATATTGATTTAGCTTTTGTAGTAAAGTTCAACACTTCAATTAAACAAATTAACATTACACTTTCAATTGAGTTCAGTAATTAATAACATAATGAAGGTCAGTTGAATTATTAAACCAACCTTAACAAGTGTTTCTATATAATTTCAAAATCAATTTAGTAATTAACTGATATTTTAGCAACACAGTGGCTTCAAACAGTTGAAAAACGCCTGAATTAAGTCTTGTAAACATAATTCCACTAAGAGATTGAATCGGAAATATACACCTCACCTCATATTTTGTTTTTTCGCCTGGATATGTTTCGACTGTTATTGCCTCCATTCTCAACTGTAGTGTTTTTCACGTCTATGAATTAACATTGCTCTTATGGAGCAGTTCTTGTTAGTAAACGAGTATTTTTATGTGCGATTGGTTTATTTGAAATAAATAATTAAGTTACATAGTTTTGTATTGAATATTTCTTCATATTGTTCCCTGAGAATAGTTAAATTAATAATAATAATAAATAATCTTTTTTTCATTCGATTGAGGGTTTTTCCACTTTTCAGTGGTTGCCATTTTACCAGCCGGCTGCTGGCCCTTCACATCCACATGTGTCAATCACAGAGGTAGATGATCAACAGCCAGTGTAGGGGTGACATGTGGTTAGCATGTCGAGTCCTCCAGCCGTTATAGCTGGTTTTGTTTAATTTTCGTTATTCCAGTCAAATAGTCACTTTTTTCAATAATTTGTCGACGTTTCGATCTCCTTATGCGAGATCATTCTCAAGACATTAATTCTTATTATTGAAATAAAAATTGCCTGCATTAAATTAAAAAACAAAGTGTCTGCCTGATTTGTGAAAAAATACCATTATATAATATATACTTGTCCACCGCTGTGGTCTCGAAGTAGCGTGCTGCCTTGTCATGCAGCGGGCCCGGGTTCGATCCCCGATCGGGACAGTTTTTCTGGGTGAGGTTTTTATCGGGGTTTTTCCTCACCTGTAAGACAAATGTCAGAAAAACTTTAAGACCCAAACTGTCCTCGAAATCATATCATCATCCTTATCATTATCATCATCGTCATCATCCTTCACCTGTGTGGAAAGCAACGGGAAGCTACCACACTTACAATTCCCTAGTAAAGCTGCAAGCATAGCATGAAAATGCTATTATTACAGTGAATGACCTCCCCTCAGGCAGAATTACTATGGATGAATGTATATATTATTATCACCCAGTTATCTAATTAAGTTAGAATATAAAATCACTTACAGGGACAGCGGCTAGCCGAGATGCCACTGAACCATCTCCTTTCAACAAAACTTCTTTGTCATATACAGCTGTAGTCAAAGAAGAGTATACACCCATTTCAATTTATGAGCACTCTGTATCTTTAAACGCAGTTTTCTGTAAAATATCTCAGCAAATGCAGAGTTATGATTTATTTGTTATCAGGTTCATCACAGATGGCAGCAGAATCAGCATTTTGCGCGATGCTGAAGATGCCACCGAACTGGCCGATGTATGAACTGAGCGCATTTGTCTTCTTCCTGGGCCCCATGCTCGTCATCATGGTGTTGTACGCACGTATGGGGATCACCATAAGAAGCAGAACACTCAAATTCCCTGGAGAAACTAAACACCTAGATTCCAGAACTAAACCCATCATCAGAATGCTGGGTAAGGCCCGATTCTGGGAGTGTGCTGTTGCCTAGCAACGGGATCTCATGGCACTCTATGTTTGTACCTGTTTCTGTTGCAGCTGCTGTCGTCATAACCTTCTTCTTGTGTTGGGCGCCATTTCACATGCAGAGACTGTTCTTTCTCTACGGAAAGGACCACCCGAATTACGACAAAATCAACGAAATGGCTTACTTCATCACAGGTATGGGTCAAGACTTTGTGTTCACCCAGTAATAACTCAAATGCAGGGCCTTCATTTTAAGACGCAACCCTAGCGCCTGGCAACCGCTCGTCCCACGGATCTCGTAAGGTAATATCATCATCATCATCAACAAAGATTAAGCCCAATGGCCTGTTCTGATCACATTATAGGTAGAATTGGTCCTACGATCTCTTCAATGGTCTTCCCAACATTCTTCTCCCTTTTGGTTTACAATTATACATTCTTCTTGGTATGCGCTGTTCATTCATTCGTAATACGTGCTGAAGATAAGCATTTTAATAGTATTTTATTCTTTCACAGAGATTAAATATATTAAGTTCTGTTCTGATATCTTCTAAATAAATCTAAGCAGAAATGAAAGTAATTGCAGATTGTAATGGAATCGATAATTGTGGTGTTTATTCGTTGCCTTAAGAAAAAAGTTGTTCAAAATTACCTCCTTCGGCTTCAATACGACGTTCACATCGGCGAATAAGATTTTGAAATACGCTATCCAATTCCTGCCTTGAAATGTTGGAGTTCACAGTTCGAATATTTTCTGGTCAAGAAAGGTAGCAAAATTGTCTTCAACCTAACTTGTACTTGAGATTCCTTTCACTCTATCAAAAGAACGATATTGAATAAATATATCAATAAACTTAGATAAGAATACACCACTAAAACATCTGGAAAGGAATGGGAAAATTTACGAACTTACAACAGTACAAAGAAATTTTCCGGTGACAACATTCAGGCTACTAACAGGACACGACTGTCTAAAATAAACACCTACACAGATTTGATACAACAAATTCACCTAAATGTTATTTTTGGAATTTAAATGAAGGTGTGGAACGAAACCTTCTTCTCCGTTGTCCAGTGTTTGTAGAACAGACCATGCTTCCTGCTAAATATTTTGTTTTGTCTGATGCCATCAGGTTGTGTTTTATGACATTTCTGGTTTTCTCCCCTGACATTGACAGAATTGTAATCCATTTTTTAGGATGGGGCACCTGGAAGGCAGAGTTACCTTACCTCGATGATACGATAGGTGATAAATGATAATGAAGCGCCAGAAAAGTCCTTAGCCTAAACTTAACCTAAATTCCCTTTAAGGAAAAATTCCTATGATTTGACCGGGAATCGAACCCGGGACCTCATGAACTGTAATCAGAAATGCTGACCACTAGCCCACGAGGCTGGTCTCCTCTAAATATTGGAGTGCAAGATAGCGAATGGTTTAATTGTCAAGTGTTGGGCATTAGATATAAACCAACCAATCATATTTTCTACAAGTTCCTCTAAAGTTCCAGGATTTGAAATCTTTGCTTTATTTGGGAGAGTTGCGTTAGAAAGGCCAAATTTTACAGCATATATTTTATAGGACTTCTTCTTTGCATATATCAAAAATAAAAATGTTCTCTGTTTCAGTGGTATACATAATGTTAATGAAATCACCATAGTCACAACTGAACACAAATTCTCAATTTGATTAAAAAATCTTCGGAAAAGACAGTTACAGAAGCGCCTGATGTTACAGAAGTAACACAAAATAGGGGTAGAAATAATGCGGATGGAACCTGCTTTGCCGCCCGGCCGCCAGTTCACTAACCGGGAAACAGGGCTGCTTTGACCGCTTCGCCTGCCGGCTGGTTGCCGGGCGCTAGGGTTGCGTCTTTATTTGAAGGCACTGTACTTCTTTCTCGGAAGCCTGAGATCTCCCTAATGTTCTAATACACTGTGTATTACAGCTTCATACCCCATTTTCCTGCGAATGAATCACCGTTCACAACCTGTTGTTTGGGTTACACGAATTTTCTTCAGTTTAAAATAAATGTAAAAAAAAATAACCATTAACAATAACAATAACAATGAAGTAACATTATGAGGTTCTTCTTAATAAATAGGGTAAGTTTGTTGCATCTTACCTCATAAAAATTGAGTGCTTTTATACTGTTTCCGAGCTAAGTTCCAGTTCTACTGTAAACAAACTTGCATAAGGTACTACTGTGCTGCGCCGTAGCGTAGTGGTTAAGGCACTGCGCTACAAGCCGGAAGGTCGAGGGTTCGAGTCCCGGTTGAGTCAGGATTTTTAAACTGACCCAAACTCTCTGGCGGCACTGTGGCCCTGGAAACTACTCAGCCTCTAACGGAAATGAGTACCAGACCTCTTGTTCTGGGATTAAAGGCGGCCGTCACGCAGGGCTGACAACCCGGCTGACATCAAGTGGGAGCCTTAACCTCCCACTGCCCCAAGGGCATCCCGAGGGCTGTCGTGGGATTACTTTACGTACTTTAGTACTGTGCTGACTCCACCTATTGGGGGAACCGTGGTGCTACTTTTACCCGCCATATGACTGAATTGTGTACAGAAATGTTATGATAGAAATATTATTCTTAGGTGACATCGTGTTTTACGGGAAATAAGACTGAATACAAGATAAGATGTTACCAATAATTAGGAACTTCTTCTATTTCTTATTTATTTATGACAAAAATTATATTATATATGTAAAGTAGAGTAAAGTAATCCCACTACAGGCCTCGGGAGGCCATTGGGGTAGTAGGAAGTTAAGGCTCCCACTTTTTCTAGACAATCGACACTCGATGTCAGCCCTGCGTGACGGCCGCCTTTACCCCCAGAACAAGCGTCTGGTACTCATTTCCGTTAGAGGCTGAATCGACCCCAGGGCCATAGTGCCGCCAGAAGGTTTTGGTCAATTTAAAAATCCTGACCCCACTGGGACTTGAACCCTCGACCTTCCGACTTTGATATAATACCTAATTAGATTTTATATGCGTTTTACGTGTAGTCAATAGATATACTTTATTTGCATTTTTCATTACGAGCAGAATGTATGCTCTATGCTGACTCACCTGTAAATTCTGCTGATATTTTCACCACATCCCGAATGGCTAATGTAGGATACTTTTTTCACCAAACTGTTTGAAAACAATCAAAATAATTTTTTTCTCTCCGCTTTTCAAATCATGTTCGAGAAGAATTCAACTTTTATGAGGTAATATGTTACAGACTCGCCTTATTTATTAGCCATGAACAATATCGAGGAATTCTATAAACAATTTATTGTTACAGGGTGTCTCTATTTCTTCTCGTGCACTGTAAATCCTGTACTCTACAATGTGATGTCTGCTAAATACCGCCTGGCGTTCCGCAAGACGCTGTGCTGTGGGCAGCGGAGAGGTGGTCCCAACAGAGAGGCCTCCACGCTACGTGACACCACTGTAGTTTACGTCAACTCACACTTGGAGCGCTGCAGGTACATCACACACAAAATATATCTGAGAACTGCCCATATCTCTACCTTCCATTCCATAGGGCGACAAGTCTAGAAGGCCCTTAGCCTACCAGCCGGCTGCTGGCCTTACATCAACATGTGTCAATCACAGAGGTAGATGACATCAGCCAGTGTAGGGTGACATGTGGTCAGCATGTCGAGTCCCCCAGCCGTTATAGCTGGTTTTCTCTGCCCTTAACAAACATTAAAATAGTATATTGCAATGCGAGGTTGGAAAGTGGTTTTTACAGAAGCGAGGAAGTGATTAATAACCGAGCGATAGCTAGGTATTTAATTTCCGATATTCTGTAAAACACTTCACAAACATGCGTTGTACATTATTTTTTGCACGATGGTGTTTTCAAAATAATAAATAATAGTAAAATAATAACATCTTTGTTGGAAATATTTGCGTTCATTATAAACAACTGACTAACGTTAACAGTCTGGCCAATGTATATACGGTAAATGCCGAAAATAATTTAGTTGGGACTACAGCAGGCCGTGACACCAATCAGAAATAAAATGTCGGCAAGTACGTATTTATTGTTTTATATTGTTTCAAATAAATTTCAGTTCATTTAAAATGGAGCGATTTGTTTTGTATAATGTATATTAACACTGCCGTTTGAATATATTTTGTATATACATTGTACGTAGTATACATAAAGGGCAGTGGTTTTACTTCCCATACTAGGTAATTTGTAATATTACAGTATAATTATTTATACTGCAGCCACTGATTCTCCGGCCCTGACGTTTTCACGACAGTGTTGCCGATATGGATATTCAGTGGGAGTGACCGCTTTATGTTTTGTGATTAGCAGACTAACAGCTGACAACATCTCAGCAATTTCAAACCTGACTAGCGCGCTATAGCTGCGTCAAGAGCAATGATTGGTTGTGGCAGACATCTACTCGCACTACAACCTTTCCTTATTGACAGTAGAGGGCGAATTCTCCCTTTACCCCTCGTATAACTTAAAACTTCAGAGCCGGAGATATGGCGGATAGTGTGTAGTTGTTTATTATAGGTTGGCAACCCGGAAATTTAGGATATTGAACTTTCAATCATGGTCGCCATTGGTGTAAGTACGACAGAACGCACTGTCGTGCAAAAAAAAAAAAGTATATACCGAAATTCAAGAACCAAACTCCGCGAAGAGCGACTCTCAGCCCGTCTCTCCGTGGTTAATTATGTGGGTCATGCAGAACCTACTCTAACTGACTCACTCTATTCAACATCATGTGCTAACAAGATACTGCATTGGCTCCAATATAAGCCGCACCCGAGTAAAAGCCGCACCCTTATTTTTTGGGGAGAAAAAAAAGAGAAAGAAATAATGAGTTCAGAGAAATTTACCTGTCACATTATCATAAGTAACGCCAAGAGTGATTTCCAAATTATCGATAAATTCACGAAGTGAGGAGTGAATTTATCTAGAGAATTTGAAATCAAGAGTGGCATTTGTTAGGACTATTTAACGAATAAAATTAAGCTGTTTACTCACAAATAATTATTTAAATATAGTTAGTTTAAAATATTTATATATTTAATGTAAACGGCGATGTTTGAAAACAAATGAGAAACGATTGGCATGCTTCATCTCCTTCTTTTATTTATCACTGCAACCAGATAGATTTATTTATTGCGAAAAGATCGCAATATTGTAAGAATGCACCCTAGTGGAGAAATTTATAACCAACGTTATAGGTATTAATTAATTCCTGATGTCCCATTGTAAATATGTCAATCACATTTTTCTGGAATGATATTTCCTGGAAAATAATTCGTTTAAGAAAGTGCAAACAATGTTTTCTTTTTTTGTGCTATAATCAATTGTTACAAATGTTTTTATATTAACTCTCGTATGCGCTATGTGTTGACATTAATGCACTATATATACAATCTGCTAGCCGTATTTCTTGGAGAGTTAGTCACTGCAAAATAATGCTATGACCTGTTCAGAATGTTAAAAAGGAGGTGCTTTCTTTATTATGACTATTTAACTCATGCCACATATGTTAGTCAATGACCAATCACGTTTCAATGTATTTTGTTTTACAACCAATGACAGTCGTGTTTCACCTCGCTCTTTATCGATTTCTCTTTATCAGCTCCTGCTTTTGTGATAAAGAAAGCTCCTCCTTTTTCATATTCTGAACAGGTCAGAGCGTTACTTTTCTCCAACAAATACATTGAATATAGCAAATAATGAAAATATTCCTTGATTTTACTGAGTTGTTTACTAAAAAAAATAAATGAATAATCCATAATGTTGATTATGATATATAGTTTGTTGTGTTTCATTATTTCTCCACTTGGGTGCACTCTTACAATATTGCGATCTTATTTGGCAATAAATAATATGATCAAGCAGCAGTGAATGAACATAACCTCACATTTCTGATTTGTTTTCAAACATCGCCGTTTACATTAAATATATAAATATTTGAAAATAACTATAGTTAAACAATGATTCGTGAGTAAACAGCTTAATTTTATTCGTTAAATAGTCCTAAAAAATGCCCCTTTTGATTTCCAAATTCTCTACATAATTTGGAAAACACTCGTGGCATTACTTATGATAAACTTTAGTTGGTACATTTTGTGGTTGGTTGTAAATAAAAAAATCATTGAAATGTGATTGGTCATTGACTCCCATTTGGGGCATGAGTCAAACTAACTGGTATGTATTTTCCAACAGGTCCATGAGCACACACCGCGATGTCAGGTCCGTCAGATCTCTCTCCAAGAGCAGTAACATTCCAAACAACATGTCGGAGAAGACACACTCTTCCATCAAGTTGTTACACGTGGACGACGAGAAGCTGCTGGACTCGAGCTGCGACCCGTCTGACGTCATTGTAATGATGACTCCGACATCCAACGGCAAAACAAATTCATACACGACTTCAAAAACGTGGTCCAAAGCTTTGCTAAGGATAGCGAAGAGCGACGAAGTGTCGGAGCCATGTTTAAAGGAAAGACAAGACAACAAGAACAATACTCAGCAGAACGGAGAAACCACCATCTAGTTTTGTTATCAAATACACTGTTTTATGAAAGAAAGTGAATCTGTTATTTGTACCTCTCTCATCTGGAACTTGTTTCGGAGGTCATTTCCACCATTTTAGCCAAAAACTGACTACTCAGCTCTTCTTCTGTATTGTACTACTATTCAGACGTGAAGAACTTTTATCAAATTTTGAAGGAATGAAGCTAATGAGGTTGTTCTCATTAAAGTATTTAAAAAAATTAAAGATCTTCACCCATCATATATCTAATATATAAAAATTATTGTTTGTTTGTTCGTATTTTATGCGCGGCCATACCGTTTACCTGATTGTGTTGGGGCTTCTTGCAAAATGTTCAGGAGATTCCCGGGATGAAAATAGGATATAAGAGAGTTGTGATACTCAACTCCTACACCCTTAAAAATTGCCCTTTGTAATGGAAAACGTGAAAAAAAAGTAGCTCTTTGAACGCTTAAATGGCTTAAGCTGCCTAAACCATAACAAAAACACAACATTAATGTACACAGAATTGAATATCTCAAAAAGGTCTACAAAAAAGTCCGCGACAGCATATGTTTATCTCTTACGGATAACTCAAAATAACCATTTTTGTCTTTCATTGTTGCCAAGAAGATCGAGATAAGTACGTAAATTCCTGTGCAAGCATAGCAGCACATGGCGGATATTCTTTTACGGATAACTCACAATAACGAATTTTGTCTATTAGCTCATTTGTGCCAAGAAGATTGAGATAAGTAGATTCCCGGGCAACGCCGGGTAAACAGCACGGGGTATCTAAAAATAATTACGATATACATTTTTCCTTCTTACTTATTTAAATAAACATACAAACACATTAATTTTCGTATTTCAACTCATTTATGTCAAGAAGATCGGGATAAGTAGATTCTAAGGCAACGCCGGGTAATCAGCACGGGGTATCTAAAAAGTATAAATTTATAATTAATTTTCCATTTACTTATTCAACTAAACATAAAAGCACATTAATTTTAATGTATCTAGGCGTAGCAGCACACGCCGGATAATAGCTAGTAATAAATAACGAAAAATGACAGTGACAGTATTGTCTTCATGTATATAATTCTTCTGTATGTGTGTTTGTCACTGAACTCCTAAACAACTGGTCGATTTTGATGAATTTTTTTGTGTGTTTCAGTGGGTCCCCCGATGGTTTAGATTTACAACTGGACCCTCTAACAGCATTAGGTGTAGGAGTTCACCTGATGTGAAAATTAAATAAATCGCTTTAGCGATCACATTTTACGATGTTTCACAACGAAACTCATTATATCCTATTAAAATAAACCGAGTTTGATATTATCCAAAAATATGCGAAATCAGACAATTAGAAGTGAATGTTTACCTGAAATCCGAAATTAAAAATTTACTAGCAACCGCCATGTTTGGTTCGTCTCAACGTATACCATACAATTTAATTACCTTTAATATTTAATTTATTTAGGCGTAACAACGCACGCCGGGCATTAGCTAGTATATATATATATATATATATATATATATATATATATAACCACCGCTGTTGTCTCGAGGTAGCGTGCTGACTTGTCACGCAGCGGGCCCGGGTTCGATCCCCGGTCGGGGCAGTTTTTCTGGGTGAAGTTTTTATCGGGGTTTTTCCTCACCTGTAAGACAAATGTCACGAAAACTTTAAGGTCCAAACGGTCCCCGAAATCATATGACCATCATCATCATCCTTCATCGGTGTGGAAAGCAACGGGAAGCTACCACACCTACAATTCCCTAGTAAAGCTGCAAGCATAGCATGAAAATTCTATGATTGCATTGAAGGACCTGCCTTCGGGCAGTATTAATATGGATGGATATATATATATATATATATATATATATATATATGGACTAGTGTTTATGTCACTAACTTATAAAGTTAGACGTCTCGGGTTCAAATCCCAGTCATGCATTTATTTTTCTTTTCATGTCATATTTGGCCTTCATTACCAAATGCCAAAATTTAATTATAACATCGAAATAAAAAAAAAACATTATTCTGTAAAGTACATCGCTCTTTAAATACTTACTTGTAATAGAAGCCGGGAAGTCTAATTAAACAGATAGAAAACCAAAAGAGCTCACGGTTTAGAAAATATATCCACATTCAATAAAAACAACAAAGAAAAACTTATGAAATTTTAAATTCCCGGGGAATTTGATTTGGAGGTTCATCGGTGCACCAACAGATGGAGTAAGAAGCAGTTATCCTGAACGACATAACATCGATCGAGATATTACTGAAGATGAAACCACATAGGTTTTGAAACCAATATAATTAGAAGATGGATATGAGGTGAGGTATAAAGAATTTTAATTTAAATAAAAAAAATCATACCTTATAATTTAGTATAATTCTTGAAAACATGTTTCAAAATGCCTAGACATTATCATCAGTTCGTTCTGGCTTTCTGGTTGGTGATCCTGAATGTTGCTTCCTCTTCCCTCTTTAGGCAGAACTATTAACTTCCAAATCAAATCCTCTTCCCGCAAATTTAAAAAAATCATTACTTTTTCTTTGTTCTTGTGCATGTAAATATTCTCCCAAACTGTCAGTTCTTTGGATTTTTCTAACTGTTTTAATAGTTTTCTGTTCATTACCAGTAAAATTCATATCAAATTCCGTTGAGGTGAAGTCATATGATGAAAGTTAAAAATTAAATTGCACCTGTTGGTAGGTGCCGTCGTCCTCAACTTTGTTAATATATTGTATATAAAATTAATTGGAGCGATTTCGGAAGTTATCTTCCATCTTCTGTAGCTTGAGCTTCCGTTACTCGTTGTTGTTGTGTACGGTGATGTATACTCCAACTGTTTGTAGCAGCAACTCACTTGTTTTTGACGATCTCGTATAATGGGTTTGACTGGGGCGCGTTCTCATTAAGAAGTGAGGTGTTGTTTGTTTCCTTTATAATTTCGAGGTCTTCAAATATATTTTCTGTTCTCTTCGATTCTATGTTCTTCTGACCAAGCGTGAGCAGCTACTGCAGATTTATCTACTTCCCCAATTTTTCACATTTCTAAAGTATTGTCTCATTCTAATGTTCAAATACATTTTTACTTTACTTTATAGTATCCTGCTGGAGTTCGGAATTCCTAAAAAGTTAGTTAGACTTATACGAATGTGTCTAAATGGCACTAAGAGTAGGGTGCGTGTAGGCAAACAGTTTTCAGACACTTTTGAAATCCAGAATGGGTTGAAGCAAGGAGATGCACTATCTCCTCTACTATTTAATTTTGTACTAGAGCATGCCATTAAATCTTTAGAGAATGAGGAAGGCTTACAACTCAATGGTATTAATAAGCTGTTAGTTTATGCTGATGATGTAGTACTACTGGCCGATAGCGAGGAGATACTAAAGGCCAACACGCACACACTATTGAGTAACACTAAAAAATTGGGACTGGAAGTAAATATCAGTAAAACTAAATATATGGTCACACGTAGAAATTCAGTATATAATGGAAATGGACAGCTAAGGACAAATTTTGGGAAATTTTGAGGAAGTGGCTGAATTCAAATACCTAGGAAACAATAATCACAAATAGGAATGAGATGCACAAAGAAATTAAACATAGGCTCAATTCTGGAAATGCATGCTATTATGCATTGCAGAGACTTTTGATGTCCCAACTCCTTTCAAAAAACGTTAAGCTGAAAATATATAAAACTATTATTCTACCAGTTATATTATATGTGTGCGAAACATGGACTCTTACTTTAACGGAGGAAAGAAGATTACGAGTATTTGAGAATAAAGTTCTTAGGAAAATGTTTGGACCAAAGAGAGATGAACAGACAGGTGAATGGAGAAGACTACATAACAATGAATTACATGGTCTTTATAGGAAGCCAGATATAATAAGAACAGTTAAGTCTCGTAGACTGCGATGGGCAGGACATGTTGCACGTATGGGGAATGAAAGACGTGCATGGAAACTTCTTGTAGGAAAGCCAGAAGGAAAACGCCCAGTTGGTAGACCAAGAATGAGGTGGGAGAACAACATTAACTATGATTTGAGGGAAGTAGATTATACAGGGAATGATTGGAAAGCATTGGCTCAGGATAGGGATGTATGGAGAGCTTATGTCCGCGCGGCCATGAACCTACGGGTTCGATAGTGCCAGTGAGTAAGTAAGTGAGTAAGTTAATGTGTATATTTTTACAATCTGCACATTTTATCTGGTAAATTCCTGATTTTTAATAGAATCAAAGAGAATACAAAATTATTAAGGCTGATATTCAAGAACCAGCTTTCCGCGTAGAGCAACTCTCTGTGGTTTGATTATGTGGGTCATGCAGAACCTACTCTAACTGGCTTACTCTATTCAACATCATGTGGTAATAAGATGTTTATTTTAAAAAATCGGGAACAATTGAAAGACGAGAGCCTCAGCTTACGGAAGACGGAGATTGCATGTCGTAGAGAGCTTGGTTCTTGAATATCGGCCTGAAACAGTTATAAAATTCCAAAGAACTGACAGTTTGGGAGAACATTTACACCCATATGAACTAAGAAAAAGTAATTAATTTTGCAATTCCCGGGGAAAAGGATTTGGAAGTTCATAGATCTACCTAAAGAGGGAAAAGAGGAAGCGACATCCAGGATTTCCAACCAACAATTCAACAGTCAGAAAGAGCTGTTGATAGTATCCAGAGGCGATGAAGCTTGTTCCCAAGAATTCTAACAAAATATGAGGTAAAATATTACTGATTCAAATAATTTATTAAAAATAACCTCATAATGTTACTTCCTTTGAAATATTAATTCGCAATCGTTCTTCATCTATGAATGGTTTCACATTTTCAGAAAATGCTACAGTTTTTAAGAAAACAAGTTTTCTTTAATAAATAAAATGGGTCGTAATTATTTTCCCTTAAACACTCTGCGTTCTCCAAAGCACAGGACTGCGGTTTCTGAACCGTTCGTTCCTACTTCATTCATCTTCATGACTGTTGAATTTTTGCCTATACCATCTTTTCTAAACTTCCATCTAGTGTTGATTTGACGAACTTTCAGATTAAATCTTGCTCACCGGGAATTAAAAAATTCATGGATCTAAATGTGTTCTTCTGAATGTATATCTTTTCCGAAATTGTCAATTCCAAGATTTTCGCCAAATGCTTCAAACGTTTAGCTTCTTTTTTTTTCAAATTTTATGATTCTCCAGAAAACTGTGAGCTGGTTTCTCAAATTCACTATTTTTAATATTTCTAAAGTGTTATTTTGTGTGAGTGTCCATTTTATCCCCTTTATTGCAGTCTTTGCAACAAATTTGACAAATTCCAGATTTTTACTATCTGGGATATTAACTTTTAATTAGTTATTTGAAGATTACCGAGGCTAAATTTATTTGGATGGCGTCCTGCATCAACTGGTTATGCGCCATTATATAACTTTTGAGAAAAATACATTTAAAGTTTTACATTTTAAAGTCTTGCAAGAGCTGTTAAATTATTTCTGACTTGGTAATCACTTATTTTATAACATACTCAGTTACGCATCAACAATTTAAGAGCTGGAATATTTGGCGCTTAGCTGCATGATGCAAAATTTAGATTAGCATGTTTATGAAGATCTGATTTCATAGCCGTTTGTTGGAAAACGCAGAATCTCTGATAGGGCTGATGGCAATTACATTTTCTTTAATAATAAGGCTATGTTTAAAGATTTGGCGCTAAAAGTGTGCGTACAGTTATTTCATGATCCAGTGCAACACATGGCATAAAAATCTCATTTTGTATTAATGGCTCTTAGCTGGTTGATGCATAACATCAACAACAACGAGGATTAAGCCCAATGGCCTGTTCCGATCTCACTATAGGTCGAATTGGTCCTTCCATCTCTTCAATGGTCTTCCCAACATTCTTCTCCCTTTTGGTTTATAATTATACATTCTTCTTGGTATGCGCTGTTCATTCATTCGTAATACGTGCTGAAGATAAGCATTTTGATAATATTTTATTCTTTCACAGAGATTAAATATATTAAGTTCTGTTCTTATATCTTCGTTTTCTTTTTATCGGTCCTTTGGTATCCTGCTATTGCTCTCAACATCTTCATTTCAGCAGCCTCTATTTGTTTACTCTCTGCCTTTTGTTAATGCATAACATCGTCCATTTATTAGTGCTAATGTGATACTGAATTTCTTGAAAATTTTTTGAGCAAAATTTGATCTCAAAGTTCATCAAATCAAAACTAGATGGCAGTATAGAAGTTTAGGCAGAAATTTAACAGTCGTAAAGATGGCTGAAGATAGGATTGAGGCCCTGTGGAGTGAATGAGGTGAGAGAATTCTGAGTCATTCTATTTATTAACTTGAAAACCTCATAAAGTTACTTTCCATAACAAGTTTTATGAATCAAGTTTTCTTGTTAATAAAACTATGGAACTTTTAATTGTGATTAGTTTTTGAACTTCCAACTTCTGTAAATCCTCTTGCCAGAAGTTTTATAAAATGTTATCCTCGTTGGAAGTTTCAAAACTTATGAACTATTTTCATGTTTAATCTCTTTGAAAAGATGTAATATTTCACTGTACAATAAAAATAATTTGTTTTTATTATCATTATTAAATGTTCCACATCCCCTTAAATAAAAGATAGTACATTATGATGCGAGGTTGGGAAGTGGTTTTTACAGAAGCGAGAAAAATATTTAATTTCCGAGATTCTGTAAAACACTTCACAAACGCGCGTTGTACATTATTTTTTGCGCGATGGTGTTTTCAAAATAATAAATAATAGTAAAATAATAACATCTTTGTTGGAAATATTTGCATTCATTATAAACAACTGACCAACATTAACAATGTGGGCTATGTTTATTAAGTTGAAACAACAGGAGGCCATGAGAAAAATTATTGATAACATGGCCGCAAGTACGTATTTATTGTTTCAAATAAAGTTCAGTTCATTTAAAACGCAGTGATTTGTTTCGTATAATGTATATTAACACCTCCTTTTGGATATATTTTTTGTATATACATTGTATGTAGTGTATATATAGGGCAGTGGTTTTACTTCCCACGCGTGTGTTTGTAATATGCCAGTTTTATTTATTTTTTATTTAGAGCCCCACCCCCACCCCCGGGGTACCTCGGGCATAATACCCTTATCACCGGGTGTGCTCTATGTCCCTAACTACTATCTAATCTTTATTGAATAATAAACATAATACATACAGTATGTCAAGGGTAGATATTACATAAGTAAAACGTGTTGTGTGTTTGTGTTTGTGAGTTTGTGTTTAGTGATACATAAAATAAATATACATAATACTTAAAGCAATGATAATTGTTTTGATGATACGTGATGTGAGAGTAATTTTGTTGTGTTCGTTTGTTTTAGTGTGAGTGTGTAATTTGTGTTTGCTGTTTGTTTGTCTTTGTGTGTATATGTGTGTGTAATTTGTGTTTGCTGTTTGTTTGTCGTTGTGTGTATATGTGTGTGTGTGTGTGTAATTTGTGTTTGCTGTTTGTTTGTCTTTGTGTGTATATGTGTGTGTGTGTGTAATTTGTGTTTGCTGTTTGTTTGTCTTTGTGTGTATATATGTGTGTGTGTGTGTGTAATTTGTGTTTGCTGTTTGTTTGTGTTTGTGTGTATATGTGTGTGTGTGTGTAATTTGTGTTTGCTGTTTGTTTGTCTTTGTGTGTATGTGTGTGTGTGTGTGTAATTTGTGTTTGCTGTTTGTTTGTCTTTGTGTCTATATGTGTGTGTGTGTGTGTAATTTGTGTTTGCTGTTTGTTTGTGTTTGTGTGTATATGTGTGTGTGTGTGTGTGTGTGTAATTTGTGTTTGCTGTTTGTTTGTCTTTGTATGTATATGTGTGTGTGTGTGTGTGTGTGTAATTTGTGTTTGTTTATGTTTGTGTGTATATGTGTGTGTGTGTAATTTGTGTTTGCTGTTTGTTTGTCTTTGTGTGTATATGTGTGTGTGTGTGTAATTTGTGTTTGCTGTTTGTTTGTCTTTGTGTGTATATGTGTGTGTGTGTAATTTGTGTTTGCTGTTTGTTTGTCTTTGTGTGTATATGTGTGTGTGTGTAATTTGTGTTTGCTGTTTGTTTGTCTTTGTGTGTATATGTGTGTGTGTGTGTAATTTGTGTTTGCTGTTTGTTTATGTTTGTGTGTATATGTGTGTGTAATTTGTGTTTGCTGTTTGTTTGTCTTTGTGTGTATATGTGTGTGTGTGTAATTTGTGCTTGCTGTTTGTTTGGCTTTGTGTGTATATGTGTGTGTGTAATTTGTGTTTGCTGTTTGTTTGTGTGTGTGTATGTGTGTGTGTGTGTGTGTGTGTGTGTGATTGTAAAGGTGGGAATGTTAATGACGGATCATTCTTCTTCTGCCACCTTCTTCAGTTCTTAATCGCAGAACTCTACCGATGTAGCGTGTGATTGCTTTGTACGGTTGCTTCCTTGTCCAGTACTCCAGGGGCGGCGGCCAGTGCACTCCTCCCTCCATAGCTGCAAACTCGAGTTCCCTTCTGAAGACATCCGTACTTAGTGTAATGATATAGCACATGAGTGACGGTGTCCTCTTCTGGGTTGTTACAATCGCACACTGCTGTTTCGGCGAGTCCTCTCTCCCCTTGAAATGCCCGGAGAGCAGTTGAGTCACGTTGTGGTTCGGCACTATCCATGGCATGCGCATTCTCGCCCGTACTCTAGGAAAGAATTCCTGAGTTTGACGACCATGCTGTTGTCGTTCCCATTGCTGTTGTCATTTTCCCTCAAGGTGAGCATATTACAGTATAGTTATTTTTATTACAATATAGTTATTTAGGTTGGCAACCCCGAAATGTATGAAGTTCAACTGTTAATCATGGTCACAATTGCTGTAAGTACGACAAAACGTACTATCGCGCAAAAAATAATTTTACAGTTATACAATATTTAAAACAAATGAAAATAGGCTACTAAAGTATTACTTGATGACTGTAGGTTACATTTTGCACAGTGGCATTTTAACTCAGGCTTGTTGTTCTTTTAGTAGCCTAAAAATCTTCCTTCTCGGGACCCACGGCCTAAAGTTCCTCCCGAAGGGCTTGTCCCTTGGATTTTTTCATCCTAAAAATCAATCTACTCTGGCTGGCATTTAACCCGCGACCATAGGGTCTAGAGGCAGGGAGTATAATCACTAGACAAACGCGACCTACAGATGGATTTTTTTAGGATGGAAAAATTAAGGAACAAATCTTCGGGGAAGGACTTTAAGCTGTGGGTCCCAAGATTCTGAAGATTTTTCAGCTTCATAAAACAACTTTAACTCTGAATGAACGACCTGTAAGCAAAATTTACCGACCTTCATCATGACATCTGTAGGCAAATAGGCGCAATTAAATTAGCTTGATTTAGGAACTACTAACAAAGAAGAGGCATCAAATGGCTGTGAACTCGATAAGTAAGTATAATATTTTAACCATACGCACATGCAATTAAATAACAGTAAACAGTTGGGACTAGAAGTCAATACCATCATCATCACCCGTATCAAGTTCTATTATTAGCTTTACGACCGACTCTGCCTTTTCAGATAATTTAGTCGTCCATACGTCTTACCTCTTTCTCTTCCCTTTGGATTTGTACTCTACAAGGTTCTTCTAGAGAATTAGGGATGATAATAATAATAAAACATTTTTATTTTACTTGGTAGTGTAGGAATTCAGACGCTTGAAAAGAAGTGAAAGAGAGTGCAATTTATGTCTGTCACTATTATGGAGCCAAGAGAGATTATTGAAGTGTTCGGAAATATGATCATAACGGCTGATGTTGAAAATGAAACGAACGCAAGCATTATGAACACGCAGCAGTCTCGGCGACAAGTCATAGTTTAGATCATTAAATGTGTAACGTCGCAATAATTTTAGTTTAGAACTAATGAGAACAAGATATACTAGAGAAGATATAGAACAAGTTAACTAATTGGGCCTATACTACTAAAATTTTGCAAATGTACATACATTTTTTTTTATTCCAGTCGCCACTGCAGCAGTGTGCTGGATGTCTTATAGGCTGGACTGCTCCAGCACTGCCTCATCTCCAGCAGAAGGACACAGAAACATTGGCGATCACTGATGCAGAGGCTTCCTGGATAGGTTCTCTCAGAGGTTTGGGTGCTATGTTCGGTTATTTACCAGCAGGTCTTCTAGCAGATAAACTGGGACGCAGGACTGTAGTCCTGGGGCTTAATCTGCCTTTCTTATTGTGCCCGATCATCATCATCTTCGCACATAAATTTGTAAGTACTCTTTCTCCTGAGACATGTTTTACTTGACAAATGAGATGTATGGGTTTGGTACCCTTGGTAATATTTACTTACAAATCACTTAACTATTTGATATAAGCATTTAAATTACAGGATAATTCTGTAAACAGTCAGTTAATCAAAGTGATGTTCCCTCCACCTGTTCTAGTTCAATCTGAATCGTTTAAATGAATGAACGATTCATATTGGTAAATCTTAGAACAGGTATCTGAATGGAAACCTGGTCTCTAGCTAGCATATACTTTGTCTTACAGATATCAATGCTGTACAGTGCAAGGTTCATTCTGGGATTGGCAACCGGTGCATCAACAGTGGTAGTACCTCTCTACACTGAGGAGATCTCCGAAACAAGCATCAGAGGAGAACTGGGTCAATTGCCCAATCCCTGGAGTAATGATGATGATGACCACACACGAACGCGAAACAAATAGAGATATCATTACGGTAATATGTCCATCTATAAAAACTCAAACTAACTCACTGGCACTATCGAACCCGTAGGTTCATGGCCGCGCGGACATAAGCTCCCCATATATCCCTATCCTGAGCCAATGTTTTCCAATTATCCCCTGTATACTCTACTTCCCTCAAATCATAGTTAATGTTATTCTCCCACCTGATTCTTGGTCTACAAACTGGGCGTTTTCCCTCTGGTTTTCCTACAAGAAGCTTCCATGCACGTCTTTCATTCCCCATTCGTACCACATGTCCTGCCCATCGCAGTCTACGAGACTTAACTGTTCTTATTATATCTGGCGTCCTATATAGACCATGTAATTCACTGTTATGCAGTCTTCTCCATTCAGCTGTTCATCTCTCTTTGGTCCAAAAATTTTCCTAAGAACTTTATTCTCAAATACTCGTAATCTCCTTTCCTCCCTTAAAGTAAGAGTCCATGTTTCGCATTCATCTATACACACTGCATCGACACTTTGTGGGTCCTAAAGCTTCCAAACGCTTGTCCCTCTTCCCCTAATATTTCACAGGTTGTCTACTTGTGACATAAACTAATGGGTTTCCAGCAAACCGGTATCAAAGGAGAGAATATTTACTTGTAAGTATAGAGGGGGGGGGGGTATTCTTATGTTCTTGCGGCCTCGATTGTGAAGGTGCATTAGTTCCACCGATTGGCTGGGTAATTGTTGGTTCACCAGTTTTGTTCCAATTTAGACAATTGAAGAAACTAAATATTCCTTCTCATTAAAACAATCTCATGCGAAGATTTAATTAATTACGTAATAATTAGGTGAGTGGAGCCGCTCTACACTATTGTAAGTTCTATATACTTCTTCTTCTTCTTAAACATAATTTGTAGCATTTTCATGCTGTTTATTTCCAAAATCACTCCTCGAAGGAAGACGTATTGGATGTGCATTCACTGTCTATCCATCTCTTGGCTGGTCTTCCTCTTGTTCTTCTCCCGTCCATTGGTCTATCTTCCTTACCTCCTTCTGCAAGTCGGTTTTCTTCCATTCTTTCTATATGACCCTTCCAATATTTTCGAATATCTATAATAAATTTGGTTATGTCTTGAATATGACATTTGTCCCTAATTTCTCTGTTGTGGACAAATGTTATAATACAGTTAATAATAATAATAATAATTATTATTATTATTATTATTATTATTATTATTATTATTATTATTATTATTTATTCTGGCCAAGTTAATGCCTTTTCTTCAACTCAATCAATACAAATATATTTAATTAATGGCACACGGGCACTAACGGATACTTAGGTTCATGGCCTTGCGGACATAAGCTCTCCATACATCCCTATCCTGAGCTAATATTTTCCAATCATCCCCTGTATAATCTACTTCCCTCAAATCATGGATAATATTATACTCCCACCTCATTCTTGGTCTACCAACTGGGCGTTTTCCTTTCGTTTTCATAAAGAAGCTTCCATGTCCTCCTTTTATTCACCATTCGTGCCACATGCCCTGATTAACACAGTCTACGAGTCTTAACTGTTCTTATAACATCTGGTTTCCAATAAATATCATGTAAGTATGTAGTCTTCTCCATTCACCTGTTGCATCTCCTTGCTTCAACCCATTGTGAATTTCAAAAGTGCCCGAAAACCTTTTGCCTACACGGACCCTACGCTTTGTGCCATTTAGACACGTTCGTATAAGTCTAACTAACTTTTTAGGAATTCCGAACTCCAGCAGGATACTATATAACTTCTCCCTCTTAATTGAATCATATGCTTTTTTGAAGTTCACATTGGGACTAGATTTTAATAGGGGTTCAATTTCTCAGGAAATTGAGGAATTTGGGTGCTGCGGACTAGTCAAAGATGGGTTCGGTGAGTGACGAGGTCATATCCCAAGAAAAACTAGAGGACTTACAAGGGCAGAATTATTTTAATTTAGTGAAAACAAAATATTTTATTCACAGTTTGATACTAGGTACATTTAGGCTGAGTATTTAACTCGTGCCCCAAATGGGAGTCAATGACCAATCACATTTCAATGATTTTCGATTTACAACCAATCACAGTCGTGTTTCGTCTAGAATTTACGAACTAAACTTTATCATAATAAAGAAAGCGCCTCCTTTTTAACATTCTGAATAGGTCATAGCATTATTTTGCAGTGACTGACTCTCTAAAAAATACGGCTACCAGATTGTATATATAGTGCATGAATGTCAACAGGTAGCGCATGCAGGAGTTAATATAAATACATTTGTAGCAATTATTGTTTGTATAATTTAACCCTGGTGAAGTGGAAGAGAACACCTTACGGTCTTAACTCCATCACGTAAAATAAATAAAGAAATAAAATACATGAATAATTCCAAGTGACAAACGTATTGTTAACGAACAAGGGATTATGGTCCGGCGCCGTAGCCGAGCGGTTAAGGTAGGAAGCCTTGGCGCAGAGCTACGGGACTTGCGCTGGTTCGAGTCTCCAAGGGGGAAGAAATTTTCTCATGGTATTTCGGCCAGTATGGGACCGGTGCCCACCCAGCATCGTGAGGCAATTGGGTAGCTACAATAAGTAGCGGCTCCAGATTGAGGAACCAGCTATAACGGCTGGGGGACTCGACATGCTAACCACATGTCACCCCTGCACTGGCTCTTGATCATCTACCTCTGTGATTGACACATGTGGATGTGAAGGGCCAGCAGCCGGCTGGTAAAAGGGCAACCGCTGAAAAGTGGAAAGACCCTCAATCGGATCGACGGGATTATGTATCGTGTATCTGCCAGACAATAACTTTCTCCAGTCTTTCTGGCGCTGTCTGTACAGCAATATCCTAACCAACAAAAGAAAGGTTTCTTACTCCAGATAGAGTCATAACGGGCGGTAAATGTGATTACAATGTCATTTCGCTTGGCTTTATGGATGGCAATTTATTTATGTCACTATCAGTTAGCTTTACTTTCGCTGATTAAATTAAGTCCAGACACGGCATAATTGGTGCAATAATCACTTAACGTCGTTTACCTAAATACATAATTTTAATTGTTAATAACAAGTGATTAATAATATAAACTAGCTAATCGTGCGCTGCTACTCATAAATAAATGTTAATGTGTTTTTACCACCAGCCGTGCACTGTTATACTTGCCCGGGAATCTGATTATCTCGATCTTCTTGGCATCAATAAAAGACAAAAATGGTTATTATGAGTTATCCGTAGAAGATAAACATGTGCTGTCGCTGACTTTTTGTAGATTTTTTGAGATGTTTAATTCTGTGTAAATTAATTCGGTGTATTTGTTATGGTTTAGGCAGCGTAAGCTATTTCGATCCGATTGAGGGTCTTTCCACTTTTCAGCGGTTGCCCTTTTACCAGCCGGCTGCTGGCCCTTCACATCCACATGTGTCAATCACAGAGGTAGGTGATCAACAGCCAGTGTAGGGGTGACATGTGGTTAGCATGTCGAGTCCCCCAGCCGTTATAGCTGGTTCCTCAACCTGGAGCCGCTACTTATTGTAGCTACCCAATTGCCTCACGATGCTGGGTGGGCACCGGTCCCATACTGGCCGAAATACCATGAGAAAATTTCTTCCCCCTTGGAGACTCGAACCAGCGCAAGTCCCGTAGCTCTGCACCAAGGCTTCCTACCTTAACCGCTCGGCTACGGTGCGGCGCTATTTAAGCGTCAAAATAGGGACTTTATTTTACGTTTTTCACTACAAAGGGTTGAACATTACAACTCTCTTGTAGCCTATGTTCATCCTCGGAATCTCCTGAACATTTTTCAAAAAGCCCCATCTCAATCGGATGAAAAGTATGGCAGAGTACGCTTACCCGGGAATCTACTAATCCCGATCTTATTGGCATCAATGAAAGACAAAAATGATTATTGTGAGTTATCCGTAAAAGATAAACATATGCTGTCGCGGACGTTTTTGTAGAGTTTTTTGAAATGTTCAATTCTGTGTACATTAATTTGATGTATTTGTTATGGTTTAGGCAGCGTAAGCCATTTAAGGGTAAAAATAGGGACTTTATTTCACTTTTCCCTACAAAAGGTGATTTTTTAGGGGTGAAGTGGTTGAATATCATATCTCTCTTATCGCCTATGTTCATCCCGGGAATCTCCGGAACATTTTGCAAAAAAACATCAAAATCGGATCAACGGTATGGCCGCACGTAGAATACAAACAAACAAACATATATATATATATATATATATATATATATATATTAGATAGGGGTCAAAAAGTTGTAAATGAACTTACGATTGTAGCAGGGGTACTTCCTAGAATAAAATTTTATTTGGGACCACACTATAAGCTGTTGTTATACAGTGGTTAACGGTAACTCAAGGATTGACAAGTACATGTACCTAGTGAAGAGAAACTAATATTTTTTTATAAAAGTGTAAATTTGATTGACGTGTTGAATATGGTCAGATTTTCAAAACAATACATTCTGTAAAAGGGAATACTTGAGCCAATTTTAAAACTTCCTTGGGAAATAAATATAAAAGCCAAGACATTTTATTGTTAACACAGTGTGGCCACTAGCTCCCATACAAGTACATACAGAGAGGAGCCAGACGCTCTCATACGATCACAGAGTATGGCCAGAAGTTCCCATACGAGTACATACAGAGAGGAGCCAGTCGCTCTCATACGATCACAGAGTGGAGCCAGTAGCTCCCATACGAGTACATACAGAGAGGAGCCAGTCGCTCTCATACGATCACAGAGTATGGCCAGTAGCTCCCATACGAGTACATACAGAGAGGAGCCAGTCGCTCTCATACGATCACAGAGTGGAGCCTGTAGCTCCCATACGAGTACATACAGAGAGGAGCCAGTCGCTCTCATACGATCACAGAGTATGGCCAGTAGCTCCCATACGAGTACATACAGAGAGGAGCCAGTCGCTCTCATACGATCACAGAGTGGAGCCAGTAGCCCCCATACGAGTACATACAGAGAGGAGCCAGTCGCTCTCATACGATCACAGAGTGGAGCCAGTAGCCCCCATACGAGTACATACAGAGAGGAGCCAGTCGCTCTCATACGATCACAGAGTGGAGCCAGTAGCTCCCATACGAGTACATACAGAGAGGAGCCAGTCGCTCTCATACGATCACAGAGTGGAGCCAGTAGCCCCCATACGAGTACATACAGAGAGGAGCCAGTCGCTCTCATACGATCACAGAGTGTGGCCAGTAGCTGCCATACGAGTACATACAGAGAGGAGCCAGTCTCTCTCATACGATCACAGAGTGGAGCCAGTAGCTCCCTTACGAATACATACAGAGAGGAGCCAGTCGCTCTCATACGATCACAGAGTGTGGCCAGTAGCTCCCATACGAGTACATACAGAGAGGAGCCAGTCTCTCTCATACGATCACAGAGTGTGGCCAGTAGCTCCCATACGAGTACATACAGAGAGGAGCCAGTCGCTCTCATACGATCACAGAGTGTGGCCAGTAGCTCCCATACGAGTACATACAGAGAGGAGCCAGTCGCTCTCATACGATCACAGAGTGGAGCCAGTAGCTCCCTTACGAAAACAGAGTGCGCTAGTTTATCATAAGTAATGCCACGAGTGATTTCCAAATTATTGATAAATTCACGACTCACGAAGTGAGGAGTGAATTTAACAAGAGAATTTGGAAATCAAGAGTGGCATTTGTTAGGACTATTTAACGAATAAAATTAAGCTGTTTACTCACAAACCATTATTTAAATATAGTTATTTTAAAATATTTATATATTTAATGTAACGGCGATGTTTGAAAACAAATGAGAAACGATTGATACTCTTCATTTCCTTCCTTTGTTCATCATTTCAACCAGATCATAATATTATTTATTGCCAAAGGATCGCAATATTGTAAGGATGCAACCTAGTGGAGAAATTTGTAACCAACGTTATAGGTTATTAAATAATTTCTGATGTCCTATGATGTAAATATGTCAGTTATATTTTTCTGCAACGTGATTTCCTGGAAAATAATTCGTTAAGTAAGTGCAAACAGTGTTTTTTTTGTGGTATAATCAATTGTTACAAATGTTTTTATATTATATATCGCATGCGCTTTCTGCTGACATTCATGCAGTATATATACAATCTGGTAGCCGTATTTGTTAGAGGGCCAGTCACTGCAAAATAATGCTATGACCTATTCAGAATGTTGAAAAGTAGATGCTTTCTTTATTATGATAAACTTTAGTTGGTAAATTTTAGAGCGAAACACGACTATGATTGGTTGTAAATCAAAAACCATTGAAACGTTATTGGTCATTAACTCCCGTTTGGGGTATTCAGAGGAGCCAGTTGCTCCCATATTATTACCTAAAAGCGTGAATTAAATTAAATCTGTTCTAGAGAAGTCTAGATTTGCTCAAGAAGTCTACAAGGTATTAATTCGTTGTGAATATCGTGTTGTTCGTAAGAGGTTAACAAACTTTTTAATTAATTACACAACTCATTGTTACTGATTACCGAATTCCTTGTCCTTGACACCTGTAGATCCCAGACATAAGGTTAATCTAAAACACGCGCTGCAGAGACCCTCGTGCCTACTAAAGGTCGCTGCACGATTGAGATAACAAACTTGATATTCGAGTTTTTTTTATAAAACAATGACTGATTAATCATTAATGTTTTTTATGCGTTTTAAATTGTTCGTTTTTTTTTCCTGCTCCTGTTACCTGTTTTAGTTGTAACAATGTATCCTTGTTAATATAAAATATGTATTTCCTCTCTGGGTTTAATGTCTCCATAATCACTATCTTCTTCTTCTTCTTCTTCTTCTTCTTCTTATTATTATTATTATTATTATTATTAGTAGTAGTAGTAGTAGTAGTAGTAGTAGTAGTAGTAAATATCTTAAATGGTTAAGTACAAAAAAATTGACGGACAAAATGGAGTATAAAAAAGCATAAGCAAAGGTAAGAAAGAAGGTGACAGAAGAAAAGAATAAATATTGGGAAAGAACCTGTCAAAGAATTCAGACTTATATTGGAGGAAAAAGGTGTTGAGAGGCATGGAGAACTTTGAAAAAATTAAGAAAGCCAGGACACAATAAAATCAATATTCAGGGAATTTCTTTAAATGAATGGAAATTATATTTTAGCAAGCTATTGACGGAAGATCGTTTGGAATTTTTAAGTGGAATTGCAGAGGAAACTGATGATCAAAACAGAACGAGTATACATTTAGATATTGAAACAGTAGAGATAGCAATTGGAAGTTTAAAAAATGGAACGGCTTGTGGAGAAGAAGGAGTACAGCCAGAATTAATTAAATATGGTACAAGGAAATTATTTGAATTGCTGAGGAGCCTTTTGAGAGATGCCTAAACGGAGTAGATGTACCGGTAAAATGGAAAAATGGGTTGATATCAGTCACTCATAAAAAAGGAAGAAAGAATGATAGCAATAATTATAGAGGAATCGCCGTAATGAATGTTTGTAGCCGTATATCTGGAAAAATAATCAAATACTATTTGGAAGAAAATTATAAACATAAGGAGAATGAAGTACAAGCAGGCTTTAGGTCTGAGAGATCTACAATTGATCACATATTTGTGGTAAAACAATTGATTGAAAAGACGAATGATAACCAACAAGTTCATTTCACATTTGTGGATTTAGAATAGGCATATGACACTGTACCTTTACAAAAGTTCTGGGAAGCATTAGAAGATATGGCCATAAACGATACAATTATTAATGCCATAAAAAATTTGTATAAAAATGCAGTATCTAAAATTAAAATTGGAAAATATATATCAGAAGAAATTAAAGTAACAAAAGGCCTTCATCAAGGTTGTAGCATATCACCAACATTATTTAAGATATTTATACATAAAGCGCTGTCAAACTGGAGCAAAAAATGTTCAGGAATGGGAGTACCAATTGGAGATGGATCAACAGATACAATATATACTGTTATTTGCGGATGACTAGATAATAATTGCTCAAGAATATAAAGGCATGGAGTTTATGTTCAGAACATTATTGGACGAATACGATAACTGGGGTTTGAAAATAAATTTATAAAAAAACATTTTATATGGGATGTGGAGTAGAAACCGAATATTTGTTATTAGAAGATGAAAAGGGATATATTAGAGTATGTGATGAATTTGAGTACCTGGGAGTAAAATTAGATAAAGAGGATAAACAAGAAAGTGATATTAAGAACAGAATAAATAAAGGTAGAGCAATAACAGCAATGATGAATGGAGTCTTATGGAACAGACATATAACCAGGAAAAATAAGTTACAAATATATAATTCAATAGTGAGAAGTACTGTCACGTATGGAGCTGAAGTTTGGAAATTCAACAAAAACATAGAACAAAAACTTATGTCGATGGAAATGGATTTCCTGAGGAGAGCAGCAAGATATTCAAAATTAGACAAAATAAGAAATACTGTCATAAGAGAAAAAATGAATATTGGTTATTCAATAGTAGATTATATACGGTATAAGCAATTAAATTGGTATGGGCACGTACGACGAATGCAAGAAGAAAGATTACCCAGGAAAATATTGGACTGGTGTCCACCTGGAAGAAGGTGGAGAGGAAGACATCGAAACTCGTGGATGCAGGAAATAAGAACTGGAATGAGAGCAAGAGGACTGGGGGACATGGATTGGATGGAGAGAGACGAGTGGAGAAGAAAAATAAAACTCTAGGCACAGAAAGATGTGTAAACATTAAAATTCTGTATATAAATAGAATCATTATTAAAAAATATATTGATAAGAAAAAGGTTAAATCTTGGGCATCAACAGAAGTCACGATAGAGAACAAAAGGTTAGAAATATTTCATCATTTTGAAACACACCATGTTCCATACAACAATGCACTAAAAATTGTGGAATACGCGCTGTCTTTACCAGAAACTAACGCTGCTACTGAACGTGTTTTCTCGACGGTAAATAAAGTGTGCATTTCAGAAAAATCACAATTCAGTGTTGAAACTATGAAAGCCATTTTGTCTTGTATCTTGTAAGTCCATGTTTCCCTTAACAGAGCTTTAGGCGCTCTGCCCCTACAGGGAAGAATTTGAACCATACTAATTTAGTTACACTCGTTTTCGTATAGATGTCATTTGAGTGGTCCTTGGTCAGCCTTCCGTCTCATCTAGGAAACCAAGGTAGTACTAGGACGGGAAAATTCGGTAAATTTTGCTTAGAGGCCTTTTCATTCAGGCTTAAGGATCTTTTACGAGCCTGAAAATCTTCAGACTCGGGACCCACGGCTTAAAGTCCCTCCCAGAGGACTTGCTCCTTGGACTTTTTCTTCCTAAAAAATCCATCGACCCCAGCCGGGTTTGAACCCGCGACCCTCGGGACCAGAGGCAAGGAGCATAACCACTAGTCCACCGCGGCCGATCTGTGAAATATAATTTAACAAATTCTTGTGAAAAATGTAATGGCGTTTGATTGAATCGTTCGCCTTTCTCAAGTCTACATATTGTACTTACATTATATTCCCATTTTTTTATTTAAAATCTGCTTTATAATAAAATTCATATCTGTTGTAGACCTGCTTCTTCAAAATCCATATTGACAATCTCCTAGAAAGTCATCAATATAGGAATTATACGATGAACATAATAATAGTAATAATAATAATAATAATAATAATAATAATAATAATAATAATAATATAATTAATTTAACCGGAAACGCCAATTAATATATTATATTTCACGAGTAATAACCAAACCAAAGTTAGAGAAATATATTTTTTTTATTTCTTTGAATGGTTCCTAAATCCGTTAACCCTTGATTTCCTGTGGTAAACAAAGTCCAAAAATTTTCCTAAGTATTTGAGAATAAAGTTCTTAGGAAAATTTTTGGACCAAAGAGAGATGAACAGACAGGTGAATGGAGAAGACTCCATAACAATGAACTACATGGTCTTTATAGGAAGCCAGATATAATAAGAACAGTTAAGTCCCGTAGACTGCGATGGGCAGGACATGTTGCGCGTATAGGGAATGAAAGACGTGCATGGAAACTTCTTGTAGGAAAGCCAGAAGGAAAACGCCCAGTTGGTAGACCAAGAATGAGGTGGGAGAATAACATTAACTATGATTTGAGGGAAGTAGATTATACAGGGAATGATTGGAAAGCATTAGCTCAGGATAGGAATGTATGGAGAGCTTATGTCCGTGCGGCGATGAACCTACGGGTTCGATAGTGCCAGTGAGTAAGTAAGTAAGTAAACAATTCCAGTTGCGAGAGGTGGAGATTGTATACTTCGTGGAGTGATGAGATGCATATTAAACAAGAGATTATGTTGTGATCTTGTATTTAAATAGGGTTGGAGGATAGCTACTGGAAGTGGGAGGTAAATAATAGGGAGTCGAAATATGATAAGAAAACTACAGTCAGATTCAGGAAGTTACTGTGTGTTTGGAATAGGGAGCTGGGTTGCCATTTTAACAGTATTCTCTTGAAAGAAATCCTTTAATAAAACTCAAGTATGCAACACAGCAGGTACATAGTTGTAAGTTGTAGTCGTCCAAGCCACCCCCTCTTAAAGAAAAAAACAGTTACCACTTGTTAGTGAGCTCGTGCGGACCTGTACTATCCTGTGTGAAAGTATCGACTGTCATATTTACTATAAAACTAGTCTGCATGCCGTAAAAGAAAAACTATGTTTTTAAATGTATAGTACGTAGATTTGAAAAAAAGTACAGCTAATCTTGCCCCTCCTCCCCTCCCTAAACAAACAAATACCTTTATTATGAGTTTGGCAACATCTACCCCTGTACGTAGGAGGACACTGGCCGAGCCCGTAAGGTCTGTCTCTAGTAACTTCCTGGGTTGAATTAGTGTGTAGATAGTGTAATTTTCTTCTATTTCTGAGAAGGAGCATACATAAAAAAGTTACAAAAACATTGGATAAAATATTCATAAGAAGATATTGATACAAATTATATCATAATTAAAATGAATAAAGCCAATATTATTTGAGAAGCGAAAATCAGAAAGGATCAATTGATCCTGAAAACCAGCTACTATGTAGTATGAAAAAGTAATGTAAATAGATGGACTTGAAAACTATAAAATGGCTGATGTTTCTGATTGTGTGGTTTCAGATACAACATGGTGCATGTAAATCCTTCAATCCTGCAGACTTCAAAATGGCCGCAACGTCTGGCTGCTTGTCTCGGTAATAAATTGAGATATTATGTTCACTTTGGAAAACACTATTTAGAATAACACTAATAAATTAGGGCTGGAGGTAAACAACAATAAAACTAAATATTTAGTCACACGTAAAATACATTGTAATGGAAATGGACAGTTAATGACAAATGAGGGAAAGTTTGAAAATGTGATTGAGTTCAAATAGCTGGGATGAAATAACTAACTAACTCACTGGCACTATCGATGCCTAAGGTTCATGGCCGCGCGGACATAAGCTCTCCACACATCTCTATCCTCAGCTAAATTTTCTAATTTTTCCCTGTATAATTTACTTCTCTCAAATCATGGTTAATATTATTCTCCCATCTCATTCTTGATCTACTACTTGGCATTTCCTCTCTGGTTTCCTAAGAAGCTTCCATGAATCTCTTTCATTCCCGATTCGTGACACATGTCCTGTCAATCGCAGGCTACGAGACTTAACTGTTCTTATTATATCTGGTTCTCTATAAAGATCATGTAGTTCACTGTTATGTAGTTTTCTCCATTCACCTGTCTGTTCATCTCTCTTTGGTCCAAAAATTGTCCTAAGAACTTTATTCTCAAATAATTGTAATCTCCTTTCCTCCCTTAAAGTAAGAGTCCATGTTTCGCACCCCAGTTTTATATATTTTCAGTTTAACTTTTTTAGAGAAGTTGGGACGACAAGAGTCCCTGTAATGTAAAATAGCATGTATTTCTAGAATTGTGCCTAAGTTTAATATTTGTCTCTTCTTATTAAGTAACTATACTTAAGTTTACTATCCACCAGTATTTTTCCCCTCATAGTTGGGCAACTTTTCTATAAACAAATTTATTTCAGGTGGTCAAGATAAATGGGACACCCTGTATGTATGTATGTATGTATGTATATATATATATATATATATATGGTCCACTGCTGTGGTCTCGAGATAGCGTGCTGCCTTGTCACGCAGCGGGCCCGGGTTCGATCCCCGGTCGGGGCAGTTTTTCTGGGTGAGGTTTTTATCGGGGTTTTTCCTCACCTGTAAGGCAAATGTCAGGAAAGCTTTAAGGCCCAAATGGTCCCCGAAATCATATGGCCATCATTATCCTTATCATCATTATCATCCTTCACCGGTGTGGAAGCTACAACACCTACAATTCCCTAGTAAAGCTGCAAGCACAGTATGAAAATGCTATGATTGCAGTGAAGGACCTGCCTTCGGGCAGAATTACTATGGATATATATATATATATATATGCATATATGTGTGTGTAATATATATTTTTATAATGGCTACTTTAGCTAACTATTAGGTAAAATCCATGATGATGTGTAAATAATTTTCGAAATATTTTATTAAAAACAACCGCAATAGCTTCACTCCAATGAAGAGGAAAATTATGTGTATTTATATATATATATATATATATATATATATATATATATATATATATATACACTAAATACGTCCCGTTTGGGGACAAGGGTGCTCCCTACCTGGAATTTCTCAACCAAGATATTGTAATTACACTTATTTACCTACAGATGTCACCAGTGAAATGTGGTTAGCACATCGCCTCAACGAAATTTCTAATAAGCAACTAAGTTGTTACTTGGATGGACAAAGATAGATAAAAATATTGTACAAAGCATTTTTAGTCAAGCTGGCGGTTCCTTTACGAGTCTGAAAATCTTCAGAATCTAGCCACGCGGCTTTGTGTTCCTCCCGGAGAAATTGTCATTAGCTTTTTCCATTTCAAAAATCGATCTCCCTGTAACTCTGGGGACTAGAGTCAAGGAATATAACATTAGACTAACATAACGTTTTCGTGCTCTTATTCCGTTACAGCTGCTATTGCCATGGCGTCTGTTGGAACTCTGGGTGCCTGGACTTCCCCAGCACTGCCAGATCTCCAGCAGAACAACACGGCCATCACAGATGAAGATGGTTCCTGGATAGGTTCACTTGGGGGCCTGGGTGCTCTGATTGGTTCTTTACCAGCAGGACTGCTAGCAGACAGACTGGGACGCAGAACTGTTCTTCTGGGACTCACTCTGCCTTTCCTCCTGGGCTGGGTCATTGTTACCATTGGTCAAAAAAATGTAAGTACATTTGGTACTCGAATATATTTTCAACTTCTGTATAGATTAGAGATTCTTATTGAATGGGTACAAAGAGGTTAATAACAACTATAATAATGATGATGTTAATAATAAAGCAAGCATCGTAAATCAGTAAGTTGCCATAACTGACAAAACTTAAATCTAACACTTAATTTTAATTTCACACCGTTCCTTTGAGGTTTTTAAAAATATAACTGCCACACATTAATTTAAATTTTGGGAATTTTGTAATATAGTTTCTAAAAATAAAACATATGTATCGAAGAAAACTTGGATAGGAGTACAAGCAGCTATGAATATCAGAGGATTGGAGGAAGATCAATTGATGGACAGAGAGAAATGCGTTTGGTTTCCAGAAGATGACGGCAGCTGCCATGATACCGGATGATTACACACACATATATATATATATATATATATATATATGAATATGAAAGTTTGCTTGGGTTTTCCGCATTTGGATTCAAGTTCGGCCTCTGGACACTGATTCCGACGTTTCGGCATGATCCCACATGTCATTATCAAGGAATGAGAAGTTCGAGTCACAGGTTTAGGTCTTATATAATAAAATACATAGAGTTTTCGCTGTGGTCCGTTTCCTAAGACGTACGCCCATCCATGGTTTAGTTCTTATGTTGTTAAACATCTTTAGTTTTCAGTGTGGTCCGTTTAACTACATAAGAACTAAACCTTGGATGGGTGTACGGCTTCCGAAACGTACCACACTGAAAACTAAAGGTATTTAACTACATAAGAACTAAACCTTGGATGAGTGTATACGTCTTCGGAAACGGACCACAACGAAAAATCTATGTATTTTATTATATAAATCTAAACCTGTGACTAGAACTTATCATTCCTTGATAATGACATGTGGAATCATGCCGAAACGTCGGAATCAGTGGCCAGAGGTCGAACTTGAATCCAAGACGCGGAAAACCCAAGAAAACTTTCATATTCATACTTATATCCGCGAAAATCTGCAATATAACACATATATATATATATATATATATATGGAGCTGGTCCCTCGTAAAATCATTAATTAAGTTATATTCTTTGTTTTTCAGGTAATGATGCTGTACACTGCAAGATTCATTCTGGGATTGGCAACCGGTGCTTCCTCAGTGGTAGCACCTCTCTACACTGAAGAGATCTCTGAAACAATCATCAGAGGAGAACTGGGATCTTACCTAGATTTTGCTATTGCTGTTGATATCCTGTATGTCTATGCTTTCGGCGCATTCGTCTCCTACATCTGGCTCTGTATATCATGTCTTGTTCTTCCACTTTTCTTCGCTGTAACTTTCTTCTGGATGCCAGAATCCCCGATGTATCTTTTGTCAAAAAGACAGAAAGGTTGAAGCAGAAGAATCTCTAAGATGGCTTCGTAATGTTTCAACAATGGACACTCCTCCAGGCATCAAAACAGAACTCATTGAAATGGAAAAATGTTTGAAGAAACCTTGTGATAATTCTAAATTCTTCAATAGCTTCTCCAGACGTTCACCAGTCTTGAAGTCATTGTTTTTGGTCGTTGGTTTGAATGTATTTAAACAGCTGACTGGGATATGTCCGGTTATTTATTACACAGTGGATATATTCAGAGCATCTGGTAGTGAATTATCCCCTTATTATTGCACCCTGATTGTAGGGTCAGTTGAACTCCTACCAAATTTGATCGCTATTTTTGCAATGGATCGACTTGGTAGAAGAATTATTTTGCTCACATCTGGTGTGGGAATGGCAATATCTCACTTGATTTTGTCAGGCTATTTTTTGGCAAAGGATCTAGGAAGTGACGTGTCTTTTGTTAATTGGTTACCATTGCTAGGCTTGAACTTGTACATAATGTGTTATAACATTGGGTTTGGACCCGTGCCATTCTTCATGTCTGTGGAGTTGTGTACAGGCGAGACCAGAGGGTGGATCACTTCTGTTGGAGGATTTTTCAACTGGCTAATGGTGTTTCTTTTAACCAAAGTATTTTTTCTGATGGTGACAGCGTGGGGGCAGGCTGTTACTTACGGTGTATTCAGTGTTTTCTGTGTTGGTGCATCTGTTTTTGTGTTTACGTGTATACCTGAAACCAAAGGTAAATCTAGGGATGAAATCCAGGCTATACTTTCAGGAAAGAAACATGTTAACACTTCAACCCAAACTCAATTGTAAAGCGACGATTGACGACAATCACTTCCCAATTATTTTAGATAAAACTGATTTCCCTGCACTTTTGTACGCCTCTAAATTGTTTGAGTGGCGGTTACTACATTATCTTTTGATTTCCCTGCACTTTTGTACGCCTCTAAATTGTTTGAGTGGCGGTTACTACATTATCTTTTGATTTCCCTGCACTTTTGTACGCCTCTAAATTGTTTGAGTGGCGGTTACTACATTATCTTTTGATTTCCCTGCACTTTTGTACGCCTCTAAATTGTTTGAGTGGCGGTTACTACATTATCTTTTGATTTCCCTGCACTTTTGTACGCCTCTAAATTGTTTGAGTGGCGGTTTACTACATTATCTTTTGATTTCCCTGCACTTTTGTACGCCTCTAAATTGTTTGAGTGGCGGTTACTACATTATCTTTTGATTTCCCTGCACTTTTGTACGCCTCTAAATTGTTTGAGTGGCGGTTACTACATTATCTTTTGATTTCCCTGCACTTTTGTACGCCTCTAAATTGTTTGAGTGGCGGTTACTACATTATCTTTTGATTTCCCTGCACTTTGTACGCCTCTAAATTGTTTGAGTGGCGGTTACTACATTATCTTTTGATTTCCCTGCACTTTTGTACGCCTCTAAATTGTTTGAGTGGCGGTTACTACATTATCTTTTGATTTCCCTGCACTTTTGTACGCCTCTAAATTGTTTGAGTGGCGGTTACTACATTATCTTTTGATTTCCCTGCACTTTTGTACGCCTCTAAATTGTTTGAGTGGCGGTTACTACATTATCTTTTGATTTCCCGCACTTTTGTACGCCTCTAAATTGTTTGAGTGGCGGTTACTACATTATCTTTTGATTTCCCTGCACTTTTGTACGCCTCTAAATTGTTTGAGTGGCGGTTACTACATTATCTTTTGATTTCCCTGCACTTTTGTACGCCTCTAAATTGTTGAGTGGCGGTTACTACTTATCTTTTGATTTCCCTGCACTTTTGTACGCCTCTAAATTGTTTGAGTGGCGGTTACTACATTATCTTTTGATTTCCCTGCACTTTTGTACGCCTCTAAATTGTTTGAGTGGCGGTTACTACATTATCTTTTGATTTCCCTGCACTTTTGTACGCCTCTAAATTGTTTGAGTGGCGGTTACTACATTATCTTTTGTTGTGAACACGATTTTCTAGATAATATACGAATGTCGTCAGTGTCGTGCTGTTCGCTTAGTTTAACTATGCCTCCCTTGTGACAACCATACATTCACTTTCCTTACTTTCCAATTTCTTATACATTTTTGTTTCTACATCATCCATCTATGGTAACTTGGTCCCTCAACTTTCGTCTTGCCATCTAGTTTGGTATTTAGTAATATATTTCTTTATTAGGATGCTTAGCGGATTTTATACGCCAAAAATACTCTAGGTGCTAGGTTCTGCGCGGACTAGTGAGAAAGATGGCGGTCCTGCGCAGTATCGTCCGATTACTGTACAACTGTGTAATACGTCCAGGGAGTAACATTAATTTCACTTCTGATGCACGTATTTCAGGTATAAAGTGTGAATTTTTTTGTTTATGTTTGTTTATCTATGCTTTCTAGCATATTGCATAGTGTTTTAGTTAGTTTATTGTGCAATTGTAATTTTCTCCCGTATTATGGAATTTTTACAGCACCTGACCATATCTGGTCCCTTCTTGACGTTGTGTTCCTGTTGCTCCCGTCCCTAGTCAATGCAAGTGTTGTTCACACCATTTCAACAGTCAGGTTGTCCTGCGCTTGAAGGGTTCGATGTGGGATCCTCAAGCCCTGTTTATAATTCATTAATATATGTACACAAAAATAAATATATTTACCAGCATAACTCTGGGATTCCTTTACCATTTTCAACCACACTTGATGCATTAGAATCTGGAAAAGTTCCAGCAAGGGTTATAAGATCCTAGCGCCCTTAAGGGGATGACAGTGAGGTTTAAATGAAATGTTATTAAAATGACTAATGTATAATGGGTACAAGGAAGGAACAATGTGTCACTTTCTTTTGTTCAAACGGAGTTGGAGGTGACATTATATTCTCCATGGAAAGCACTATCATTTAAGAGTGTGAAACATTTCAGACATGGGAGGTTTAATTACCTCCAAAGTTTGGGCATAGACTAAGATGTAGATAGAAAAGTAAGCAAGTTTCGGGTACATGCCACAAGTGGCGCTAGTGTAGAACTATATCGCTGACATCTAATATATTGCCGCGGCACTAATATGAATTTCAGCACCGTCTGATCCTCTAGGGAAGGAAATAAATATTTTTCCTTTGCCATATAAAGTCTTGCAGCCTGGAGGTCAACATTTAAACCCCATTTTCTCTTTTTGTACAATATATGTATCGGACATTTAATTTACAAAATGGCTAAATCCCCATACTCCCGAGTTCTCTGTAAACATGCCGCGTGCTTTGCATTTGTTTCATTAGTTACAAATTCTGTTACTATCAACTAAAAGCACTACCACTCCTTGTTCATTGTAGTTCCTCACAAATTGTTAGGTGTCACTGTACACAGTTTCTCGTCTGGATGTAATACTCTGTGGCTTGGCATTCAGGTAAGAAAGTATGGAAAATATGTTTTCTAGGTTTTAATGGAAAAGTGACATGTGATTATTTTTCCCAGTGCCCTTCATATATTCTAGCATAACTCAGAACCCCAGGAGTAATTTTAACAAAATTTGGTGCACATATAAACGTTGATGTGTAAAAGGTACTGTGGGGTAAGAGTCCACAGCTATCATTTTGAGCGGTAAAACAACCTACATTAATGTCGGATTAGCAGGTTTCAGTTTTCTGCAGCAGATGTCAGGGGAGCTGTATTCTCAACACGCACACCCTATTGAGTAACCCTAAGAAATTGGGGCTGGAAATAAAAGTCTTCTTCTTCTTCTTAAACTTAATTTGTAGGATTTTCATCCTGTTTATTTCCAAAATCACTCCTCGGAGGAAGACGTACTGGATGTGCACTAGCCTTTGTCGTATTTTGTTTCCGTCTTTGATCCGAGGCTTGATCCTTGGGACTGCGAGCAATGTATAAGATACACCTTGAAATGGGTTGCTAGCCCGTTTTCATGGCGGGTTTATTATTCGGGGTTTCCTTCCTAGGCCGATTGCCTTCACCCAGCTCCAGAGCTCAGCCTGCCCTGTTTTATTTCGGAGTTGTCTCTCCCAGATGGGTTGTCTTGCAGGACTAACGAACCACATCCGCCCGTTTGTCAATCTACAAGGCAGTAGATGTAGAGTTGCCTCTTCCGTCAGGTACACCGTACCGAAGGACTCCTTCTCCGCTGTATCTGCCGTTGAGTTCTTCACCGTAACCCTGGCAAGGGGCCCTCACAAGGTACTATCAGCTGTGCAAGCTGAACCAAGGTTTTTTTTTTTTCGAGGTGTTACTCCTCCCCCTCACCCTTTTTCAACCTGGCTTGGGACAGGCTATGGCGGGTTTAAAAGTCAATAAAACCAAATACGTTGTCACACATAGAAATGTATATAGATATATATTTAGATGTTATAACTAGAGGACGGATTTCTGCATATTTGCATGTTTTATTCCTTCAAAGATAAACATATGCATGGAAGAGGAAAATGCGTTTCGTGTCATTTGGAATCAATTGGCAACATTTTATAGTGCATATAAATGCATATTCAAGGGATTAGCGCATATTTCACTAATATGTGCATATGGGTGCATATATTATACTTTTTTCTCTTTTTAATACTAAAATATTAGTTTGTAACCCCATAAAATGACAAGTATCTGTTTTATTGTCTTGTTTTTTGCAAATGAAGACAATCTTGTTTTCATAGAAAGCCAGAATCCCTATTTCACATTTTCGCACAACCGTAACAATGCCAATCAGGTGGTCTGCAGTTTTAAATCTCAACAGGTCAATAAAGCAATCTGGCCTAAACCATTTCCTGAAAGGAAGTTTCAGAAGAGATGAACGTACTTGCGAGCAATGGACAGTTTATTGGTGGTAATTTCCTTGTTTTCGTTTTCAAGCGGCGATATTCTTTGAAGTTTGAACATCTGCTTTATTGAAACTGTCGGCATACACGACAAAGACTCAAAAATAATTCCTGAAATATACTTTCATGTGTGCAAAATATACTTGATTTGACACAAAGGAAGCCTGTTGTACATTACTGACCACGGTGACAAAACAAATCGGGAATCGAAGTTTAAATTCTTTTCTCAAATACCATTTTGTGAGTGTTAGGGCGGAATTCATTAAACCATCTTTACGCAAAGAGCGATTCTTTCCCCCTCTCCATGACGTAGAGTTATTCATAAAACCGGTTTTATGGAGTACGTCATGGAGAGGGGAAAAGAGTCGCTCTTTGCGTAAAGATGGTTTCATGAATTCAGCCCTTAGTGGACCAAGACAAGTGTTTTCAATGCAAGAAGGAAAAATCCAGTAAAATATCTTTACTTCATCAATGGATTGGTGGGAATCCTACATTAACCACAAATGGAAAAATTGTCCTATGCCAAGTCTGCAACAAACATGTATTTTAAATAACTTATTATCAGTTTATCAGATTATTGTCTACCGCTGTGGGCTCGAGGTAGCGTGCTGCCTTGGCACCCAGCGGGCCCGGGTTCGATCCCCGGTCGGGACAATTTTTCTGGCTGAGGTTTTTATCGGGGTTTTTCCTCGCCTGTAAGACAAATGTCAGGAAAACTTTAAGGCCCAAACGGTCCCCAAAATCATATAGTCATCATCATCATCCTTCACCGGTGTGGAAAGCAACGGGAAGCTACCACATCTACAATTCCCTAGTAAAGCTGCAAAGCATAGCATGAAAATGCTATGATTGCAGTGAAAGACCTGCCCTCGGGCAGAATTACTATGGATGGATCACACTATTAAATCAACATAATTCTGCAGTGAATATATTTTCATATATAATAAATTAAGGTGAAATACATTATAAATATTACAATTATTGCTTCATAAAAAAATGAATGAGAAAATAATGTATTTTACTATATGAAGAATATTAATTTGTGTGCATATTTTTAAATTTTAAGAGCATATTTTCAACGTTTTTGCTGCATACTTGCATGCATATATTTATGGTATTTACTGCATATAAATCCGCCCTGTAGGTATAACTACATTTTTAACATTTGGCAACGAAGACAAATATGATATGAAAAGAAAAATAAATGTTTGAGTCAGGTTGGTTGTGGATGGCCACATCGGTTCTCTGGGAGAAGTCTCAAGGTAAGTTTCGGCTTGAAGTGGTTCGTAGTTCCTTCGTTGGTACAAATTTCTATGTTAACGCATTACGTAAATAAATGTTGATCATTTATTTTTAAACAATGTCACTAAACTTCAACTCGGGTTCGACACACGGCCGGGTCGAGGGATGAGATGTAATGAAACCCTTACATGTATAGTTTGCGAATAAATATGATGCCGACCAACCACAACTGACACCCATCAAAATGGCTGATGGATTTATTGAAACTAAATAAATTAGATGAATGGGTAGAAATGGTGGAATGAAAGTTGTGGCAGGGTAAAACGTGAGAAAATCCGAAAAAACGTTTCCGTCTATCACAAATCCAAACGGAGTGGCCGAGACTCGACCTTCAGACAGGGATTACTTGGGATGCCACGGCTGGTAGAGTGACATCTACAGTTGGTCACTCAACTACGTTGTGTGGCGTCGGTAGGTCAATCCTGGTGGCGCCTTTGGGTCGTTGTAGCAGAATTTAAAAGTAAAAAAACAAACGCAAGTTGCGAGCGCACGGTCAGCCATTACGTGATTAATTATTTCTGATCTACGCTTGAGACGCCAGCAGTGAGAGACGAGCGTCTAACCCAGCGATGTAAAACACCAGCTCCATTTTTCGATTAGAGCAGGCCATTAAATCTTTAGTGGATGAAGGTCTACAGCTCAATGGTATTAAGAAACTGTTACTTTAAGCTGACTATTTAACTCATGCCCCAAACATGAGTCAATGACCAATCACGTTTCAATGATTTCTGTTTTACAACCAATCAGAGTCGTGTTTCACGAAATATTTATCAGTGTTATATTTACAATATTGAAGAAAGCTCCTCCTTTTTAATTTTCTGAACAGGTCTGACCATTATTTTGCAGTTACTGAGCCAACAAGAAATATGGCTACCAGATTGTATATATAGTGCATAGATTTCAACACATAGCGCTTGCAGGAGTTAATATAAAAACATTTGTAGCAATTTATTATACCACCAAAAAAAGAAACCACTGTTTGCACTTTCTTAAATGTATATTTTTCCCAGGTAACAATCCAGAAAAATATAATTGTCATATTTACATCATACGACATCAGAAATGAATTAATATACAGTTTGATGTGTTTCATTTTTTCTCCACTAGAGAGCATTCTTACAATATTGCGTTCCTTTGGCAATAAATAGTATGATCTGGTTGCAGTTGATAAACAAGAGAAGCAGATGAAGCGTACCTATCGTTTCTCATTTGTTTTCAAACATCGCCGTTTACATTAAATATATAAATATTTTAAAATAACTATAGTTAAATAATGATTTGTAAGTAAACAGCTTAATTGTATTCGTTAAATAGTCCTAACAAATGCCTCTCTTGATTTCCAAATTCTCTAGATAAATTCACTCCTCACTTCATGAGTCATGAATTTATCGATAATTTGGAAATCACTCGTGGGATTACTTATGACTATTTAACTCATGCCACAAATGCTAGTCAATGATCAATCACGTTTCAATGAATCTTGTTTTACAACTAATGACAGTCGTGTTTCACCTCGCTCTTTATCGATTTCACTTTATCAGCTCCTGCTTTTGTGATAAAGAAAGCTCCTCCTCCTTTTTAATATTCTGAACAGGTCAAGCATTATTTTTCTCCAACAAATACATTGAATATAGCAAATAATGAAACGATTCCTCGATTTTACTGAGTTGTTTACTAAAAAAAATAAATGAATAACCCGTAATGTTGATTATGATATATAGTTTGATGTGTTTCATTATTTCTCCACTTGGGTGCACTCTTACAATATTGCGATCTTATTTGGCAATAAATAATATGATCAAGCAGCAGTGATTGAACATAACCTCACATTTATTTGTTTTCAAACATTTACATTAAATATATAAATATTTTAAAATAACTATAGTTAAACAATGATTTGTGAGAAAACAGCGTAATTTTATTCGTTAAATAGTCCTAACAAATGCCACTCTTGATTTCCAAATTCTCTACATAAATTCACGACTCACGAATTTGGAAATCACTCGTGGCGTTACTTATGAAGATGTAGTCTATTAGGCGATAGCGAGGTGATACTACGGGACAACACGAACACTCTATAGAGTAACACTAAGAAATTGGAGATGAAAATAAACATCAATAAAACTAAATATATGGACACTCGTAGAAATGCATTATATGATGGAAATGGACAGTTAAAAACAAATAAGGACAATTTTGAGTAATTGGCTGAAATTAAATATCTAGAAACAATAATTACAAACATGAATGAGATGCACAAAGAAATTGAACATAGACTCAATTCTGGAAATGCATGCAATTATGCATTTTAGGGTTCTTGTCGTCCCATCTTTTCTAGAAAAAAATTTAAATGAAATATATAAAACTGTTATTCTTTCAGTTGTATTATATGGATGCGAAAAATGGACTCTTACTTTAAGTAAGGAAAAAGATTACGAGTATTCGAGAATAAAGTTCATAGGAAAATGATTAGACGAAAGAAGGATGAACCATAGGCCTATAATGAACGTATAGGTGAATAGAGAAGACTACATAACAATGAGCTACATTATCTTTATAGGAAACCACTTATAATAACAGTTAAGTTTCGTAGACTGCGATGGGCAGGACACGTAGCACGAATGGGAAATGAACGAGAGGCATGAAAACTTCTTTTAGGAAAACCAGAGGTAAAGCCCAAAAGTGAGGTTGGAGAATATCATTAACAATTAACCATGATTTGAATAAGTGGCTGAATTCAAATACCTAGGAACAATAATCACAAATAGGAATGAGATGCACAAAGAAATTAAACATAGGCTCAATTCTGGAAATGCGTGTTATTATGCATTACAAGGACTCTTGACGTCCCAACTCCTTTCAAAAAACGTTAAACTGAAAATATATAAAACTATTATTCTACCAGTTATGTTATATGGATGCGAAACACGGACTCTTACTTTAAGAGAGGAAAGGAGATTACGGGTATTTGAGAATAAAGTTCTTAGGAAAATTTTTGGGCCAAAAACAGATAAACAGAAAGGTGAATGGAGAAAACTACATAATAATGAGGTACATGATATGTATAGGAAGCGAGATTTAATAAGAACAGTCAAGTCTCGTAGACTGCGATGGGCAGCACATATGGCACGTATGGAGGATGAAGGAAAGACATGGAAATTCTGGTAGGAAAACCAGAGGAAACCCTCTCAGTCGGTAGATCAAGAATGAGGTGGGGGAATAACTTACTTACTTACTTACTCACTGGCACTATCGAACCCGTAGGTTCATGGCCGCACGGACATAAGCTCTCCATACGTCCCTATCCTGAGCTAATGCTTTCCAATCATTCCCTGTATAATCTACTTCCCTCAAATCATAGTTAATGTTGTTCTCCCGCCTCATTCTTGGTCTACCAACTGGGCGTTTTCCTTCTGGCTTTCCTACAAGAAGTTTCCATGCACGTCTTTCATTCCCCATACGCGCAACATGTCCTGCCCATCGCAGTGTACGGGACTTAACTGTTCTTATTATATCTGGCTTCCTATAAAGACCATGTAGTTCATTGTTATGTAGTCTTCTCCATTCACCTGTCTGTTCATCTCTCTTTGGTCCAAAAATTTTCCTAAGAACTTTATTCTCAAATACTCGTTATCTCCCTTCCTCCCTTAAAGTAAGAGTCCATGCTTCGCACCCATATAATATAACTGGTAGAATAATAGTTTTATATATTTTCAGCTTAACGTTTTTTGAAAGGAGTTGGGACATCAAGAGTCTCTGCAATGCATAATAGCATGCATTTACAGAATTGAGCCTATGTTTAATTTCTTTGTGCATCTCATTCCTATTTGTGATTATTGTTCCTAGGTATTTGAATTCAGCCAATTCCTCAAAATTTCCCTCATTTGTCATTAGCTGTCCATTTCCATTATATAATGTATTTCTACGTGTGACCATATATTTAGTTTTACTGATATTTACTTCCAGTCCTAATTTCTTAGTGTTACTCAATAGTGTGTGCGTGTTGGCCTTTAGTATCTCCTCGCTATCGGCCAGTAGTACTACATCATCAGCATAAACTAACAGCTTATTAATACCATTGAGTTGTAAGCCTTCCTCATTCTCTAAAGATTTAATGGCATGCTCTAGTACAAAATTAAATAGTAGAGGAGATAGTGCATCTCCTTGCTTTAACCCATTCTGGATTTCAAAAGTGTCTGAAAACTGTTTGCCTACACGCACCCTACTCTTTGTGCCATTTAGACACATTCGTATAAGTCTAACTAAGGGAATAACATTATCCATAATTTGAGCGAATTAGATAACACAGAGGATGATTGGAAAACATTAGCTCGGAATAGGGATGTATGGAGAGATTATGTTCATGCGGTTATGAACCTACGGGTTCGATAGTGGCAGTAGGTTAGGTACACCCTATGGGGTCTATGGGACAAACTTGGGATTAAATGGCATCGGTACTTTCACCAATTAGGTTATCACCTCGAAAAATATATTGAAAATGCTGTTATACGTCTGGTTTGTTTATATTACAACTGGAACTTAATATCTTCTGTGATATAACTCGAAAAATATAGTTTCGGTACTAATTTAATTGAACGTTCGGGCAAGACAACGTCTGTCTATCGGGTGCACTATCAGATATTAATTATTTAGGTTAACTTTCATCACTCACCTCGTATTCTTCAGATAAAAGTTTACTTAAATAAATGTTTGTAATGTTTCCCTGCAGGGGGGGGGGGTGTCATCATAAGTAATGCCACGAGTGATTTCCAAATTATCGATAAATTCACAACTCACGAAGTGAGGAGTGAATTTATCTAGAGAATTTGGAAATCAAGAGTGGCATTTGTTAGGACTATTTAACGAATAAAATTAAGCTGTTTACTCACAAATCATTGTTTAACTATAGTTATTTTAAAATATTTATATATTTAATGTAAACGGCGAACAATGTCTTGCATATGCTGACGATGTAATAATAACAGCAAGAACAAAAAATGCCCTACTGGAAACCTTTCACAAATTGAAAAACGAAAGTATAAAATATTGGCTTGTAATCAATCTAAATAAAACAAAATATTTAAGATGTATGAGAAATAAAACAAATTTGAATGAACTATAAATAGTGACTGTATTGAACAAATTAACTCCTTTAAGTACCTAGGTACAATACTAAACGATAATAATACTGTTGAAGAAGAGATCAAAACAAGAATATCGCAAGGGAATAAAGCATATTTTGCTAATTTCGATATATTCAAAAGCAAATTAATATCAAAAAATGTTAAATTCAAATTATATACAGCAATAATAAGACCAATCATATGTTATGGAGCTGAAACCTGGGTACTAAAAGAAGCACATAAATTAAGACTATTAACGTTTGAGAGGAAAATATTTAGAAGAGTGTTAGGTCCAGTAAAGGAAAATGGAATTTGGAGGTTAAGAAGGAATAATGAATTATACCTCAAGAATAATAAAGAAAATATAGTTAGTTTCATCAAATCCAAAAGATTACAATGGTTTGGACATACACTAAGAATGTCAAAAGGAAGATTGCCGAATGATATTTTGAATTGGAAGACCCAAAGATCGATGGGAAGATGACGTAATTGAAGATTTAAGAGAGATGGGGATTTTTTATTTGAAATCTACTGCACAAGATAGGAAGAAATGGCGTAAACTAGTTGAGAAGGCCAAGACATTCCACTGGAAGTCGTAGAGCCTGACGAAGAAGAAGAAGAAGACGATATTTGAAAACAAATCAGAAATGTGAGGTTATGTTCATTCACTGCACATTGATCATATTATTTATTGCAAAATAAGATCGCAATATTGTAAGAGTGCACCCAAGTGGAAAAATAATTTCTTCTTAGAGACTTTACTTTTACCAATATCTGTTTATTATAAAATATATTAATTGATAAAGAGCACCCCACGCTTTTGATGGTAAAATTATTTATTCCAAGCGTGTTTGAAATTAAAATAATTTTTCATTTTTTTAGTTCGGTTTTCTAATAAAGCGTGTTGTTTTAGTTTTTTTAAAACTATTATTTATTTTTAAACTAGCAAATACCTGGCGTGCGCTGCTACTCCTAAATAAATGTTAATGTGTTTTTATCACCAGCCGTGCGCTGTTATACCTGCCCGGGAATCTGCTTATCCCAATCTTCTTGTCATCAATGAAAGACAAAAATGGTTATTGTGAGTTATCCGTAGAAGATAAACATATGCTGTCGCGGACATTTTTGTAGAGTCTTTTTAGATGTTCAATTCTGTGTACATTAATTTTATGTATTTGTTATGGTTTAGGCAGCATAAGCCATTTAAGCGTCAAAATATGGACTTTATTTCACGTTTTTCACTACAAAGGCTGGTTTTTAGGGGCGAAGGGGTTGAGAATTACAACTCTCTTATAGCCTATGTTCATCTCCGGAATCTCCTGAACATTTTATTCAAAAAGCCCTATCACAATCGGATGAGCGGTATGGCAGAGTACGTTTGCCCGTGAATCTACTTATCCCGATTTTCTTGGCATCAATGAAAGACAAAAATGGTTATTGTGAGTTATCCGTAAGAGATAAACATATGCTGTCGCGGACTTTTTTTGTAGAGGTTTTTTTTAGACATCCAATTCTGTGTACGTTAATTTGATGCATTTGTTATGGTTTAGGCAGCGTAAGCCATTTAAGCGTTCAAAATAGGAACTTTATTCACGTTTTTCACTACAAAGGGTGATTTTTGCGGGTGAAGGGGTTGAATATCACAACTCTCTTACAGCCTATGTTCATCCCGGGAATCTCCTAAACATTTTGCAAAAAAAAAACATCAATATCGGATCAACGGTATGCCCGCACATAGAATACAAACAAACAAACCAACTAATAAACATTGATTTATATTGGATAAATGGGACAGGAAAGAGTACTTTTCATGCGATTAATCCACCGTAACCGGCTAAATAAATTGAAATGTTCCGTCGATCAAATTCAGATGGTACAGCAGTATAAAATTCCATCCAAAATTTAACATTGAGAGGCATCTCTATTCGGTTCTCTATGTTCCCTGTGATCGTTCTCTATGTTCTCTATGCCCTATGATCGGATGCTCTGTGTGTATCTTCGTTCTCTATGGTGTTTATGAACTTATCATGTTAAAAAAAAGATGGCACTTGTGGAAGAGATTAATGTAAAACTTTATCTTATGCAATAAAACATTAATAAACAGTAAAAATATGTTGCAATCGTCGAGTTGGTATCGCGTTGAACATTTGCATTTAATCCATTCAGGTTTATTAATACTGGCCGCTTCTTCACTTGTATATGATTATCGGTATATAATAAAATGATAGAGAATGTCTTCACCTTTAGATAGTCAGTTGTGCAATCAACTTGCAAAATCTGTGGAAGCCCTTACACACACTGGGCAAAAAACATTGGACAGGCATTTATTGAAGAAAATAAAGAATATCTGCAGGTATGCATACATTTAATTGGGCAGTTATTTTAATATTAGATCTGTCTTAAAAGCAACCACTTACGTAGTTATAAATAAATATCAACTCGTTCCCAACTCAGGATCAGGTCCAGGAATGAGATGAGATGAATCCCCTATATTTACAGACATCTGATGCAGCGTCACAGGAGCGGATGAATGAAATGAAACGAATGTAGTTATATTAAATAACTGAGATTAGGCCTTATGCCGGTTTATAATTATGAATATAAACATCTTTTGCAGGACATCTGATGGCTATGTGGAGCATGCTTATCATCTTATTATTTACCAACTTCAAAAAGAACATGCAGAAATACGATTCAGTGCTTTCCAGATATGTGATGAACTGTTTAGGTATGTATTTCTGACAATTATTAAATTTCTAATTAATAATATGGGCTGAGGTCTACAATTTGTCAATCACGATTTTCCATACATCCTTATGCCACTGTTGCACTACAAACTTTTGCCATTTATAATAATGTTTCATACTATTTTAAACATTTTGGAACATTCTATAAACATATCTTGGGGATTCATCAGTTAAACTTACCTGATATATTTTCAAAGCGAACCACATAATAATTATCATCCTTGTCACATGTTGATTATTATCGATATTGTACTAAAGTTTATACAGCTTATGTTAGATGGCAGCACGTCGCTATGAAATTTAAATGTCCAATCTTTGTAATAAATCCCCAAATCTATGTTAAAGAAATATATTAATAATATTAAAATTACCCAAATGCTTATTAAAAATGAGGGCTCAACTGCACTTTTACTAGCGCTTCATTTTTCAGTTATATTATTGTAAACTACAGCTCTTCTTTTGTATTTACTAACATTATTTAATATTTTAAACTTTTTCAAACAATTTTTATAACATTATTAGACAATTTTGAAGTATTTATTTAAATATGCAAATCACAATATTATGACACTGTTAGACAATATTGTGATGCTAACTGCTATTTTATCCACAGAATATATTACTTAGTCTATGATTTTTCTATCACTGTTTACATTCTTGTTTTCTAAAATAGAATTTAATATTCCAATTATTAGTCTGATGTTGAAATATGAAAATGCTTAAACAGAAATAACTCTTGACCATTACAAAACTTTAAAGAAAACATGAATACATAAATAATATAAATATAAATCAATTAACCTGGTCATTACTTGAATCCAGTTTTGTGGACAATACAGAAATAATAAGAAAAATGACAATATTTACTCACACAAGCACTCATGCATACCTTTTAGTTCAGCCGAGGGTTGGGGTCCATACCCCGGATACCCTACCCTGGCTTACCCGACCAAGAACCAAAACAACACAGCTTTCCTCGAGCTGACTGACGTCAACCAGACGATGATAAAATAACTGAATTGAATGAATGACCCTGTATACAACTTGCTTCACATATTTGAGTGTTCCGAAGAAGAGGGGAAGTTGTGCACTTACAGCGCAGAGGGTAGGGGTAGGAAGGTGAGTGGGAGTAAACAGAAAGAGGAAGGAAATTGTCACAGTTCATAAATCTCACTTAAGAGGGAGGATAACAGTACATAGATGTTACGTACCGAAATTTCACATTTAGTACAAATGTATTTCACAAGTTCAGTGAAAAATTTCACCAGCATTCTTGTAATCTACCCCATTCATCAATCACATGTATTATATATTTTACACATGTACTCTGTCAATGTGACTGTAATTGTGGCACGAATGGTGGAAGGATACAATAGGCATTTGTTTATGTTAGCGTCACTTTAAGAGCGGATAAGGTATAGTCTCAAAGGGTCATAAAACCAGTAAGTAAGACAAACTTCTTGCATAGAATCCCTAATACGTGTAATAACGGGCTTCCAATATAGACCCGGACCGGCCTCACGGGGTTTCACCCGTCAGGCAGCGCTCTCTCCTCGTCTGCATTTCACTTGCCAGCCACTCGTCCTTGAACTAGTCAGTTTACTATCGTTCGACAAGATGAGACGTCAGCTGACATTAGAGCAGCGCATTTATGTGTGTAAATGTTATTATAAATACGAATCAGCTCGTCGCGTTCGCGAGGAATTTATTCGGAACTTCCCTGGACAATTACCTCCTTCCAGATCGACAATCCACGATCTTGTGACTAAATTTGAGACCACTGGTTCAGTACAAAATAAGAAACACACGCGAAAGCATACGGTTCTCACCGAAGAAAAATTAGACAAAATTGGCAAAAATTTGTGGGGTAGCCTGAAAGACAAAGTGTACAAAACAAATCCGCACACATTGGAAGAACTGAAGAACAACATAAGAAATGAAATCAGAAACTTGACAGTGCCCGAACTACAGCGTGTCAATCTAAATGTGTTTACTCGGTATAATGCCTGTTTAACTGCGGGAGGACAACATTTCCAGCATTTTCTATAAGGTAAGAAACCGTTCAAGGACGGGTGGCAGGCAGGGTGAATTGCGGGAGGAAGAGACAGCACTGCGTGCCGGGTGAAACTCCGTGAGGCCGGTCCGGTTTTATATTGGAAGCCCTGTATATAGTGGTAAGAGTATTTGTGACATGATTTTTGCAGGAGGTCGCACTGCTTCCGAGAGCTGGTGATATCAAATCTGCAGCATGTGATGGAACTGACGTGCGAAACTTCAGACCGAGGTTTACCTCCGCCTCGCCCTGTAGCTCTGAATTTAAAACGTCTCGCTCTCCAGACAATGCAAGAATGGAACAAGGAGTTTGGCGATGGATACAAAAAACTACAACTTGGATATAATTTTCTTAAACACTGCAAGAAGGTACAATAATCACATTATTCATTGAGAAGTTTCCTCATCGTCAAGGTTTTTCTCCAAATCTTAATAATTAATAGAATGGAATAGATTTATTTAGCCTGGTGGAGTTAAGGCCATGTGGCCTTCTCTTCCACCCACCAGGACAAACATATGTTACATGTAAATACAAAAAATTACAATAATAGTCAAACTAAACAATTAATTATCTGTCAAATTGATTAAAAATGAAAATAATGTCTAATAATAAATCCATCCATCCATAGAAATTCTGCCCAAAGGCAGGTCCTTCACTGCAATCATAGCATTTTCATGCTATGCTTGCAGCTTTACTAGGGAATTGTAGGTGTGGTAGCTTCCCATTGCTTTCCACACCGGTGAAGGATGATGATGATGGTGATAATGATAAGGATGATGATGATGATGGCCATATGATTTCGGGGACCGTTTGGGCCTTAAAGTTTTCCTGACATTTGTCTTACAGGTGAGGAAAAACCCCGATAAAAACCTCACCCAGAAAAACTGCCCCGGCCGGGGATCGAACCCGAGCCCGCTGCATGACAAGGCAGCACGCTACCTCGAGACCACAGCGGTGGACGTCTAATAATACAATAAAATTAAATACAATTAAAATTAAATTAATGATAGAATGAATACAGAAAGGAATAACAGCTCGAATCTACTATACATAAAAAATTAATATAAAATTATAGAATATCATAGAATTATAGAATATTCACCTGGAAGGTCAAAGGATTCAAAATCCTGCCGATGATGGGACAAGTCCCGAAAGCACTACAGTTAAATGATAATTAAGTTGAGGTGACGGACCTTTCAGGTGAATATTCTATAATTTTATATTAATTTTGAATAAACCTCAACGGAACACATCATGAATCTTATAAAAGTTGATTATACATAAAAAGAAAAGAAAGAAAAAATACAAAGAAAGTAATAAACTATGATGAATTGAACTATCCCTTATTACACAAGGCATTAGGTAAATATATTAACAAATCCAACACTATTTTTATTAAATAATGAAAAAACAAATTATTAATTTTTAAAAAGTAATATTAGTGAACACAACTTTTAGAAAATACATAAATCACTACGGATTTGTAGATTATCAGTTTGTGATACACATTCACAAATTTCCTTTAATTAAAGTTCTCCATCGTTCTGTGTCTTGATCCGTTACACCAAATTTCCTCATTGAATGTTGTTGTTGGTCTTTCTTTTCTGTCCCAAGCTAGGTTGTGGAAGAGTAACAACCTCGTTAAAAAACCAGGATTCAGTACACTTGGCTGTGAGTGCCCCTGCCTAGGGTTTCAGGTACTACTGTCTTGTATTGTCTGTCCAACAGATCTGTGCCCCTGCCTAGGGTTTCAGGTACTACTGTCTTGTATTGTCTGTCCAACAGATCTGTGCCCCTGCCTAGGGTTTCAGGTACTACTGTCTTGTATTGTCTGTCCAACAGATCTGTGCCCCTGCCTAGGGTTTCAGGTACTACTGTCTTGTATTGTCTGTCCAACAGATCTGTGCCCCTGCCTAGGGTTTCAGGTACTACTGTCTTGTATTGTCTGTCCAACAGATCTGTGCCCCTGCCTAGGGTTTCAGGTACTACTGTCTTGTATTGTCTGTCCAACAGATCTGTGCCCCTGCCTAGGGTTTCAGGTACTACTGTCTTGTATTGTCTGTCCAACAGATCTGTGCCCCTGCCTAGGGTTTCAGGTACTACTGTCTTGTATTGTCTGTCCAACAGATCTGTGCCCCTGCCTAGGGTTTCAGGTACTACTGTCCTTGTATTGTCTGTCCAACAGATCTGTGCCCCTGCCTAGGGTTTCAGGTACTACTGTCTTGTATTGTCTGTCCAACAGATCTGTGCCCCTGCCTAGGGTTTCAGGTACTACTGTCTTGTATTGTCTGTCCAACAGATCTGTGCCCCTGCCTAGGGTTTCAGGTACTACTGTCTTGTATTGTCTGTCCAACAGATCTGTGCCCCTGCCTAGGGTTTCAGGTCTGACTACTGTCTTGTATTGTCTGTCCAACAGATCTGTGCCCCTGCCTAGGGTTTCAGGTACTACTGTCTTGTATTGTCTGTCCAACAGATCTGTGCCCCTGCCTAGGGTTTCAGGTACTACTGTCTTGTATTGTCTGTCCAACAGATCTGTGCCCCTGCCTAGGGTTTCAGGTACTACTGCCTTGTATTGTCTGTCCAACAGATCTGTGCCCCTGCCTAGGGTTTCAGGTACTACTGTCTTGTATTGTCTGTCCAACAGATCTGTGCCCCGATAAGATATGCGAACTAAAGCCTGACTGCAACAGTACTCTCGTTATCAGTGGAACGTCTCTTTCTTCCGCACCGATCTTTCAGCACGTCTTGCACCGTTCCATCGTCTTCAAACTTGTCTCAGATTCTTGTTATTGTTACCCTTGTTGGTGGTGGTGTCCCAAATTCAACCATCCAACGTCGTTGCACTTCAACAACATTCTCCACTTTCCAATAACACTTCAGTATCCACTTAAGTTCATAGAATGATAATCTCGCCGCCATTGTTGTTTATAAAGACGTGAAGATCGATGAACGTGTTGCTATGCTTTTCCAGTGCCTTGTGGATCAAACACAACAAAAATTGTATTTCTGTCTCATTTCGTTGCTGAGAAATAACGTTTCAAAGAGTGTATACATCAATTTGGGACACTCTGTATTTCTACTATTTCATTCATAAACAGAGTATATCAAGACATTTATTTGGGAATTTTACATTATATTATAAAACCAGTATGTCTTCTTTCGATGCTTCTATTATTAAAATGTCTTCTTAATAAAGAAGCCTCTATTTGCAAGATAGAAGCAAAGGTTTCATAGCATTTGGTGCGTGGGAATTAACAGCATATATATATATATATATATATATATATATATATATATATAAGAGAAAAATTTGCATTTAGATTGGAACTTGCTCAGGTAGCTCAGTCGGTAGAGTATTGGCCTAGAAAGCCAAAGGTCGTGGGTCAAGCCCGTCTGAGCATATTTCCGAACACTTCAATAACATCTCTTGGCTCCGTCTCACTGACAGATGTAAATTGCACTCTCTTTCACTACTTTTCAAGCTTCTGAATTCCTACACTCCTACTTACCTGGCATCCAGATTTGAGAAGTTTTCTTACCACAGTATTGACTCTAGGTCACAAGATAACAATCCCTCTTCATAGCACTTCCTCTTATTCTACTTCCTTCACAGTAGCCTCTGCCCGCTCCTGGAATTTCCTTCCTCAAGATATCAGGAGTTGCCGCACACTTGGCACTTTTAAGTCACGCTTATACAGTTACCTGTTGTCTAATAATTAATTTTTCTATTTTATTTAAATTTATACTATGTCATTAATAATTTGTTCTCTTTTTTTTTATGTATATCTTGTTCGTATTATGCATTAAATTCATTAAATCTAGAGTAAATCAAATTACATTATAAATATTAATTGTATTGTATTTATAACATGTGTTTTGCACTCTTTTAACTTTACTATCTAACCTCTCTTGGTTAACTCTTGTTTTTTTCGACCCCGACGCTATTAGGGCATCCGAGGGCTAGGGGTCTTTCCTTTCTTCCATTTCTTCTTTCCTTTATTTTCTTTTCTTCTCCAGAAAAGCCTGACCAGAGGCTATAAGATGGCAGCCCCATCACTGGTGTTGCCTTCCTTTGGCCGGCAACCAATCGAAGGGACTATTATTATGCTTTCAAGTCTTATACGAAAACACCATCTTGAAAGAATGAGTTCAAATCGGATCCCCAAAGCTGTTTATAATTATATACCAAGAGGACGAAGATCACTGGGCCGTCCTATGAAACGCGGAGGGAAAATTTTCTATAGGATCGTAACAGGCCTTGGCCTAATGCTTGGAAGGAAGAAGAAGAAGACATGTAATTCCTTATGTTTATTGTAATTTAGATGTAAGACTATTTTTTAAAACCTGGTTGAGTGGCAGACAAGGCCTTAAGGCCTTAACTGTGCCAGGTAAAATAAAGCTATTATTATTATTATTATTCTCTTGAAATATGAAGTAATTGTGTGTTTAGGTTGACTTCAATGCCATTCGGATAGAGAACGCAGCAGAACGAGCAATACAACAGGAACGAGACAGGAGATTGGCTGTCATTAATCAAGAGAAATTGAAGAAAGTCGCTGCAGAGATGACTGGTACGTCTTCTCCACAACAAAGTTATTTCTTAATTTGCATTTATTGGAAAGTAACTCACTGGTGTTTTAAGATTTAAATTAAACCTCATAGTGATTTGTTCCTCTATAAAAGTTCATTGTCATTATTGAATCCTGAGATTCATGGGTTGATATAAGCTCCCCTTGCATCCCTATCCTGAACTAATATTTTCCAATTGAATAGTTGTCCCGAAAATAAATGTAACTCACAAACATTTGAAAGAGTTTTCAGTGGATTGGTGATCTATTGGGAGAGTATCATGGCATGGTGCATTATTAAGGGCCGCATGCAAATACATTTGTCTCTGGTGAGCTGAGTTTTCCATGAGCACGTGCAAAGTTCGAAGTAGCAAGTCGCTGACTGGTCATGCATGAAAGTAGTTTTTTTCGTAATATTGGCAAGAAATTACCCAGAATTCTCAGCGATAAAACCACTTCCGTTATTTTTGTATGCTAGAAGAACACATTTACGCTTGCATCCCGTAAATAAAACCATATACGATGTCTGCATCGCGCGATATTAAGCCGATTCTCCTGTTCTTCCAGTTGAATTCTTGGTAGACTCTATCAAATTCCTCTTCTCCGCGTATAACGAAAACATGATCAAACTCTTCAAGGTCCGACATCTTGGATAAAGCAGCAAGGTTTCAAAGTACATCGGTTCCCATCGGGTTGCTCACGATTCGTTCTCTGCAAAGTCACCTCGCCAGGTAGCTTTGGAATTTCGACAATTATTATCGCATGAACAGATTTTTGAGTACGCAAAAAGTCTTTGGATGCAACTTTCTCAGCAGAGTGCAAGCTGAGAATGACTTTTACGGTCTAATGCATTCATAGATACGGCACTAAAACCTCTTATAAAACCTCTTACAGCTAGTCTTTGTTGTATAAATCTGTAATATTGAAAGTCTTAAAATAGCAATATTTTGTGAACACATTCACTGTTTCTCACATTTAGTAAAGTAATACCACCTTAAAAGATGTTCAGTAGAATTTGTTTAGAAAGTGGAATTGGGGTCCCGCGCCGTAGCCGAGCAGTTAAGGTAGGAAGCCTTGGCGCAGAGCTACAGGACTTGTGCTGGTTCGAGTCTCCATGGGGGAAGAAATTTTCTCATGGTATTTCGACCAGTATGGGACCGTTGCCCACCCAGCATCGTGAGGCAATTGGGTAGCTACAATAAGTAGCGGCTCCAGGTTGAGGAACCAGCTATAACGGCTGGGGGACTCGACATGCTAACCACATGTCACCCCTACAGTGGCTGTTGATCATCTACCTCTGTGATTGACACATGTGGATGTGAAGGGCCAGCAGCCGGCTGGTAAAAGGGCAACCGCTGAAAAGTGGAAAGACCCTCAATCGGAATCGGAATTGGGAAGTACTCGAACATCCACCAAATTCACGCATTCAATTTCAATCGAGAGTTGATATTCTTAAAGTTTTAGATCTATCAGATGAAAGAGATATCCAGAAATGGTGCTGCATAGTCTTTCAAGGATTGTTAACTTCACAGGAAACTATAAATGAAGTTCGTAATGTCAAAAATAATCTAAATAAATTTTTTGTGATGTTCTAACAGTGTTGCTATTACTAATTGAATGCCCTAGTATTTTACGTAATATATTTCTTTCAAAAGTTGCAAGTTTCATTATTTGGTGCTATGTTCTTCTTCTTATAGCTTTACAGCCCTTTATGGGCCCTGGCTGCTGTTAAGACACTTTTCCACGCATCCCTGTCCAATTCCCTCCTCGATCCCCAGACCCCGAGCTTTCAGAGGTCCTCCTCTACTCCATCCATCCATCTCAGCTTCGGTCTTCCTCCATCTGGTCTCAGTAGTGTAAGCTTTCTAGTGGTATTCTCCTCCTCCATTGTCATTACATGACCTACCCATCTCAGTCTGCCATGTTAATAACATTTACAATATCTTGGTGTCCACCGCTGTGGTCTCGAGGTAGCATACTGCCTTCTCATGCAGCGGGCCTGGGTTCAATCCCCAGTCGGGACAAGTTTTCAGGGTGATGATTTTTATTGGGGTTTTTTCTCACCTGTAAGGCAAATGTCAGGAAATAAAGCTATTATTATTATTATAAATATGTATATAACAAATTCAATTTCTTTGTAGTATTTTTGTGTTTCAGTGTAACTGTATAGAGTTGTGTTCATTACAGAGTTGGAACCGGAGATTGACAACACTTTAACAGCTCTGGAGAACTGCATGGCACTGCTACTGCCGACACTTGATGATTTCTTCATACAGGGTGGAAATAAACATTGTGAGGATGATGTAGAAACATCTGAACACAATAATGTCACACCCTCTACAAGCAATGCTGTAGATGATGAGATGGAAATTGAAAATAATGATTGTTTAAATTTCCGAGAGCATGGAATTGTCAATTCTAAATACAGCATTGCTATTTCTGTGAATACAGGTACGTAAAATCTCTGTGTGTGTTCTAATTCCACCCTCAGCACTTTACGTGCTTTGGGATCTAGACTGGCTGGATAGAGGCATTAATGTGCTGTATTTTCAATTTATGCACCACTTTGACTGACCACTTTACATAGACTATTTAACCCATGCCACAAATGCTAGTAAATGACCAATCACGTTTCAATGAATGTTGTTTTACAACCAATCACAGTCATGTTTCACCTCGATATTTGTCCAATTCTGTTTACCAAAATAAAGAAAGCTCCCCCTTTTAATATTTTGAACAGGTCAGAGCATTATTTTGCGGTGATTGACTCTCCAACAAATACATTAAATATAGCAAATAAAGAACAGATTCCTTCGAAGTACACATTTGATAATTGTGTGTTCAATAATTGTGTTCTTAAATACCGAGCGGTTAAGGTAGGAAGCCTTGGCGCAGAGCTACAGGACTTGCGCTGGTTCGAGTCTCCATGGGGGAAGAAATTTTCTCATGGTATTTCGGCCAGTATGGGACCGGTGCCCACCCAGCATCGTGAGGCAATTGGGTAGCTACAATAAGTAGCGGCTCCAGGTTGAGGAACCAGCTATAACGGCTGGGGGACTCGACATGCTAACCACATGCCACTCCTACACTGGCTGTTGATCATCTACCTCTGTGATTGACACATGTGGATGTGAAGGGCCAGCAGCCGGCTGGTAAAAGGGCAACCGCTGAAAAGTGGAAAGACCCTCAATCGGAAATAATGATTTTACTGAGTTGTTTATTAAAAAAATTAATAACCTATAATGTTGGTTATAATATACAGTTTGATATGTTTTAATTTTTCTCCACTTGAGTGCATTTTTACAATATTGCGATTCTATATGACAATAAATAACATAATCAAGTTGCAGTGGATGAACAAACGAATCATAACCAAACATTTCTCATTTTTTGTTTTTCAAACATCACCTTTTACATTAAACACATTTTATATAAATATATTAAATATTTTAAAATAACTATATTTAAATAATGATTTGTGAGTAAACAGTTTAATTTTATTCATTAATAGTCTTAACAAATGCCACTCTTGATTTCCAAATCTTCTAGATAAACTGAAAATCACTCGTGGCATTACTTATGACTATTTAACTCATGCCACAAATGCTAGTCAATGACCAATCACGTTTCAATGAATGTTGTTTTACAACCAATGACAGTCGTGTTTCACCTCACTCTTTATCGTTTTCTCTTTATCAGCTCCTGCTGTTGTGATAAAGAAAGTTCCTCCTTTTTAATGTTCTGAACAGGACAAAGCATTATTTTTCTCCAACAAATACAATGAATATAGCAAATAATGAAAAGATTCCTTGATTTTACTGAGTTGTTTACTAAAAAATAAATGAATAACCCGTAATGTTGATTATGATATATAGTTTGATGTGTTTCATTATTTCTCCACTTGGGTGCACTCTTACAATATTGCGATGTTATTTGGCAATAAATAATATGATCTAGCAGCAATGAATGAACATAACCTCACATTTCTGATTTGTTTTCAAACATCACCGTTTACATTAAATATATAAATATTTTAAAATAACTATAGTTAAATAATGATTTGTGAGTAAACAGCTTAATTTTATTCGTTAAATAGTCCTAACAAATGCCACTCTTGATTTCCAAATTCTCTAGATAAATTCACTCCTCACTTCGTGAGTCGTAAATTTATCGATAATTTGGAAATCACTCGTGACATTACTTATGATGAATTATACTTGTATTGTGTACAGAGAGGAGTGGAGGATCAGTGTATTTTGTTTTTTTTCTAAAAGAAAAATTCATGGAAATCTATTGGAACATGACTTCTTAGCTCATATCTCTATGTTCTTTAACACAGAACTGCGGTACCGAGAGTCATTGCTCCCATCATCAGCTGCTGTCACGACTGTCGATTCTTCATGATGCCGATCATCTTCTAAACTGCCATCTAGTGTTGATTTGAAGAACTTTGCAGTCAAATTTTGTTCGTCCTGACAGAAGTTCTTCAAATCAACATTAGATGGCAGTTTAGAAGATGACCGGCATGATGATGGGAGCAATGGCTCTCGAGACTGCAGTTCTGTGTTAAAGAATGTAGATATATGAGGTAAGAAGTCATGATTCAAATTGATTTTTATTAATTGAAAACCTCATAATGTAAAATTCTTCTTCTTCTTCTTCTTCTTCCTTCCAAGTATTAGGCCAAGGCCTGTTACGATCGTATAGAAAATTTTCCCTCCAGCGTTTCATAGGACAGCCCAGAGTCCCAGCTTTAATATATGAAGAAAATTATATTTGAAGAGAAAAATATATGCTCAGACCGGGATTTGAACCCAGGACTTTTAGTTTTCTATGCCAATGCTATACCAACTGAGCTATCTGAGCACTCCAATGTAAACATACATTTTTTCTCTTTTACGTTGTTAATTTTGATGTACTGGAATTAATAGTGCATATAAGAGAAAATTTTGCATTTAGATTGGAGTTTGCTCAGGTAGGTCACTCTGTAGAGCATTTGCCTAGAGTGTGAAAGGTCCTGGGTTCAAGCCCCAGTCTGAGTGTATAATTTTTCTGTTCAAATTTAATAAACTAATGTTTTCTCACCATTTTTAGAATCTGTTATTTTTAGTAAATAATTAGAAATATTCTGATTATAGCATGTTTGTACTTTTTTTTTTTACCTGAGACACAGTCTATTGTAAGATACTACCAGAGCATTGAAATCCCATCAACAGAAATGTTTAAGATAAATTAAAATGTTTCATATCTCTTGTCATAATTAATCTTCTAAGTATATCGCAATTTCAGGGCATTGGCAGCCCCATCCTCAGTACATCTTGACAACTGATGTTATGTCGATCAGAAGAACCACTTCTTCCCTCTGTTGGTGGACCGATAAACCTCTGGATCAGGTCAGAATTCGTGGGAATTTTAAAGTTCATAAGTTTTTCTTTCTTGTTTTTCTGGAATATAGATTTTTTCCCAAACCGTGAGTTCCTTTTGTTTTTCTATTTGTTTAATTAGACTGGCTTTTCATTCTTTTAAAAGAGTGATCCCACAACAGGCCCGGAGGCCCTTGGGGTAGTAGGAGGTTAAGGCTCCCACTTTTTCTAGACAATCGACACTTTATGTCAGCCCTGCATGACGGCCGCCTTTACCCCAGAACAAGCGTCTGGTACTCATTTCCGTTAGAGGCTGAGTCGACCCCAGGGCCATAGTGCCGCCAGAGGATTTGAGTCAGTTTAAAAATCCTGACCCCAATGGGACTTGAACCCTCGACCCTCCAGCTTGTAGCTTAGTGCCTTAACCACTAAGCTACGGCGTGCCCCCCAAGTAAAGTGATCCCACAACAGGCCCAGAGGCCCTTGGGGTAGTAGGAGGTTAAGGCTCCCACTTTTTCTAGACAATCGGCACTTTTTGTCAGCCGGGTTGTCAACCCTGCATGACGGCCGCCTTTACCCTCAGATCAAGTGTCTGGTACTCATTTCCGTTAGAGGCTGAGTTGACCCCAAGGCCATAGTGCCGCCAGAGGGTTTGAGTCTGTTTAAAAATCCTGACCCCAACGGGACTTGAACCCTCGACCCTCCAGTTTGTAGCTCAGTGCCTTAACCACTACGCTATGGCATGTCCCCGGCTTAATTAATCTAATTAAGCAAATAGAAAAACAAAAGGAACTCACGGTTTGGGAAAAACCTAGAAAGAAAATCTTATGAACTTCGAAATTTCCACGAATTCTGACCTGATCCAGAGGTTTATCGGCCCACCAACAGAGGGAAGAAGTGGTTCTTCCGATCAACATAATATCAGTCATCAAGATGTACTGAGGATGGGGCTGCCAATGCCCTGAAATCGTGATCTATTTAGAAGATTGGTTTATGACAAGAGGTGTGAAACATTTTAATTTATCTTAAATTAAACCTCATAGTGATTTATTCCTATAAAACTTCAACAGAAATGTTTGTTAATGTCTATACAAAACAGATAAATATTAAGTTATGTACGTAGCAAATAACACTATGAGGTTTATTTTAATTTTGTTGAGTTTTTTCTTGACTCACCTCATACTTCTTAACTCCCTCCAAGATCTAGATTTCGTCACTGTATTTGTGACATTCTCAATGCTGTTCATATTCACAACCGACGTCCAATGGTCTCTTCTCCTGCAGACTGACCTCTGCGCCATCTGATGGCTGACCGACGAACTTCCAAATCAATCGTCTCTCCTTATCACCGGGTATTTCAAAATCCATAGTTATGTTTTTATTCTTGCATATGTAATTTTTTTTCCCAAATTGTGAGTTCCTTTGGTTTTTCCAATTGTTTAAGTAATTTTGTTTTCGTTTCTATTCTATGTTTTTCTGACCAGACATGTGCAGCTATTGCAGATTTTTCTGTTTCTCCATTTTTAACATTTCTGAGGTGTTCCTTTAATCTTGTATTTAGATTCCATTTTGTTTTTCCTACGTATATCTTTTCACAATCCTTAATTTGATAAATTCCCGATTTTTTGCCGTCTTCAATCTTTTCATTTTTGTTGGTTTTTATTAAATTACCTAAACTGTAATCATTTTTCGATGCTAATTTAATGTTGAATTTGTTGAAGATTTTTTTAAACTTGTCAAATACTAAAGGGTGGTGTGTGAACTTCTTGAATTTTTTACCAATATCTTTATCTGTGTGAAGAGTACTTTCATTAATAATGAGTGGAGAACATATTTTAATCGACTCACCTCATACATTTTCAAACTTCTTTGATACCGACGGTTTCAGACAATATCATGTCCTTCATCAGTCATGGCGTCCACTGATGAAATTCCGTGATTGTTGATTTCTTTAGTGATATCACCTCTTGTGCTGCCATCTTTCATTGGGATTATAAACTTTGTAATTAAATTTTTATCCACCGGAATATCGAAATTCATAGATCGATATTTATTCTTCTGAATGAATATCATTTCCCAAATTGTCAATTCCAACAGTTTATCCAACTGTTTTAAAAGTTTCGCTTCTTTTTCAATTTTATGATGTTCTAGTAAACTATGTGCAGCAATTATATTATTTTTGGTCTGGACATCTTACCTCAATATTACGAAGAAAAAAGAAAAATTGAATTCAAGATTCATAGGAAAGAAACTCATACGGAAAATTTTATAAAATCAACAGGGTTCAATCCAATTGGACATAAATTAGCAGCATTTAATAGTTTAACTCATAGATTGGTAAACTTACCCTTAAACGAAGAAGATTTCAAACATGAGAAAAAACACATAATCAAAGTAGCAAGAGAAAATGGGTTTGATGAAAAAATGGTACATAAAAGGATAGAAAAGTATAAAAAACAAAAAAATGATAAACAGAAGTAATCTTGAAAAAGAAGAATCACCTATGAAAAAATATAGGAAATTCACATATCACCCCTGGGTACATAATAAATTTCAAAATATATTTGAGAAGTTTAATATTAAATTAGCACCAAAAAATAACTACAGTTTAAATAAACTAATAAAAACCAACCAAAATGAAAAAACTGATAAAAATAAAAAGTCAGGAATATATCAAATTGAATGCATGGGTTGTGAAAAGATATATATAGGGAAAACAAAAAGAAACCTAAAAATTAGAACCAAAGAACACATAAGAAATATTAAAAATGGAGAAATTGAAAAATCTGCAGTTGCTGCTCATGTTTGGTCTGAAAAACATAATATAAATTCAGACACTAAATTATTAAAACAGTTAGAAAATACAAAAGAGCTGACTATTTGGGAAAAAATTTATATTCAGAAGAACAGAAACAGAGTTATGAATTTTGATATTCCGATGGAGGGTGACCTTGTTTGGAGGTTCTTTGGCCAACCACAGGATGGAGCTGACATCGACATCCAGGTGGTGCAACATAAATAAAACCAGTCTGGGAAAGCTGACGATAAAACAGAATTGTTTTGAAACATGTCCAATTGAGGTAAGATGTCCAGACCAAAAATAATATAATTAAAATAACCTCAAAATATAACTTCCTAATATTAAATATTATGTAAAGCAATTTCATTAATCATTTTTTGTTCCCTAAATTTATTTATTTTCTTGTGTATCATCTTTTCTTGAAATCCATTATCCTTTGCAATTTTTTTGATGTGTTTTTTCTCTTTATTGTAATTTTCTTTTCTCATGGGTACATTCACAAATCTGTGTGTTAAACTATTAAATACTGCCTGTTTGTGTGAAAAATGGTATAATGAAAGATAAATATTGCATGTTTATGTGCTGAAAATTTTATGTAATGTAGTGTTACCTCTCATAGTAATTCTGTTACATTAAAATATTGTGTTTTGTTTGTAGTAATTCCGACGGTGAAAGAAAATGCAGAAAATGCTGCAATATTTGAAAATGCAAGAGATATGCACACACTTATCAAAAACCGGTATTTACCATCTGTTAAAAAATGGATACAGATCATCACTAAAGCTTCAGGTTGGTATAAAGAATTAGAGATTCTGTAAAAGATTAGGCTATAAATTCCATTTCTAAGGAAGGGCCATGCCATAGCCGAGTGGTTTAGGCATGATGTCTGCATTGGTGCAGAGCTACTGAACTTGCATTGATTCATGTCCCCATATGGAAGAAATTTTCTCCTGGAATTTTGGCCAATATGGGTGCCTGCCCAGTATCGTGAGGAATTTGGGAAGCTACAATAAATAGCAACTCCAGATTGAGAAAACCAACAATAACGGTTTAAGGACTCAAAATACTGACCATATGTCACTCCTATACTAGCTGGATGATCGTTCATTTCTTTGCTTAACACATGTGGATGTGAGGCCAGCAGCTGACTGATAGGGCTAGAGCCTTCTAGGTCTGTTGTCCCCAGAGTTGTAGTATTTACAAGGGAGGAGAAAATATTACAAGTGTTTGGGAATAAAGAGATTAGGAAAATGTATGGACCTAAGAGAAGTAAACAAGCAAATGAATGGAAAAAAGCTCCGTAACAGTGAGCTATATAATCTTAATGGGAAACCAGATGTAATAAGAATAGATAAGTCTCTTAGATTGTGATGGCAGGACATGTGGCATGAATGGGGAATGAAACAGGGGATTAAATATCTTGAAAAGTGAAGGAAAAACATCAAGTAGGTAGGCCAAGATTGAGGTGAGAAAATAACTTTAACTGTGATATGAGGTAGGTGAATTGTACGAGAAAGTTAAGTGTCTTTTGATATTTAAAAATATATCTATATGTGATTTATATTTTTCTTTAGATGTCCCAACTCCTTTCAAAAAACATTAAACTGAAAATATATAAAACTATTATTCTACCAGTTATATTATATGGGTGCGAAACATGGACTCTTACTTTAAGGGAGGAAAGGTGATTACGAGCTTTTGAGAATAAAGTTCTTAAGAAAATTTTTGGACCAAAGAGAGATGAACAGACAGGTGAATGGAGAAGACTACATAACATGAACTGCATGGTCTTTATAGGAAGCCAGATATAATAAGAACAGTTAAGCCTCGTAGACTGCGATGGGCAGGATATGTGGCACATATGGAGAATGAAAGACGTGCAGGGAAGCTTCTTGTTGGAAAACCAGAGGGAAAACACTCAGTAGGTAGACCCAAGAATGAGGTGGGAGAATAACATTAACTATGATTTGAGGGAAGTATATTACACAGGGGATGATTGGAAAACACTGGCTCAGGATAGGGATGTATGGAGAGCTTATGTCTGCGCGGCCATGAACCTACGGGTTCAATAGTGCCAGTGAGTAAGTAAGTGATCATATTATATGTGAAAAGAAAAATATACGCCTAGACCGGGGATTTAAACCCCAGGACCTTTGATTCTCTATGTCAATTCTCTTCCATCTGAGCTACCCAGGCCTCTAATCTAAACGCGTATTTTTCTCTTATACATGGTTAATTCCCTAACCCCAAATGCCAGAGCCGTTGCTACGATTTTTGCAATAAAAATTCTTCTTAATAAAGAAGCTGCCATTTGCAGGAGAGAAGATATTCGTAAACATTAGCTCATGATAGGGTTATTATGAGAGGTTATATCCCCATGGCCATGAACCTCTGGGATTTATAGCGCCAGTGAGTTAGATGCAAGTCCCCTGAAATGAATGAATGTTTGTTTGCTTGCAGGGAACTCTGATGAACTGAAAAAGATTATAGATTTGAAACAGAAATTAGAGAAGGCTGTGGAAAAATACATACAACTGATATCTCGCAGTGTTCTGGAAAGTTGTAGCGAGTCATCTGACTCTGATTTTGAGGAAGTTGAAGAGAAAGATGGCTACGAGGACAAAGCGCATGAAGAATTACTGTTACCTGCAACAACTCCAACAAAATTAAAACCTAAGAATCAACCCTCTTGGAGCATTTGGTCAGAAGAAAATAACGAATTGGTAATTAGATTATATTTGAAGAGAAAAATTTTCGCCTAGACTGAGACTCGAACCCGGGACATATGGCTTGCCGGGCCAAATGCTCTACCAACTGAGCTACCGAGGCGAGTTACGACCTAGACGCAAATTTTTCTCTTATATACGTTGTAATTCCCTATCGCCAAATGCTTTTGAAACCATTGTTTCTATCTTTGCAAATGGCAGCTTCTTAGTTAAGAAGACATTTATTGGGAATTTAACATTACTTTATAAAGCTAGTAAGGCTTCTAATGATGTTTTTATTATTGATTTAACATTTCTCACTGAAAGATAAATTATATTTGAAGAGAAAAATTTTCGCCTAGACCGGGACTCGAACCCGGGACCCTTGGCTTTCCGGGCCAAGCGCTCTACCAACTGAGCTACCGAGGCGAGTTACGATCTAGATGCAAACTTTTCTCTTATATACGTTGTAATTAAGATATCAACCTGCAGGAAGAAGAAGACCAGGACGTCCACCCAAAAGACTTCTGGATGGTGTTTCTCTTGAAGCTGAAACAGGTCAACAAATGGCCTAAATTCGTGAATGTACTATGATGATGATGATGATGATATAATTTTTTGTCAATAAATAAATAAATAAGGAATCTAGGAAGTTCCTAATTATTGGTACCATCTTACCTTGTGTCCAATCTTGTTTCCCCTAAAATACGATGTTGCCTAAGAACAATGTTCCTATCGATGACAGTTCTGTACACAATTCAGTCATATGGCGGGTATAAGTAGCAACACAATATCCCAATAGATGGTGTTGGCGAAGTAATACCTTATGCAAGTTTGTTTTTACAGTACAACAGGAACTCAGCTCTGAATTGATATAATTGATTAATTCAGGAACAAATGTTAAACTGAGATGTATGTTTGATGTATTTTGTTGTAGGATCCGACATCTGCTCAGTCCACGCTGTCAGCCATCAAGTCAACAAAACCAACCACACCTCACAAGAAGCAAGAAACTGCTGTAACACACACAGAACCAATTCCATCCACATCAAAAGAAGATCCTCCTCCACCCGTGCAGGAAAGCAGAAAAGCAAAGCTATTGGCCGTCGCTCCCAAAGTTCCATTTGACATTGATCTTTATCACTGGGAGGACGAGAATATCAAAATTCCCACAATGGTCGCGTAAGTACAATAAAACTTATGATGGGAAATAACATTACGAGGCTTTCAAGTTAATAAATATAATAGGTTATAATTATTAAGGTAGAATTTTTATCACTCGCCTCATATTGTTCTTCTTATTTGACTATAAACTAGTTTCGGAACATAGTTTCTGTTCCATTCTCAGTATCATCACGACCGTTGTTCTGTCGTCTTGAAGAGCTGTCCTTCGCTCCTTCCATTGGCTGACAGAAAAACCTCGAAACCAGGTCATTCTCACCGGGAATTTCAAAGTTCATCAATTTCTTCTTTTCGCTCTTAGGAATGTAGAAAAGAAGAAATTGATGAACTTTGAAGTTCCCGGTGAGAATGACCTGGTTTCGAGGTTTTTCAGTCAGCCAATGGAAGGAGCGAAGGACAGCTCTTCAAGACGACAGAACAACGATCGTGATGATACTGAGGATGGAACAGAAACTATGTTCCGAAACTAGTTTATAGTCAAATAAGAAGAACAATATGATGTGAGTGATAAAAATTCTACTTTAATGAATGTACCTCATAGTGAGAATTCCTAAAATAAGTAAGGTTGTAATTAATTTAACTTTTATAGGAATTAATCACTATGAGGTTTAATTTATGGTGAAATTAAATGTTTCTTACCTCTCCTCATATAAATTTTCTAAGTGGATCGCGATTTCAAGACCTCAGCGGTCTCATCGTTAGCACTTTTTTGGCGATGGATGTTATGTCGATTGGAAGAAACTCTTCTTCTTCCCTCTGTTGGTGGACCGATGACCCTCTGGATCAGGTCAAAATTTGCGGGAATTTCGAAGTTCATAAGTTTTCCTTTCTTTTTCTAAATGTGGATCTTTTCCCTTACCATCCATTGAAACACTTTAAATTTCAAAAAGTTTAATATAAGATTAGCACCAAAAAATGAATACAGCCTTAACACGATAATTAAAACCAATAAAAGTGAAAGAATTGAAAATGAAAACAAATCAGGAATTTATCAGATCAAATGCAGGGATTGTGACAAAATTTATATTAGAAAAATGAAAATAAATTTGAAAACAAGGGTGAAAGAACATCTTAGAAACATAAAAAATGGAGAAGTGGAAAAGTCAGCAGTAGCTGCTCATGCTTGGTCCGAAAAACATTTAATCGAATCAAAAGCCAGTCTAATTAAACAAATAGACAAACAAAAAGAACTCACGGTTTGGGAAAAGATACACATTCAGAAAAACTTATGAACTTCAAAATTCCCGCAAATTTGGACCTGATCCAGAGGTTCATCGGTCCACCAACAGAGGGAAGAAGAAGAGATTCTTCCGATCGACATAACATCCATCGCCAAGAAAGTGCTGGCGATGAGACCTTTGTGGTCTCGAAATTGCGATCTACTTAGAAAATTTACATGAGGAGAGGTAAGAAACATTTAATTTCACCATAGGTTGTAATTATCTTGCCCCATACACTCTGTGTTCTTCAAAGCACAGAACCGGTTTCTATCTTCAGCCATCTTTATGACTGTTGAATTTTCGTCTTCACCTTCATCTTCTAAACTGCCATCTAGTGTTGATTTGATGAACTTTGAGTTCAAATCTTCCTTGCTGGGAATTTCAAAATTCATAGATCTAAATTTGTACTTCCGAATGTATATCTTTTCCCAAACTGTCAATTACAAGGTTTTTGCCGAATGTTTAAAAAAAAACACCAGATTACGTTTATATAACACTTTGGCTAGACCATTGTTGACCTATGGTAGTGAAGCATGGACACTAAAAAGACAACATGAAAGCAGAATAACAGCTTGTGAAATGAGATTCATGCGCAGAACAGTGGGTTACACCAGATGAGATCGGAAAAGGAACACCGATATCTTAAAAGAATTGAAGACTACGCCAATTTTGGAATATATTAAACAGTACCAACTAATTAAGTTATGTATATATTCAGTCAGCCAATGGGAGGAGAGAAGGACAACTCTTCAAGACGACAGAACAACGGTCGTGATGATACTGAGGATGGAACAGAAACTATGTTCCGAAACTAGTTTATAATCAAATAAGAAGAACAATATGAGGTGAGTGATAAACATATTCTACCTTAATGTATATGGGAAATAACACTATGAGGTTTCATAGTATTTTTTATTATTTCACTCACCTCATACTTCATAACTTCTTGCAGACCTAGGTTTCATCACAACTTTTGTGACATTCTCAATGCTGTGTCACGTTCACAACTGACGTCCAACGGCCTTCTATCCTGCAGACTGACCTCCGCGCCATCTGATGGCCTCGGTAGCTCAGTTGGTAGAGCATTTGGCCCGGCAAGCCAAAGGTCCCAGGTTTGAGTCTCGGTCTAGGCGAAAATTTTTCTCTTCAAATATAATTGGATAAACCTTTGGAACTGACAGTTTGAGATTAGATATACATTCATAAGAATGAAGATAGATCGATGGATTTTGATATTCCTAACAAACAGAATCTAATCTCAAAATTTGTAAACTCGACCATAGATAGCAGCTCAGAAGATGTTGGCAATGGAAGAATTTCATCGGTCAGAGATTTAACTGAAGATGGACGGGATTCCATTTGAAACTTGGTGTCGTGAAAAATACGAAATTTGTGAGGTGAGATTTTGAAATATACTCTGACCGTATGTTAATTGAGTTACTTAGATTAATAATGTGATTTCTAACAATGTATGTTAGATTGAGGACTCTGATAATTTTTCAGGGTGAGAGCAGAAGGTTCTCGGTTCTGGAATACGACACAAGAAGAACTGGAGGAAGTACCAGTACCCGATGGTGTGAAGAGCATCAGAACAAGAGTGATAGAGTTCGCAGGCAAATTTGAACCTGTGGAGTGGTCATGCCGCACTCCTCTGTCTAATGGGAAACTCTGTCCTCGTCGTGATCGCTACAAGGTACTTGTAATTCTTTCTAGACACACCAAACAGTATAATTCATGTAGTTGCCATGAAATTTCCACCCCATAGCAAGCTGTCTAAGGGTCAAATGTTTCAATGCATTAGACAGTAAAAGGCGTTCTCTGCTGAGAAAGTTTTATCCAAATACATTTTGCTTACTCAGAAATCTATTCATGCAATAATAATTGTAAGCTACCTGATGAGGTACCTTAAGATCATAGCTCAAGATAGAAACTTATCGTGAAAATCCCGAAGGGAACCGATGTAGTTTGAAACCTTTGCAGCTATATCCAAGATGTCGGACCTTGAAGACTTCGATCATGTTTTCGGTATACGCGGAGAAGAGGAATTTGATAGAGTCTACCAAAGAATTCAACTTGAAGAACAGGAGAATCGGCGTAATATTGCACGACGCAGACGTCTTTGTATACGGTATTATTTGCGGGACACAAGCATAAATGCGTTCCTCTATAGCAGACGAAAATAATGGAAGTGGTTTTATCGCTGAGAATTCTGGGTAATTCATTGCCAATATTACAAAAACGTCAACTTTCGTGCATGACCGGTAAGTCGGCCGTTAATTCGATCTCAGCAATTGCTCACGGTGAGTCAGCTCACCAGTGATTGGAAGTAATTTGAGTAGAGACTAATGTATTTGCATACGACCCTAAGACATCATTCCTAGGTGCACAGCTATGCGACTTGTGCTAGTTGGTGTCACATAACTAACTAACTCACTGGCACTATCGAACCCGTAGGTTCATGGCCGTGCAGACATAAGCTCTCCATACATCCCTATCTTGAGCTAATGTTTTCCAATCATTCCCTGTATAATCTACTTCCCTCAAATCATAGTTAATGTTATTCTCCCACCTCATTCTTGGTCTACCAACTGGGCGTTTTCCCCTCTGGTTTTCCTACAAGAAGCTTCCATGCAAGTCTTTCATTCCCCATACGTGCAACATGTCCTGCCCATCGCAGTCTACGAGACTTAACTGTTCATATTATATGTGGCTTCCTATAAAAACCATGTAGTTCACTGTTATGTAGTCTTCTCCATTCACCTGTTTGTTCATCTCTCTTTGGTCCAAAAATTTTCCTAAGTACTTTATTCTCAAATACTTGTAATCTCCTTTCCTCCCTTAAAGTAAGAGTCCATGTGTCACTTCCATATAATATAACTGATAGAATAACAGTTTTATATATTTTCAGTTTAACGTTTTTTGAAAGGAGTTGGGATTTAAAAGGTTGGGATGACAACAGTCCCTGAATGCATAATAGCATCTGTGTTGGAAGTATGCAGTGCATACATTACTATTATTACTACTACTATTATTATTATTATTATTATTATTATTATTATTATTATTATTATTATTATTATTATTATTATTATCATCATCATCATTACTGTTATTATCAACATTATTATTATTAAGTTATGTTGATAGGAAATAACACTATGAGATTTTTTAATATTGTTTATTTTTTCTTTCACTCACATAAAACAACAGTTGTGAATGTGACACAGCATTGAGAATGTCGCAAATGATGTGACGAAACCCTCTGAGAGAAGTTATGAAGTATGAGGTGAGTGAAAGAAAAAATAAACAATATTATTATTAATATTATTATTATTACTATTATCCTTCTATTATATTTAAAAAAAAAAATTATAATTCTACACATCATATTCGCCACGTAAAATTGTTATAGAAGTTGGAAAATGTCAAACTACTTTACTTGATTGAAATCCATAAAGTTCCTTCTTCTGAGACACGTGATTTTTGTGTATACACATGAGCTTGTCGGTTTTGAAGACAGGTTAGTTATGAGACCACACCGTGAGACACTTTACAGATATTTCTTTTCGGTAAAATAGGGCATTTCACTAGTTCGAATGAAGGGCGTAGCTGAAGAGAAAAAAATACAAAAAATATCTCCTTTCACCAATAAGTAGCCAACTCACTCCATATGCCTGTCGTAAATTATGTCATAACATGAAGGGGGAGGACTTCCTTACCACAGCAACAAAAAATAATTTCTCCAGCATGTTTAACAAACTTGCTATAGGCCTTGGAAACCATCAATGTACCAACGCGTACAGACATGGCAATCTGCATTTGGGTATTTAAAAGTCCATGTGTTCTAACACGTCCTTCTGCATCTGGGAAGGGAATGCCATGTTTAAATGCCCTCGCTGACGTGCATAACTGGACATTAGTATTCCCCTACACCAGCTAAGAGCTCCTCTTTACTAATACCTAAGTCACAATTTTTTGGGAAGCATAAAGGTATGTCTGTGTACAATTCTGTTTCAACAAATCAGGAGTTATGAATGTGTTTAATAAGTTTGGTCTGTTTAATTCTTACCTCATATTGTTTTTTCTGTTAGACATGTTTCAAGGCTTGTTAGCCTCATCTTCAGTAGTTACTGACTGGTTTTTCCCAAGTTGTCGGACCTGGATGTCTTTCTGTGATCCAAAGAAGTCAAGATCTAGGGCCAACTTGGGAAAAACAAGTTTGTAACTTAATTAAGTTATGTAGATAGGAAATAACACTATGAAGTTTTTTAATATTGTTTATTTTTTCTTTCACTCACCTCATACTTCATAACTCCTCGCAAACCCATGGTTTCATCACATCATTTGTGACATTCTCAATGCTGTGTCACGTTCACAGAAGGCCGTTGGACGACAGTTGTGAACGTGACACTGCATTGAGAATGTCACAAATGATGTGATGAAACCATGGGTTTGCAAGGAGTTATGAAGTATGAGGTGAGTGAAAGAAAAAATAAACCAAGTTTGTAACTATGTTTTTATTCAAAGTTAAAATTGGGAATGACAAGATCATTTGAAAACTATAGTTACCGTGTTTGAAAAAACATGAAATATGAGGTAAGATGTTAAAATGACTCATTAATTTATTATGTTTTTATTATTGATTTAGCATTTCTCACTGAAAGATAAATTATATTTGAAGAGAAAAATTTTCGCCTAGACCGAGACTTGAACCCAGGAGCGTTTGGCCCGGCAAGCCAAAGGTCTAGGCGAAAATTTTTCTCTTCAAATATAAAAATAAAGTTTGTAACTACTGAAGATGAACATGTCTTGAAACATATGTCTAACAGAAACAACGATATGAGGTAAGAATTAAAGAGACCAATGATTTATCCATCATTGAGATATATGAAATTAATAAAAAACATTGAAAAAAGCCATACTGGCATTTATAATGTAATGTGTAATTCCCAAATATGTCTTCTTAATAAAGAAGCCACCATTTGCAAAGATAGAAGCAAAGGCTTCATAGCATTTCCATCCATAGTAATTCTGCCCGAGGGCAGGTCTTTCACTGTAATCGTAGAATTTTCATGCTATGCTTTGCAGCTTTACTAGGTAATTGTAGGTGTTGTAGCTTCCCGTTGCTTATTTGGTGGTTTGCATTTAGATTGGTACTTGCTCAGGTATAGAGCACTTGGTCTAGAGAACCAAGGGTCCCGCGTTCAAGTCCCGGTCTGAGCATGTAATTTTTCTGTTCAAATATAAACAGACCAAACTTGTTATTAAGTAAAACCTCATAATCATGAAGAATGGGTCATTTTTTATATCTTACCTCATAGTTTATGTTTTCTTAAACATGGGAACTGCAGATTTCCCATATTTAACTATGATAAAACTTCATAATGTTACTTGCTATTACATTTTCAAATGAATGTGTTTGTTTACAGTGCCCTTTTCATGGTCCTATAGTTGCAAGAGATAAGATGGGCCAGTGTTCTAATCCAGAGGACGCTCAGAAACTATCTCAACAGGAAGAGGATAAAAATATAAAAAATCCTGATTGGCAGGACCCTCAGCTGTTGGAAGATATTAAGGTGGGTACCCAGAACTATACCCTAATCTTTACAATTCATTAATACAATGTATTACCGACATCCACCCTTTCCCCATAAAGATGTAATTTTCCCAAGAGAATGGGAAAAAGGGCAAAACTACAAAAACGATATATACTGGGCGCCAAAATGGTGTAAGAAAAAATTTAATCATTATGAGTTGGGCTGTTTTGACTCGCCTCATACTTGTATTTTTATTGGAGACTGCAGTTTCCATACCCTATGTAACATTGTCAATGCTTCCTAACTGTTGAATTTGCAGTTGGCAATCTTGTAGGTTGATTTCTGCTCCCTCTGTTTGCTGACTGATAAACTTCCAAATCATTTTTTTTCTTTTTCCCCAGGAATTACAAAATTAATTATTTTCCCTTTATTCTTGTGGATGTAAGTTTTCTATCAAATTGTGAGTTCCTTAGATTTATCTGTTTCAGCATTTTGGCCTTTGTTTCAATTTTGTGTTTTTCTATCCATGCATGTGTGCAGGTATTGGAGACTTTTCTTTTTCCCGATTTTTAATATTTCTAACTGTCAAATCTTTGAACGCATTAGACCGTAAAAGGCGTTCTCTGCTGAGAAAGTTGTATCCTAATACGATTTTGCTTACTCAGAAATCTGTTCATGCGATAATAATTGTTGAAATTCATAAGCTACCTGACGAGGTAACTTAAGAGAGAAACAGAGGTGATGTCATTAGAGAAATCAACAATCACATAATTTCATCAGTGGAAACCATGACTGAAGAAGGACATGATATTTTCTGAAACCGTCGGTATCAAAGAAATTTGAAATCATATGAGGTGAGTCGATAAAAATATGTTCTCCACTCACTATTAAAAATTTTTCTCTTCACCATTGTTTACAATAATTTAATTATTTTCATTTTTGTTGGTTTTAATTAATCTATTCAGGTTGTTATAATTTTTTGGTGCTAATTTAATGTTGAATTTGCTGAGAATTTATTGAAACATAATAAATGCTAATGGTATATAAATTTCCTGAATTTTTTACCAATTTCTTTATCTGTCTTAAGAGTATCTCCATTATCACTTTTTGTTTTTTTGAATCTAATTATTTTCTTATGAATCATCTTTTCTTCAAAACCATTCTCTTTTACTATCTTTAATGTGTGTTTTTTCTCTCTATTAAAATTTTCTCTGCTCATGGGGACATTCACAAGTCTGTATGCTAAACTATTTTTTTTTTATTCATTCACACAGGTATCCTGAACCAAAATATACAATTTTTTTTCTTCCACACTTCCCGATCTTGTGTGTCTGCTTCTGTCATATTTCTCTTCTTCATGTTGTCTTGAATTTCCTTTATCCACGTTGGCTGTGATCTACCACATTTCCCTTTTCCAGGACGTATCCATTTCAATACTTCTTTGTTTGTTTCTGTGTCCCTTCTTCTCATTATATGTCCATACCATCTTAATAAATTAATGAGTCATTTTTACATCTTACCCCATATTTCATGTTTTATTAAACACGGTAACTATATTATTGTAATCAAATGGTAAAGAGAAAAATTTATGCCTGAACCGGGAATCGAACCCCGAACCTTCAGCTTTCCGTGCTGATGCTCTAACCATTGAGCTAATCCAGGCTTCCTTCCCATCCAAGCATAAATCCTTCCTTTACCTTACTGTATTGGTCCCACATTCAAAGGTTATGAATCATCATTCACAAATACACAATGAATGGCTTCTACCTGAAGAAGACATGAAGGGACTCCACACAGCTATAGCATTATTTATTAAATTAATATTAAGAAGCTAAAGCTGTTACTATGATTGAAATAAGTATATTAAAGTACACTACTAAATTATTGTAATCAAATGGTAAAGAGAAAAATTTATGCCTGAACCGGGAATCGAACCCCGAACCTTCAGCTTTCCGTGCTGATGCTCTAACCATTGAGCTAATCCAGGCTTCCTTCCCATCCAAGCATAAATCCTTCCTTTACCTTACTGTCTTAGTCCCACATTCAAAGGTTATGAATCATCATTCACAAATACACAATGAATGGCTTCTACCTGAAGAAGACATGAAGGGACTCCACATAGCTATAGCATTATTTATTAAATTAATATTAAGAAGCTAAAGCTGTTACTATGATTGAAATAAGTATATTAAAGTACACTACTAAATTATTGTAATCAAATGGCATACATTTTTCTCTTTACCATTTGATTACAATAATTTAGTTGTGTACTTTAATATACTTATTTCAATCATAGTTACAGCTTTAGCTTCTTAATATTAATTTAATAACGGTAACTATAGTTTTCAAATGATCTTGTCATTCATTTTCAACCGCCATTACGACTACCGGATATTCGTTGGAATCTCCCTCTATATCGTTGCCATCTGGTGTTGATTTGATGAACTTCGAGATGAGGTCACGTTCATCCGGAATGTCGAAATTCATAGATTTAAATTTGTTCTTCTGAATAAATATTTTCTCCCAAACTGTCAAATCCAAAGGTTTTTCCAAATGTTTTAGAAGTTTAGCTTCTTTTTCAATTCTATGACCTTCCAACAAAGTTCATCAAATCAATACCAGATGGCAACGATATCTCAAAGTTCATCAAATCAACACCAGATGGCAACGTTATAGAGGGAGATTCCAACGAATATCCGGTAGTCATAATGGCGGTTGAAAATGAATGACAAGATCATTTGAAAACTATAGTTACTGTGTTTAATAAAACATGAAATATGAGGTAAGATGTAAAAATGACTCATTAATTTATTAATTAAGAACCTCATAATGTGTTTCCCATTTTTAACTTTGAATCCATACCATCTTAGTTGGATTTCTTCAATCTCTTGTACAATATCCTTTTCTACATTCATTATTCCTCTTATTGTATTATTTCTTATTTTGTCTAATTTTTATATTCTTGCCGACCTTCTTAAAAAGTCCATTTCTATAACTAATTATTTATTTCTGTGTTTTTGCTCAACGTCCATGTTTCCGCACCATATAATAAAATATTCTTCACAATTGTGTTAATAATTTAGTCCTTTTGATTATATTCCTACTCCATAAAATATTATTTAATATACCAATAACTTTCTGTGTGTCTATTATTATTTTCTCGATGTCTAATTCCTTATGCCTTCTCTGTAACATATTACACACATCTTTACCTTATTATTTATCACACCGCTTCACTAGACTCTCTGATACACATAACTTAGATACCCGATCCCTTGAGCACAGTGTCCTTTATATCACTCCTCATCACACTACCTATTATTCGAAATCTTTTACAGTTTCTCTTGCTAGAACATGGAATTCCCTTCCACCCTATGTCAGAGACTGCCAAACTTTACCATCGTTCAGAAACAAATTTAAAATAAAATTACTAACAGAAACAACTCACTAATATTACTTTTTAAAAATTAATAATGTGTTTTTTCATTATTTAATAAAAATAGATTTAAGATTTGTTAATATATTTACCTAATGCCTTGTATGAAAAGCATAGATTAATTCATTGTAGTTTATTACTTTCTTTGTATTTTTTTTCTTTCTTTTCTTTTTATGTATAGTAGATTCGAGCTGTTATTCCTTTCTGTATTCATTCTATCATTAATTTAATTTTAATTGTATTTAATTTCATTGTATTATTAGACATTATTTTCATTAATAATAATTAAATGAATCGTGATTTTTTTCTTACCTCATACATCTATGTTTCTTTAAACACAGCACTGCAGTATCGGCGACACTTTGTCGTCATCGTCAGCTGTTTTCATGACTGTCAATTTTTTCTCCTTTTTGCCAGTTATTATCTAGACTGCCATCCGGCAAAAAGGAGAAAAAATTGACAGTCGTGAAAACAGCTGACGATGACGACAAAGTGTCGCCGATACTGCAGTGCTGTGTTTAAAGAAACATAGATGTATGAGGTAAGAAGAAAAAAATCACGATTCATTTAATTATTATTAATTGAACCTCATAATGTTAAAAATTCCCAAATTAAATATATAAATTATTTTCATTATTATTCAATTTGACATATAATTAATTGTTTAGTATGATATTGTAATTTTTTGTATTTATATGTAACATATGTTTGTCCTGGTGAGTGGAAGAGAAGGCCACATGGTCTTAACTCCACCAGGATAAATAAATCTATTCTATTCTAATTCATCTTTTTGAATTATTGATCCCAAATACTTAAAATATTCCACTGTTTTAATCTTTGTTCCATTTATTTCTAATTCCTCGGAAAGATCTGTGTTCATATATTCTGTTTTATTATAATTAATTGTTAAACCCCATCTTGTGTATTCTTCCTCTAGTTTCCTACCCATATAGTTTGCATCTTCACATTCTGAAGTGACTACCTCTTTTATTCACAGATTAAACTATTAAAGACTCTATGAATGCAATGAACTGTCTTTTTATGTGTGATATGGTTGAAACAGGTTTTATATATCCTGAAATCTCTCAATATTATTGCTTATTTGTGTTATAATTTCCATATTTCCCAGTATTACTCATTGCACATTTGAGTATATCTGATACACCCCCTGTATATTTCTCAGGTTATTTGCACACTTTAATTTAGTTTAATTATTAACTTATTGTTGTAATAATTTTTGCTATCTTTCTTTGATTTACTGATTTTTCATTCTTTGTTAATTTGAAATATAATTTGTAATGTGTAAATTTAAACAGAATGCAACTGGAATGGACTTGAAAATACCGGAGAAAAGGAAAGGAAATAAGAAGAAAAATAAAAATAAATATCCTGGACTCACAGATATCAAAGCTAAACAGAACACTGCATATACCAGGATATCCAAGAAGATATTCAAGAGGTAAGTCTTTTTTTGATGTTTTTTATTATTAATTTAACATTTCTCACTGAAAGATAAATTATATCACTGGGCCGTCCTATGAAACGCTGGAGGGAAAATTTTCTATAGGATCGTAACAGGCCTTGGCCTAATACTTGGGAGGAAGAAGAAGAAGAGTTAAATTATATTTGAAGAGAAAAATTTTCGCCTAGACCGAGACTCGAACCCTGCACCTTTGGCTTGCCGGGCCAAATGCTCTACCAACTGAGCTACCGAGGCGAGTTGCGATCTAGACGCAAATTTTTCTCTTATATACGTTGTAATTCCCTCTCACCAAATGCTTTTGAAACCATTGCTTCTATCTTTGCAAATGGCGGCTTCTTAGAAGCCTTACTAGCTTTATAAAGTAATGTTAAATTCCCAATAAATGTCTTCTTAACTAAGAAGCCGCCATTTGCAAAGATAGAAGCAATGGTTTCAAAAGCATTTGGTGAGAGGGAATTACAACGTATATAAGAGAAAAATTTGCATCTAGATCGCAACTCGCCTCCGTAGCTCAGTTGGTAGAACGTTTGGCCCGGCAAGCCAAAGGTCCCGGATTCGAGTCTCGGTCTAGGCGAAAAAAATTTTTCTCTTTAAATATAAGTCTTTTTTGTTAATCAACCAATCACAGCTCAGTCTAGAGGCCAACCTTTATCGTCCCTGAGACCAAGGCTTGCTTACATGTTCACCAAGGTCGGTGTCAATGGAAATTTTCAGGGCATAAAATACTTGATTATGGTTTCTATAACTAAAATTTAGCCGTAGACTGATTCAAAATTAAACGTTGCTGCGACTTTTTATAAATTGTTTATTATTTTTTATTATTAGTAGAGTAGCCCATTGTTGAGCCATAGTCTCTCCTTTGTCAGGAGTTAATAATTGTAGTTACCTTCAATGTTTTTATTATAAATTTAACAATTGAGTTGCCCAGTGGAATAGAGGCACATGCCACAAGAAAACTATTTTACAGAAACAAGGGATTTCTGAAAGTTGTTTATCTGTGGAATATGGACACTATGTTTAAAGGTCGTATGCAAATACATTAGTCTCTACTCAAATTACTTCCAATCACTGGTGAGCTGATTCACCGTGAGCAATTGCTGAGATCGAATTAACGGCCGACTTACCGGTCATGCATGAAAGTTGACGTTTTCGTAATATTGGCAACGAATTACCCAGAATTCTCAGCGATAAAACCACTTCCGTTATTTTCGTCTGCTGTAGAGGAATGCATTTACGCTTGTGTCCCGCAAATAATACCGTATACAACTATGTCTGCATCGTGCAATATTATGCCGATTCTCCTGTTCTTTTAGTTGAATTCTTTGGTAGACTCTATCAAATTCCTCTTCTCCGCGTATACCGAAAACTTGATCAAAGTCTTCAAGGTCCGACATCTTGGATAAAGCAGCAAGGTACGCGTCAAGGTTTCAAACTAATCGGTTCCCTTCGGGATTCTCACGATAAGTTTCTATCTTAAGTTACCTCGTCAGGTAGCTTACGAATTTCAACAATTATTATCGCATGAACAGATTTCTGAGTAAGCAAAATCATATTAGGATAAAACTTTCTCAGCAGAGAACGCCTTTTACTGTCTAATGCATTGAAAGATTTGACCCTTAATCCTTTTGTTATATCAAATTCTGAGGATACTCTATTTCCAACCTGAGGTAAGGAGCATAACCACTAGTCCACTACGGCTGACACGCCTTCAAATTTGCACCAGGCACACACTACATTAAAAACTGACATTACTTATGAGTTAATACAATGGCTGATTTATACCAATGTACGCCGTAGCGTAGTGGTTAAGGCACTGAGCTACAAGCCGGAGGGTCGAGGGTTCAAGTCCCGTTGGGGTCAGGATTTTTAAACTGACCCAAACTCTCTGGCGGCACTATGGCCCTGGGGTCGACTCAGCCTCTAACGGAAATGAGTACCAGAAGCTTGTTCTGGGGGTAAAGGCGGCCGTGACGCAGGGCTGACAACCCGGCTGACATAAAGTGCCGATTGTCTAGAAAATGTGGGAGCCTTAACCTCCTACCACCCCAAGGGCCTCTGCGCCTGTTGTGGGATCACTTTACTTTACTTATGTCCTCTTTTTCCTCTAAAGACATTTTTCCTGTACTGTTTTTATTGCTTTTTTTTCAGAGGTGCTATGAAAAGGATAGCTAAAGCTTTGGATGTGCAGGACCACAAGCGGTTCAGAGACAAGTTCGGAGATCAGTTTCACTACATGCATGACACAGCATAAAGCATTTTGGCCGTTTGTTTTACATCCACGTGGTGTATCTGTCTGAGGTCGAGACAGCTTTGACATTCCATCTGTGTATTATCAACATTCTACTGTGGAATTAAGAGATGTTTCCCAGAATGCCCTTCTCCTCTGAATGTACAAAGGTAAGTGCTCCTCCTTATCCTGTACTTCTTTATGATCCATGTATCACAGCTCAGTTGGCTAAGAAAAGAATGGAATACAATATATGTTATGAATGTGTCTAAATGGCACAAAGAGCAGGGTGCGTGTGGGCAAACTGTTTTCAGATACTTTTGAAATCCACAATGGGTTGAACCAAGAAGATCCACTATATTAAATTAATGTTGGGAAGTAAACATTATGAGGTATAATCATTAAAATTCATCGGAGAACATATTGTTTAAACAACTCACCTCATAGGATTCATGCTTCCATGATATCGCGATTTCAGCCATAACTCCGACTGACGAAATTCTTCGGCCATCAACTATTCTATTGTCGCCATCTTCAGTGCTGCCATCTATGGTTGAATTTATGAACTTCGAAATCAAAGTAATTTCGTTAGGGATATCAAAATTCATTGATCTATCTGTATTTTTCTGAATGTATATTTTTTCCCAAATGTCAATTCCAAAGGTTTTTCTACTTGTTTTAAAAATTTAGCTTCTCTTCCAATTTTATGATGTTCTAATAAATTATGTGCAGCAATTGCAGATTTTTCAATTTCACAATTTTTAATATTTCTGAAATGTTCTTTTGTCCAAATTTCCAAATTCCTTTTTGTTTTTCCTATATAAACTTTATTGCAATCTTCACAATTTATTTGATAAATTCCAGATTTCACTATCTCCTCTACTATATAATTTTGTACTAGAGCATGCCATTAAATCTTTAGAGGATGAAGAAGGCTTACAACTCAATGGTATTAATAAGCTGTTAGTTTATGCTGATGATGTAGTACTATTGGCCGATAGCAAGGAGATACTAAAGACCAACACGCACACACTATTGAGTAACACTAAGAAATTGGAACTGGAAGTAAATATCAATAAAACTAAATATATGCTCACACATAGAAATACATTATATAATGGAAATGGACAGCTAAGGACAAATGAGGGAAATTTTGAGGAAGTGGCTAAATTCAAATACCTAGGAACAATAATCACAAACAGGAATGAGATGCACAAGGAAATTAAACATAGGCTCAATTCTGGAAATGTGTGCTATTATACATTATAGGGACTCTTGTTATCCCAACTCCTTTCAAAAAACATTAAACTGAAAATATATAAAACTATTATTCTACCAGTTATATTATATGGATGCGAAACATGGACTCTTACTTTAAGGGAGTAGGGGAGATTACGAGTATTTGAGAATAATGTTCTTAGCACATGTACCAAAAAAGATGAACAGACAGGTGAATGAAGAAAACTACATAACAGTGAGCTACATGGTATTTGTAGAAAACCAGATATAATAAGAACAGTTAAGTCTCGTAAACTGCTATGGGTAGGACATGTGGCAGAAATGGGGAATGAGAGAGGTGTATGGAGGCTTCTTGTAGGAAAACCAAAGGGAAAACGCCCAGTTGGTAGACCAAGAATGAGGTGGGAGAATAACTTATTCATGATATGAGGGAAGTAGATTATACAGGGATGATTGGAAAACATTAGCTCAGGATAGGGATGTATGCAGAGCTTATGTCCACATGGCCATGAACCTATGGGATCAATAGAGCCAGTGAGTGAGTTAGTTAGTTAATAAATCTACAATAGTAAGGAACATTATGAGGTTATTTCAATATTTAATTTAAGTTTAGCATTATTGAATATGTGTGGGAAAAAACACTATGAGGTTTATTTTAAATATATTTGAGTTGTGTTTTTTGATGCACCTCACATTTCTTGATTTTTATGCAGACCGATTTTGTTGCTATCTGTGCAATATTCTTGGTGCATCACAACTGTTAGAAAAATCTAAGGAACTCACAATTTGGGAGAAAATTCACATATGCAAGAATAAAAAGAAAGCCATAAATTTTGAAATTCCCAGTGAAAGGGAAAAAAATTTGATTTGTAGTTCATCGGTCAGCCAACAGAGGGCACAGAAATCAATTTGCAGGAGGGACAACCACAAGACAACAGTTGTGATGCATCGAGAATGTCACACAGATAGCAACGAAACCAGTCTTCATAAAAATCAAGAAATATGAGGTGAGTCAAAAAACCACAACTCAAATGTAATTGAGTTTAACATGTTACCTTATAAATTGTTTTGTTCCTGAAAGCATGTTCCAATATGTCTTCATATTAAATTAATATAATAAATTTGAGAATTTTTACATTATGAAGTTTTTTTAATAAATTCACGATTCATTTAATTCTTATTAAGTAAATGTCTTCATATTATCGACAGAATTCTGATTACAAAGTTCTTAAAAATACAACAGATGGCAGTTTAGAAAATGATTCATTCAAAAGAACACCAGATGGCAGTTTAGAAAATAATTCCTTCAAAAGAACACCAGATGGCAGTTTGGATAATTGCCGGCAAAAGAAAAAATTGACAGTCGTGAAAACAGCTGAAGATGATGACAATGGTCGCTGATACTGCAGTGCTGTGTTTAAAAAACATATAGTGTGTTTTGATGATATGAAGACATACTGAAACATGGTCTCAAGAACAGAACAGTTATGAGGTAAGATGTTACACTCAAATTAATTATTAAGCATAATTAAATTTGAAGCATTATGCATCAACCATTATGTGTAAGTTTCTCGAAAAATATGTTTAAAGTTTTTTTTTACATCTTAAACTCTAGCAAGAGCTATTTAATTATTTCTGACTTGATAATCGCTTATGTGATAATATACTCAGTTATGCATCAACAATCTAAGAGCAGGAACTTTTGTCACTTAGCTGCTTGATGAAAAATTTAGATTAACATTTATTAGTTTCATAGCCGTTTGTTGCAAAACACAGAGTCTGATAGGACTGATGGTGTTTACATTTCCTTTAATAACAAGACTATATTTAAAGATTTGGCACTAAAAGTGTGCGTACACTTACTTCATGCACCAGTGCAACAGATGACATCAAAATCTTGTTTGTTTGTTTGTTTGTCTAATGCCATCAGGTTATCTTTTATGACATTTTAGACTTTCTCCCCTGACATTGGCGTAATTGTAATCCATTTCTTAGGCGGAGTTACATTACCCCGATGATGTGATGGATGATGAATGATAATGAAGCACCACCAGAGTTCTTAACCTAAATTCCAGATCATGGGCAACCACAGGAATAATTCCCTTTAAGGAAAAACTTGTATGGTTTGACTGGGAAACAAACCCATGACCTCATGAACTGTAGTCAGTAACGCTGACCACTACCCCATGAGGCTGGTTACATCAAAATCTCAATTTTTTTTTAAAATGGCGCTTAGCTGACTGATGCATAACATTGTCCAATTAGCCTGATTAATAAACTCCTGACTAGGGGAGCATCCACTTGTCGCGATCAAGATGAATGGGGATCAATGAATTACTCAATAGTTAAAATTTAAAGACTCCTGGAAATCTAGGTCGGAGAACTATGCTGTTTGAGAGATTTTCTATTTTAAGATTTGTTTTTAAAGAAACAGCAGATTCATTTTTGTCTTCAGATCTTCATCACAATGAACAGATCCGTTTTAGACCACGTGTTGTGACGGTAAACCTAACGAAGATTGTTTTGATCTTTTCACTGATGTTTTGGTCTTCCTTGGTCCCTATGTCCAGTTGGAGTATATTGGAACGCCAATTTGAGAAGTCTATTTCTTTCCCTTCTTCTTATCTGATAACCCACATTAATGTATCCATTCTCCTCGACAAAAAACCGTTTCCCTCAAATTTGTTTCAATGTTATTCTCCCATCTTTGTCATGGCTTCCTCCCTCATATCTTCCAAGTACATAATGTATTCTCTGTAAAAATAATATATTTGTAATTTATATAAATTGTATAATACATTTTGTTACAAATAAATTTTATTATGTTAACCAAATTCTTGTAAATACATTTCCCCACCAGGTTGTTAACCCTTCCTCGTTTCTATGACAACTTTGAGTTCAGTATGGGTCATTCCATATAAAATTATAAATACATTATATAATGGAAATGGGCAGTTAATGACAAATGAGGGATATTTTGAACATGTGTTTGAATTCAGTAATGAAAAACAGGAATGAGATGAGCAAAGAAATAAAACGTAGGCTCAATTCTGTAAATACATGTATTACAGAGACTCTTCTCATCCCAACTCCTTTCAAAAAAATGTTAAACTGAAAATATATAAAACTATTATTCTACCAGTTATATTATATGGGTGCGAAACATGGACTCTTAGTTTAAGGGATGAAAGGAGATTACAAGTATTTGAGAATAAAGTTCTTAGGAAAATGTTTGGACCAAGGAGAGATGAACAGACAGGGGAATGGAGAAGACTGCATAACAATGAACTACATGGTCTTTATAGGAAGCCAGATATAATAAGAACAGTTAAGTCTCGTAGACTGTGATGGGCAGGACATGTTGCACGTATGGGGAATGAAAGACGTGCATGGAAGCTTCTTGTAGGAAAACCAGAGGGAAAACGCCCAGTTGTAGACCAAGAATGAGGTGGGAGAATAACATTAGCTATGATTTGAGGGAAGTAGATTATACAGGGGATGGTTGGAAAACATTGGCTCAGGATAGGGATATATGGAGAGCTTATGTCCGTGTGACCATGAACCTACAGGTTCGATAGTGCCAGTTAGTTTGTTAGTTATAGAATAAATTTAACTCTGGAGAATAATTAATTATTTGACAACAGGTAACTGTATAAGCTTGACTTAAAGTGCCAAGTGTGCAGCAACCATATGTATGTCCTTGTGGGCATGAACCTATTGGTTCATTAGTGCCAGTGAGTTTATTATTATCGGTGAGTGAGAAAGATAAGAGACCTGCCCACTGTGTATCAGTGCAACAACTTCCTCTGTTTGTGTTTCCTCGTGGTTTGACATTTCTTGACTTGATAAATGTTGTACATGAGTTTCCTTACAAGATGCTACGATATCACTACTGCACCCTGCAGCCTTATCAAGTTATAAATACATCTTCCTGCAGCCAGATGTCTCACTGCACCATGTAACTGGTAAGTACTCATTTAAAAACAGTAACAACTCATTGCAAGTACATACTTCTTTTTACGAAAAAATTACATAAACCAATGCAACAATCGTTATTCTTTTTTTGAAAACTTTAATTTTTTTTTATATAATAAATTTGGGAATTTTTAACATTACGAGGTTTAATTCATACCTCATACTTCTATTCATAAATTAATGAGTCATTTTTTAACATCTTACCTCATATTTTATGTTTCTTCTTCTTCCTTCCAAGTATTAGGCCAAGGCCTATTACGATCCTATAGAAAATTTTCCCTCCAGCGTTTCATAGGACGGCCCAGTGATCTTCGTCCTCTTGGTATATAATTATAAACAGCTTTGGGGATCCGATTTGAACTCATTCTTTCAAGATGGTGTTTCCAATTTAGTTGGTACTGTTTAATATATTCCAAAATTGGCGTAGTCTTCAATTCTTTTAAGATATCTGTGTTCCTTTTCCGATCCCATCTGGTGTAACCCGCTGTTCTGCGCATGAATATCATTTCACAAGCCGTTATTCTGCTTTCATGTTGTCTTTTTAGTGTCCATGCTTCACTACCATAGGTCAACACTGGTCTAGCCAAAGTGTTATATAAACGTAATCTGGTGTTTTTTGTACAAGGGATGGTTTCATAACTTGATTAATAATTCCTAAACTTTTATTATAACTAGTAACTTTTTCAGGGATATCCTTTTCATCCCAGATAGAGAGATAATATCCAAGATATTTAAATTGATTAGATCTCTCTAAAATTTTATTCTGGAGACAGATTTTACTTTGTATGGGGTCCTTCCCATGAAATGCCATAATTTTAGTTTTGTTAATTGATATCTCCAATTTATGTTTCTTCAAACACGGGAACTAGTTTTCAAGAGAAGGATGTCTCTCATTTTCAACCGACATTATGACTGCCGGATTTTCATTGGAATCTCCATCAACGAAAATCCGGTAGTCATAATGTTGGTTAAAAATGAGAGACACTCTTCTCTTGAAAACTAGTTCCCGTGTTTGAAGAAACATAAAATATGAGGTAAGATGTTAAAAAATGACTCATTAATTTACGAATTAAGAACCTCATAATGTTATTTCCCATATTTAACTATGAATCATACTTCTATGTTTTTTAAACACAGCACTGCAGTATCAGTGACCATCGTCACCATCCTCAGCTGTTTTCACGACTGTCAATTTTTTTTTTGCCAGTAATTATCCAAACTGCCATCTGGTGTTCTTTTAAGAAATTATTTTCTAAACTGCCATCTGTTGTTCTTTGAAGGAATTATTTTCTAAACTGTCATCTGTTGTATTTTTGAAGAACTTCGTAATCAAGCTTGTTTCATCTGGAATCTTGAGAAGTTTATGGTTCTTGTATGGTTTTTTTGAATATATATTTTTTCCCAAACTGTTAAATCCAAAGGTTTGGATAGATGTTTCAAAAGTTTTGCTTCTTTTTCAATTCTATGATGCTCCAATAAACTATGTGCTGCCATAGCTGATTTTTCAATTTCTCCATTCTTTATGTTTCTGAAGTGTTCTTTTCTACGAGTTTCCAAGTTCCTTTTTGTTTTTCCTATATATATCCTGGAATTTATCAAATAGATTGCAACAGTATATATATAGGAAAAACAAAAAGGAACTTGAAAACTCGTAAAAAAGAACACTTCAGAAACATAAAGAATGGAGAAATTGAAAAATCAGCTATTGCAGCACATAGTTTATTAGAGCATCATAGAATTGAAAAAGAAGCAAAACTTTTGAAACATCTATCCAAACCTTTGGATTTAACAGTTTGGGAAAAGATATATATTCAAAAAAACCATACTAGAACCATGAACTTTGAGATTCCAGACAAACCGAGCTTGATTATAAAGTTCTTCAAAAATACAACAGATGGCAGTTTAGAAAATGATTCCTTCAAAAGAACACCAGATGGCAGTTTAAAAAATAATTCCTTAAAAAGAACACCAGATGGCAGTTTGGATAATTACCGGCAAAGGAAAAAATTGACAGTCGTGAAAACAGCTGAAGATGGTGACGATGGTCGCCGATACTGCAGTGCTGTGTTTAAAAAACATAGAAGTTTGAGGTAAGAAGAAATCACGATTCATTTAATTCTTATTACTTTTTTTTTAATGAAAAATATGAGGTTAGTGATAAAATGTTACCTAAATGAATTACCTCATGGTGTGAATTCCTAAAATAAGTAACTTTAAGGGTCCTATGTTAGAACATTACTCTCTACTCAAATTACTTCCAATCACTAGTGAGCTGATTCACCGTGAGCAATTGCTGAGAACGAATTAACGGTCATGCACGAGAGTCGACATTTTCGTAATATTGGCAACGAATTACCCAGAATTCTCAGCGATAAAACCACTTCCATTATTTTCGTCTGCTATAGAGGAATGCATTTATGCTTGCATCCCGCAAATAATACCGTATACAAACACGTCTGCGACACGCAATATTACGCCGATTCTCCTGTTCTTCCAGTTGAATTCTTTGGTAGACTCTATCAAATTCCTCTTCTCCGTGTATACCGAAAACATGATCGAAGTCTTCAAGGTCCGACATCTTGGATAAATGTTGGATAAAGCAGCAAAGTACATCGATTACCATCGGTTCCCGTTCGGTTCCCTTCGGGATTTTAATTTGAGTTGCTCATTTAAGCTACCTCCGCAGGTAGCTTCAAATTTAACCAATTATTATCGCATGAACAGATTTCTGAGTAAGCAAAATTCTATTAGCATACAACTTGCTCAGCAGAGAAGGCATTTTACTGTCTAATGCGTCCAAACATGCGACCCTAAACCTTCTTCTTGAATAAGAAGCCGCCATTTGTGTGATCGAGAAAATGCTCGTAGCATTTGGTGCTCGGAAATTAACAATGTATAAGAGAAAAATTTTCGTTTAGATTGGAATTTCTCAGGTAGCTCAGTGGTAGAGCATTGACCTAGAAGGCCAAAGGTCCTGGGTTCAAACCCCAGTCTGAGTGTATAATTTTTCTCTTCTTCTTCTTAAACTTAATTTGTAGGATTTTCATCCTGTTTATTTCCAAAATCACTCCTCGGAGGATGACGTATTGGATGTGCATTCAGTGTCTATCCATCTCTTGGCTGGTCTTCCTCTTGTTCTTCTCCCGTCCATTGGTCTATCTTCTTTAGCTCTTTTTGCAACCCGGTTTTCTTCCGTTCTTTCTATATGACGCTTCCAATATTTTCGTCTATTTATAATAAATTTGGTTATGTCTTGAATATGACATTTGTCCCTAATTTCTGTGTTGTGTATTTTATCAAATAATGTTTTCCCCTGAATAGTTCTTAAGATTTTCATTTCGCATGTGCTTATTATTTGTTGTATCAGCCCTAGTTTCTGCTCCATATACGATAACTGGTGGAACTATCGGCTTGCTTTCTATTGACATGTTTGTTGCGCCAAATTAATTCCATTTTTCTCTTCAATTATAAAATTTATCCTTCAGTGAGAAGTATTAAATTAATAATAAAAACATTGAAAGAAGCCCTACTGGCTTTATAAAGTAGTGTTTAAATTCCCAATAAATGTCTTCTTAAATAAGAAGCCGCCATTTGTGTGATTGAGCAAAGGCTCATAGCATTTGGCACTCGGAAATTAACAATGTAAAGGTAAGGTAAAGGTAACCCAATACAGGCCTCAGGAGGCCCTTGGGGTAGTGAGAGGTTAAGACTCCCACTTTTCTGGACAATCGGCACTTGATGTCAGCCCTGTGTGAAGGCCGTCTTTACCCACAGAACAAGCATCTGGTACTCATTTCCGTTAGAAGCTGAATCAACCCCGGGGTCATAGTGCTGCCAGAAGGTTTGGGTCAGTTTAAAAATCCTGACCCCACGGGGACTCGAACCGTCGACCTTCCAGCTTGTAGTGCAGTGCCTTAACCACTATGCTATGGCATACCCCAAATTAACAATGTATAAGAGAAAAATTTGCATTTAGATTGGAGTTTCTCAGATAGCTCAGTGGTAGAGCATTTGCCTAGAAAGTTAAAGGTCCTGGGTTCAAACCCCAGTCTAAGCATATAATTTTTCTCTTCAAATATAACTTTAAGGGCCGCATGCAAATATGTTAGTCTCTACTCAAATTACTTCCAATCACTGGTGAGCTGACTTTCCGTGAGCAAGTGCAAAGATCGAATTAGCGACCCACTAACTGGTCATCCATGAAAGTTGTCGTTTTTGTAATATTGGCAAGTAATTACCCAGAATTCTCAGCGATAAAACCACTTCCGTTATTTTTGTCTGCTAGAGGAACGCATTTACTTTTGCATCCCGCAAATAATATGACAACATCTGCATTGCGCAATATTACGCCGATTCTCCTGTACTTCCAGTTGAATTCTTTGGTAGACTCTATCAAATTCCTCTTCTCCGCGTATACCAAAAACATGATCGAAGTCTTCAAGGTCCGACATCTTGAATAAAGCAGCAAGGTACGCAGCAAGGTTTCAAACTACATCGGTTCCCACCGGGTTGCTCACAATTCGTTTCTCTGCTATGTCACCTCGCCAGGCAGCTTAGGAATTTCAACAATTATTATCGCATGAACAGATTTTTGAGTACGCAAAAAACGTATTTGGATGCAACTTTCTCAACAGAGTACAGGCAGAGAACGACTTTTACGGTCCAATGCATTTGTAGATTCGAGCCTAAATCTGTTTATTATCATGGTTGGCAATGTGCTATAAACCAGAGAGTCGTGGGTTCAAGTCCCAATGGCATCAAGATTTTATCATTATTAGTCCATTTACGAATTTAGGCTGTCTGTTGACCTTTGACTTTTTAGGAATTAACACTGTGAAGAGTTAGAAATGCACCACTCACCTCATATTTGTAGCTTTTTTGAAGACTCGTGAGTTTCAATGCCTTAGGCATCATTGTCAATTCTTTCTAACTGTCGAAACGGCAATTGGTGATCATGTACGTTAATTTCTGCTCCCTCTGTTGGCTGACTGATAAACTTCCAAACAAATTTTTTTCTCTAGGAATTTCAAAGTTCATTATTTTCTTTCTATTTTTGTGGATGTATAAATTTTCTCCCAAATTGTGAGTTCCTTAGATTTATCTAACTGTTTTAGTAATTTGGCTTTTGTTTTGATTCTGTGTTTTTCTGGCCATGCATGTGATAGTGTAGGAAGTCACATGGTTCCTATGTTACAATCCTTCAACCTTAATATCAATTTTCTGATCCGATTTTGCAGATTTGTGAATACTGTTCTTGCACTCAGTTCAAACTGTTGAATTATTTATTTTATTTCACCTGATGGAGTTAAGACCGTAAGGTGTTCTCTTCCACTTCACCAGGTTAAATTATACATATAATAACAATTATGAATTATCTACATGTTGATTAATAATACATAATAGACATAGGTTACACAATATACAGGGTTCCCACAAATGCTCTATCGGGTTTTGAACAGGTGTAACGTGCGTTTAAATAAACTTACAAACATGAAGAAACTAGTACTAATGGAAAGAGAAACCCAAAAAGTTTTGGTTATAGTATCACAGTTGGCAACAATGACATATAATTGCATACAACATTGCGTATTGTTGAAAGTGAGAAAATGGCTGGTACAGAGGATAGGCGAGCGTTCTGTGTTCTCGATTATCGTGTTCATCAATCTGTAATTGTTCAACGACATTTTCGAACAAGATTTGGTGAATATCCACCCAGTGGTCCTTCAATTCATAAGTGGTACTCAGATTTTACGACAAGAAGGTGCATCTGTTGGAGGAAATCTTCTGGACGCCCGGCTGTAAGTGAGGCAATGTAGACCGGATTTGTGAATCTTTTACCGGGCAGAAATGGACTACAGGCTTGATGTGTGCCGTGCTACCAATGGAGCTCACATTGAGCATCTGTAAGGTACTTTAACCAAAACTTTTTGAGTTTCTCTTTCCATTAGTACTAGTTCCATGTTTGTCAGTTTATTTAAACGCAAGTTACACGTGTTCGAAACCCGAAAGAGCATTTGTGGGAACCTTGGTACAGTTAACAACGAAACAACAAAATATTGTAGATGTGGAAAATAGTCTGATATATATTTTTATGTTTTCTTTCAAGAATCGTAATTTTTTTTTTCTGTTTTTCCCCTAGGTTTTTTTTTAATATTGGATTTTTACAAATCTAATTCCAATGTCAACTTTGGAGAATGTTTTTAAGGTAAGGTAATAATAATAATAATAGTGGTAATAAAAGATTCCGGGCTATGTGGCCGTGGTCTATAACTGGCGTTTCTTCCAGATGTTTCTCCCTCAACTGCGGAGGGCATCTTCAGTGGCGAGCGCTTCCAGCTGTAGTTTCCCTGCAGTCGAGTCTACGACAGGGAAACAACAGCTGGAAGCGCTCGCCACTGAAGATGCCCTCCGCAGTTGAGGGAGAAACATCTGGAAGAAACGCCAGTTATAGACCACGGCCACATAGCCCGGAATCTTTTATTACCATGATTACCGGCCATGAAAGCCTGCATTCCACTAATAATAATAATAATAATAATAGATAGATCATTAATTGATTAATGTCTTTGACATCGTCCGATTCCTAATAGTCAATTTTGTCGGTCCATCCAATCTCCTGGTTGTAGATGTTTCTCCTTCATGTATAAATATATTCCTTGACTCCAGGAGGTTTTAGGTCTTCCTCTGCCTCGTCTTCCCTCAGGTTTCCATTCCAAAACACATTTTGATAGTCGACTGTCTTCCATTCGCTTAATTTCTGAGTTTTAATATAATCTAAAATAGCATGTTCATTATATTATTTTTGGTCTGGACATCTTACCTCAATATTAATATTGAGGTAAGATGTCCAGACCAAAAATAATATAATTAAAATAACCTCAAAATATAACTTCCTAAAATTAAATATTAGCATGTTCATTCTTCATTTTTTCCCTTATAACTGAGTTTATAATTTTTTTCTCTTCTTGAAATTCTTGCTGCCCTTTATATAAAATCCATTTCCATTGCCAAAAGATACTTATTTGTTTTTGTTGTTAATGGTCATAGTTCTTAATAATAATATTGGTTGTAAATGGGAAGATACTAAGAGGAAGGAGAGCCTCTAATTGCTTTAAATTGTAAGACTTAGAGGAACCGACCTGCACATCTTCCCACCTTCACGTGGTGCAGCTGTTAGTAACCGTATAACTTATGTGGTGATGGGCTACTGGTCAGCATGGTGACATATGGTATTACCTCCACTTCCATACCATATCCCTTTTTATATCTTTCCTATCCAGTCTCTCTGGACTGAACACTTATTTTCTGACTCCGATGATATTAAAGTATTCGAGGCCGAGGAGATCATTTCATCTGATCTTTTCTGTCATATTCTTCCTTATTAAGGGCAGATCAGGCTACTATTTAATTTTGTACTAGAGCATGCCATTAAATCTTTAGAGAATGAGGAAGGCTTACAACTGAATGGTATTAATAAGCTGTTAGTTTATGCTGATGATGTAGTATTACTGGCCAATAGCGAGGAGATACTAAAGGACAACACGCACACACTATTGAGTAACACTAAGAAATTGGGACTGGAAGTAAATATCAGTAAAACTAAATATATGGTCACACGTAGAAATTCAGTATATAATGGAAATGGACAGCTAAGGACAAATGAGGGAAATTTTGAGAAAGTGGCTGAATTCAAATACCTAGGAACAATAATCACAAATAGGAATGAGATGCACAAAGAAATTAAACATAGGCTCAATTCTGGAAATGCGTGCTATTATGCATTGCAGAGACTTTTGATGTCCCAACTCCTTTCAAAAAACGTTAAGCTGAAAATATATAAAACTATTATTCTACCAGTTATATTATATGGGTGCGAAACATGGACTCTTACTTTAAGGGAGGAAAGGAGATTACAAGTATTTGAGAATAAAGTTCTTAGGAAAATTTTTGGACCAAAGAGAGATGAACAGACAGGTGAATGGAGAAAACTACATAACAATGAACTACATGGTATTTATAGGAAGCCAGATATAATAAGAACAGTTAAGTCTCATAGACTGCGATGGGCAGGACATGTTGCACGTATGGGGAATGAAAGATGTGCATGGAAGCTTCTTGCAGAAAAGCCAGAAGGAAAATGCCCAGTTGGTAGACCAAGAATGAGGTGGGAGAACAACATTAACTATGATTTGAGGGAAGTAGATTATACAGGAAATGATTGGAAAGCATTGGCTCAGGATAGGGATGTATGGAGAGCTTATGTCCGCGTGCCCATGAATCTACGGGTTCGATAGTGCCAGTGAGTAAGTAAGTAAGTCAGGCTCTTAGCTGTGGTGAAAGCAACTGATCTAAGGATGGACACCTGAAAAAAAAAAACCCTGGTCCTCCAGGTTGAGGGTGGTAGGCCAGCTTCCTCCCATCAGATAAAAAAAATACAATGCTAAAAAAACCTAATAGAGATAATAATAATATTCAAAAAGACATATGATTCAATTAAGAGGGAGAAGTTATATAGTATTCTGTTGGAGTTTAGAATGTGTCTAAATGGCACAAACAGTAGCGTGCGTGTAGGCAAACAGTTTTTAGATGTTTTTATTATTAATTTAACACTTCTCACTGAAGGATAAATTATATTTGAAGAGAAAAATTTTCGCCTAGACCGAGACTCGAACCCGGGACCTTTGGTTTTCCGGGCCAAATGCTCTACCAACTGAGCTACCAAGGCGAGTTACGATCTAGACGCAAATTTTTCTCTTTATACGTTGTAATTCCCTCGCGCCAAATGCTTTGAAACCATTGCTTCTATCTTTGCAAATGGTGGCTTCTTTAGTTAAGAAGACATTTATTGGGAATTTAACACTACTTTATAAAGCCAGTAGGGCTTCTATTGACGTTTTTATTATTAATTTAACACTTCTCACTGAAGGATAAATTATATTTGAAGAGAAAAGTTTTCGCCTAGACCAAGACTCGAACCCAGGACCTTTGCCTTTCCGATAATTACAACGTATAAAGAGGAAAATTTGCGTCCAGATCACAACTTGCCTCGGTAACTCAGTTGGTAGAGCATTTGGCCCGGAAAGCCAAAGGTCCCGGATTCAAGTCTCGGTCTAGGCAAAAAATGTTCTCTTCAAATATAGTTTTTAGATACTTTAAAAACTCACAATGGGTTGAAGCAAGGAGATGCGCTATCTCCTCTACTATTCAATGTTTTACTATACTGCAGCCACTGATTCTCCGGCCTTGACGTTTTCACAACAGTGTTGCCGATATGGATATTCAGTGGGAGTGGCCGTTTTATGTATGCGGTTAGCAGACATACAGCTAACAACATCTCAGCAATTTCAAACCTTACTAGCACGCTATAGCTGCATCAAGAGCAGTGAATGGTTGTGGTAGACATCTACTCCCACTACAACTATATGCTGATTGGCAGTAGAGGGCAAATTCTCCCTTACCCCTCGCATAACCTAAACTTCAAAGCCGGAGGTATGACAGCTCGGGTTTAGAGCACGCCTTCAGATCTTTAGAGGATAAAGAAGACAAACAACCCGATGGTATTAATAAGCTGTTAGTTTATGCTGATGATGCTGTATTATTAGACAATAGCGAGAAGATACTAAGAGCCAACACACACACTATTGAGTAATACTAAGAAATTGGGGCTAGAAGTAATCGTCAATGAAATTAAAAATAGTATATAGAGCTAGAGGTTTTGCATTCAAATCCCAACTCAGGCATTAATTTTTCTATAGTTTAGTTGTTGTTGACTCACCTCATTCTTCACGCAGACTTGAGTTTCTTCACTTCATTTGTGACATTCTCAATGCTGTATTACATTCACAACTAATGTCCAACGTCCTCCTCTCCTGCAGACTGACCTCCACGCCATCTGATGGCTGACTGACGAACTTACTTAAACTTGGAAAAACCAAAAGAACTCACAATTTGGGAAAAAAAATTACATACGCAAGAATAAAAACACAACTATGAATTTTGAAGTACCCGGTGATAAGGAGAGGGGATTGATTTGTAAGTTCGTCGGTCAGCCATCAGATGGAGTGGAGGTCAGTCTGCAGGAGAGGAGGCCATTGGGCATCAGTTGTGAACATAATACAGCATTGAGAATGTCACAAATGAAGTGAAGAAACTTGAGTCTGCGAGGGAGTTAAGAAGTATGAGGTGAGTCAAGAAACAACTAAACAAAATTAAAATAAACCTCATAGTGTTATTTCCTATCTACATAACTTCATTCATTTTTTCTTTTCAAAATAATTCTTCCAATATGTTTATTTTTTGCTGGATTGCTCTCTTTGTATCTAATACTTGAACAGAATTATGAACTTAATAATTTTAAATCGTGGACAGATACTGGGAGGGCAGGTAAAAGATGATGAACTTTTATAACTTTCTTGTAATTGAAATTCATCGGAGAACATTTTTCACAACTCATCTCATAAATTTCATGTTTTTCACGAAACCGCGGTTTCAAACGTAATCATGTCCATCTTCAGCCACAACTCCAACTGATGACATTCTTCAGCCGTCAACTCTTCTATTGTCACCATCTTCAGCGCTGCCATCTATGCTTGAATTTATGAACTTCGAAATCAAATTTTGTTCGTTAGGAATATCAAAATCCATTGATTTATATTTATTTTTCAGAATGTATGTCTTCTCCCAAACTGTCAATTCTACAGGTTTATTCACTTGTTTTAAAAGTTTTGCTTCTCTTCCAATTTTATGATGTTCTGATGAACTATGTGCAGCAATTGCAGATTTTCAATTTCACAATTTTTATCATCATCATCCTGCCAGGTATTAGTCCTAGAAGAACTGTTACGGCCTGAGAAAACGGTTTTCGTGCCATCTTTTCATAGGTCGACCAAGTGACCGTTTCCCATTTGGACAGTAGTTCATTATTGCCTTGGGGATCCTGGATCTAGCCATTCTTGAGACATGTTCCTTCCAGTTTAGCTGATATCTGGAGATGTAGTCCAGTATTGGTGACACATTAAGTTCTTGAAGGATTCATTTTTCTTTCGATCTCATTTGGTGTAGCCAGCTGTTCGGCGCATAAATTCCATCTCACAAGCTGTTAGTCTGCTTTCATCTCTCGTCCTTATAGTCCACGCTTCACTCCCATAACATAGGACTGGTCGAGCCATTATTTGATAAAGACGAGTACGAGTTGAATTTTGCACTAATGAAGGTTTTAAAACTCGATTAATGATCAGGCTTGAAAGCAATAGAATGTCCCACCAACTAGTTGCTAGCAAGGAGATGGGGTTGCCTTCTTTAAGCATCTGGACCTGCTTCAGTACTCAGTATTAGTTGGAATGGTTATACCGCCATGACTCGGTCCCCAGAGCCTCGTTTGTTAAAACAGGTTGCACCACAGGAAGGTGAAGTTATATGGGACACTTCACTACTCTTTGCAACCCTCACAATTTTTAATATTTCTAAAATGTTCTTTGGTATGAGCTTCCAAATTCCTTTAGTTCTTCCTATATAAACTTTATTGCAATCTTCACAACTTATTTGATAAATTCCAGATTTCTTACTGTCTGGCACATTGACTTTTTTATTAGTACTTAGAAGATTACCCAGACTAAATTTATTTATTGGTGCCAAAGTAATATTGTATTTGTGAATTTTTTTTTTTGAAATTTTCTATGCATTTCGGGATGGTAAGTAATTTTCTTGTATTTTTCCTTTTCGTTACAATTTTGTAGACTAGTTTATTCATAAAGCCTTTTTTTTTCTGTTTGAATTTCTTTAACTTATTTATATTTAACTCCGCCATGACCGGTCCCAAGCCCAGATGAGAAAGGAGGAGGGGGAGGAGTAAAAAAACCAGGGTTCAGTTGGCTCCGACTGATAGTACTCTGTAAGGGCCCCTAGCCAGGGTTACGGTGAAGACCTCAACAGCAGAGTCGGTGCAGAAGGAGTCCTTCATCACAGCGGATCTGGCAGAAGAGGCAACCCTATCTCTAAGGGAAATAGAGAAACGCTGCCTTGCGGTGAAGAGGGATCTTCAAAGGCTATGGGAGGAAAACCGAGACAGAATTTTTCCTGGTCCTCCAGGTTGGGGGTTTATGCTGTGGGCCAGCTCCCCACACATTAGAAAAAAAAAACAAAATGCTAAAAGACCAAATCAATCAAAGCCGGACAGACAGTAATGCAAGCTAGAGGGCTAAGCATCGAAGATGCCCAAGACCGTAGGCTTTGGAGGTTTGGCACGGGAAGACGGTAGCAGCTGTAAAAACCCGAAGATATATATATAACTCTTTTTTGTTATTATTATTGTTCCTTTTCTCCAGTTAATGTTGGCTAATGACAAGTTAAACGCCACTGCATTTAAATAAATTTCAAGTCAGTGCAAATTTGATTAATTCTATTTACCGTCTGTTCTAGATGTTGTTAGCAGTCTTAATGTGCTATGTGGCACTCGTGTGGGGAGAATGTCCCAGTACGTGTCAATGCAGCAGATACAACACATTGTGCAGCTTTGCAAGACTCAACACAGTGCCGTCTGGGCTACCAAACACAACACAACTCGTGAGAGTTCACCAGGATCACATTCCACTTCTCAACAAGTCCATCATCTCTCATCTACACAACATAACATGTCTGCAACTCGACCAGGTCCGGCTACAGAGAATTGAACCGGAGACCTTCAGTATGTTCAGTAATCTACAGTCGCTTACAATCATTCGCAATAACCTCACGACGTTACATGCACACACGTTCACCCACCTGCCTAATCTGCACTTGCTCAATCTCTCAAACAATGAAATTCACGTCTTGAAATCAGAGTCGTTCTTTGGCCTCGATTCTCTAAGACACTTAGACATGAGTCTCAACAGCCTCACTATAGAAAACAACGCTTTTGCTTTAACAAGAACCCAAAAGTGTGATTTTATCAAAACGCCAAGAAAACTTGATTTACACAGCAATGCTGTTCTTGAAATTGAATTGGAATCATTCAAAAACCTTTGTATGTTTACTCATGTTGATTTGGGTCTTATTAACCTCAGGAATTTAATGAGAGATGTATTTCTTGGTTTCACAAACGTTACTCATTTGCATGTTCATGTGGTACATGATTCTCTGTTTGGTTTAAGATTAAGAACAGGCTTTTTAAATGGTTTATCGTCATTGGTGAATTTAATTATGAATGGGGGAGATATTACGAGTATTAATGCATTTAGTTTCAGAAATCTTACACTAGTGCGTTACCTTGATTTAAGATATAATAGAATTTATAAATTGCAAACCGCAGCATTTTTTGGTCTCCGTTCGTTAAAAATATTAAAACTGGATCTAAATCCGTTAAATTCAATACATGGAGACACATTCTTTGGTCTGAGATCTCTAGAAATTTTGACATTAGTTGATTGTCAGATAAATATTTTAGAATCTAATGCATTTCGTGGAGTTTTAAATTTACGGGTTCTAGACTTAAGCAAGAATTATATTCTTACATTCGGTGACAACATTTTTTCTAATTTGTATGAGGTACGAGAGCTCAGAATTGGTTATATATCTCTTTTTAATAAACCATCAGTATTTGAAAATGTTAATTCTGTTAAATATTTGTCGAGGTATTCAGTTCCGAATGGAGTTCCTGAAAATTTGAGTAGAATTGACAGTGTAGGCCTTGTAGGTCCCTTTAAACCAATCCAGAACATTCAAGTTCTTCGAACTTTAAATTTTGATATATATGCTGAGTTTGATGATCCAAAACAATCCATGTCTGATGTTCTAGAGTCAATTCGATACATAAAAGAAATAACGTTACAAATATCTCATTTAAATTCAACTGAAATTTTTCATGTGTTACAGTATTCGCTTTCTTCTGTGACAGTTGTAAGTAGTAATTTTGGAGAACTGAGTTATAAAAATGCTTTTCATTTACCAAATATCAATACATTTAAATTGGGAAATTCTAATATTACAGAAATACAGAAAGGAGCATTCCAAGAAGCAGATTTGTTAACGGTATTGGTATTGAATCATAACTATGGGTTTAGAATTAAGTCTCAAGCATTTGATGGTATTTATAATTTGAAAACGTTGAGCTTATGGAATAATAAAATACAGGAAATAAATGATAAAGCTTTTTTAGGTCTGCAGAATTTAGAACTGCTTGATCTTAGCGAAAATAATATCAGTTTCCTCTCGCCTCAAATATTTCACGGTCTCAAAAGCATAAAAACAATAAATTTATATAACAATACATTGCGTTCGATAAATGCTAGTGTGTTTGGTTCAATTTGTAAGAAAGATTTTAAACTTTCTTGTAAAAATGCTACGTCGTATGAATATTGCGATCCGGATACCGCTCTTACGACTTTAGAATTCCTAGACTTGGGTAATAATAACATAACCTACATTGATCCACATGCCTTCATCTTTTGTCTAAATTTACGTACATTATATTTAAATGAAAATAGATTATTTTCATTAACTAATTCTTTTTTGTACACTCCTAATCTACAAAATTTATACATATATGCTTGTAATGTTACAGTTGTACCAAACAATACATTTGTTTGTACGCCAGAATTGACTTATATTGATTTAGGTGATAATACAATAAGAAATTTAAGCGTTACTCCTTTTCTTCATTTAAGAAAACTGAAAGAGATTAATATTTTTTATAATTATCTCATTTGCAATTGTGAACTTTATAACACGTGGGTTTGGTTTAACAAATATAATATTGATTACAACCCCGATAATACTCACTTCTACCCGACTCCTTTATTATGCGATAATAAAAGTATAGAAACTGTACTTTTTAACCTCAAATGTCACAAAACACATGTTTACAGCAATCAAGATAAGAATGTTGCTGCTGAAAATGATTTTCGTATATTTAAACAATATATTGAACCAATAATTCTTATAATAATATTAATCCTCGGTCTTTTGTGCAATGGATTTCTTCTATATATATCGCTTCGGTACTCTGAGATGCGTACAAAACAAAACACTTGCATAATCCATCTCTCCCTAGTTGACATCATAAATCTCCTGTTAAATCTAATGCTGAGTTACTGGGATGTCCTTAACATCAGTTGGGAACTGGGAGAAACAACTTGCAAGATCTTTATTACCAGTAAAGATATCCTGGTTGGCGCTACTGTATTTTCTGTTGTTAGTCTCAGTCTTGAAAGAGCTATCGCTGCTCGCAGTTTTATAAATTTGAAAAACTCTTGTGTGTCTGATATTCAACCGACAACTTGGTTTATATTGATGATTTGGGTCTCGAGTATTGTAATTTCTCTACCAGCATATTTTTTCTCCACTGTTCGTCTAAGATGTTTAAGTAATGCGGAATATATTAGACGTGTCTGGTTGTTCCAGCTGATGGTTTATTGTATCCTACCAACCATCACAGTTATTTCATGTAATATTATGACATGGTTTTTTCTCAGAGAGAGTATTCGCAAAATGCCAGGAGAAATTAAAAACAATATTCGTACAAAAAACAGAAAAATTGTTGGCAACACAGTTTTAATTCTGGCATTACTGTTCATCGCCACATATTCACCAAGTTTTATATTAAGAGTTCTCGTTTCATTGTCAATTGTTAGCATTGATAATATATTCCTCGTATCTTTCTTTACGTATTGTTTGTTTTTTTGTAATTCCATCATCAATCCTATTTCTATCTTTGTCATGAGCAGTAAATATAAATCTCATGCTGTCAGCTACTTCAAGTTCTTTACAAAGGAAACTAGTTCCAGAGGTAAACCAGTCCATCTTAACGCAAGGAGACAAGTAACTGCATTTCAGGGAAATTTCAACAGAAATGCCAGTCAAAGTATCTATATTGATAGAGCAAAAATGCTTCAGCAAGCTAGAGAACGCATGTTCAGTTGTCAACAATATGATAATTTTTCATGAAAGGATCAATTCTTGGTCCTATCTTATTTCTTTTAAATATAAATGACCTTTAATAATATATTCCTACATCTATAGCTGTATTGTTTCCTGATGACTCAGTCTCCAGTAAGACTAAGTGCCTAACTAAGTTACTGGTACCAACAAACCCAGAGGTTCATGGCTGTGCATAAGCTCTTCATTCATCCATTCCTGAGCTAATGTTTTCCAATCATTTCCTGTATAATTCATCTCATTTAACATTATTCTTCAAAAGAATTAAATGAATTGTGATTTCTTCTTACCTCATACTTCTATGTTGTTTTAAACACAGCACTGCAGTATCAGCGACCATTGTCACCATCTTCAGCTGTTTTCACGATTGTCAATTGTTTTCTTTTACCGGTAATTATCCAAACTGCCATCTGGTGTTCTTTTGAAGGAATTATTTTCTAAACTGCCATCTGGTGTTCTTTTGAATGAATCATTTTCTAAACTGCCATCTGTTGTACTTTGATTACAAAGTTCTTCAAAAATACAACAGATGGCAGTGTAGAAAATGCTTCATTCAAAAGAACACCAGATGGCAGTTTAGAAAATAATTCCTTCAAAAGAACACCAGATGGCAGTTTGGATAATTACCGGCAAAAGAAAAAATTGACATTCGTGAAAACAGCTGAAGATGGTGACAATGGTCGCTGATACTGCAGTGCTGTGTTTAAAAAACATAGAGGTATGAGGTAAGAAGAAATCACGATTCATTCAACTCTTATGAATTGAACCTCATAATGTTAAAATTCCCAAATTTATTATATAAAATTATTCTTCAACCTCACTCTTCACCAACATATTGGACATGAAGTTTCCATTACTTACTTTCATTCCCCATTCGTGCCTCGAGTTCTGCTCATCTATGTCTAAAGATCATTTAGCACAGTGTTATGTAGTTTTCTCCATTCACCTGTCTGTTTCTCATGGTCTAAAAATGTTATTCTCAAATAGTTGTAATCTTTTGTCCTAAAGTAATAGAGAGTGATTTGCATTCATGTATTATAACTGGAAGAATAACAGTTTTATGTGTTTTCATGTTAACATATTTTTTAGAGAAATTGGAATGACAAGGGTTTTTCATTAGCACTGTTAAACATAATTTGCAATTTTAAATATTAACAAAATGTCAAATAGTTTATGCTGATGATGTAGTACTACTGGCCGATAGCGAGGAGATACTAAAGGCCAACACGCACACACTATTGAGTAACACTAAGAAATTGGGACTGGAAGTAAATATCAATAAAACTAAATATATGGTCACACGTAGAAATTCAGTATATAATGGAAATGGACAGCTAAGGACAAATGAGGGAAATTTTGAGGAAGTGGCTGAATTCAAATACCTAGGAACAATAATCACAAATAGGAATGAGATGCACAAAGAAATTAAACATAGGCTCATTTCTGGAAATGCGTGCTATTATGCATTACAGAGACTTTTGATGTCCCAACTCCTTTCAAAAAACGCTAAGCTGAAAATATATAAAACTATTATTCTACCAGTTATATTATATGGGTGCGAAACATGGACTCTTACTTTAAGGGAGGAAAGGACATTGCGAGTATTTGAGAATAAAGTTCTTAGGAAAATTTTTGGACCAAAGAGAGATGAACAGACAGGTGAATGGAGAAGACTACATAACAATGAACTACATGGTCTTTGTAGGAAGCCAGATATAATAAGAAGAGTTAAGTCTCGTAGACTGCGATGGGCAGGACATGTTGCGCATATGGGGAATGAAAGATGTGCATGGAAACTTCTTGTAGGAAAGCCAGAAGGAAAACGCCCAGTTGGTAGACCAAGAATGAGGTGGGAGAACAACATTAACTATGATTTGAGGGAAGTAGATTATACAGGGAATGATTGGAAAGCATTAGCTCAGGATAGGGATGTATGGAGAGCTTATGTCCGTGCGGCCATGAACCTACGGGTTCGATAGTGCCAGTGAGTAAGTAAGTAAGTAACAAAATGTCAAATAAATCCATTGGCATTTATGAAGCAATACTCACCATGAAAAATTACTGTTTTGAATATGGTTTGATTTTAGAGTTATGTGTTTTATACGGCTCGTTCTCACTGACATAGCCGCAATTTATGAAGGAAACATGTATAATTTTTCAAATAAGTAAAATTTTATTCAACTTTCACAGGGAAAAAACCACTATGAGGTTTAATTTAAGAATTAAATTAATGTTTTTATTACCTCACCTCATATCCTTTTTCTTCTAGACTGCAGTTTCGGAGCTTATCTCCATCATCAGTAACCTCTTGTCGATCAGTGTTACGTCGTTTCTTGACGGTTTTCTTCTTCCTTCTATCGGTGGACCGATGAACCTCTGGATGAGGTCAAAATTTGCGGGAGTTTCGAAATTCATGAGTTTATCTTTCTTGTTTGTTTTGGTTGTGGATTTTTCCCAAACTGTGAGTTCTTTCTGTTTATCTGTGTGTTTGGTTAGGCTTTAAACAAGTCTAAAAGGCAAAAATTAATCAATAAAAGCACACTTAAAAAGCAAACAGAAGAGAACATAAGATTCAAAAAATTCAGTTACCATCCTTTAAAACACTACGGGCCGCATGCAAATACGTTAGTCTCTACTCAAATTACTTCCAATCACTGGTGAGCTGACTCACCGTGAGCAAGTGCAAAGATCGAATTAGCGACCCACTAACTGGTCATGCATGAAAGTCAGTTTTCGTAATATTGGCAAGAAATTACCCAGAATTCTCAGCGATAAAACTACTTCCGTAATTTTCGTCTGCTAGAGGAACGCATTTACGCTTGCATCCCGCAAATAATACCGTATACAACGATGTCTGTGTCGCGCAATATTACGCCAATTCTCCTCTTCTTCCAGTTGAATTCTTTGGTAGACTCTATCAAATTCCTCATCTCCGCATATACCGAAAACATGATCGAAGTCTTCAAGGTCCGACATCTTGGATAAAGCAGAAAGGTTTCAAAGTACATCGGTTACCATCGGGATTCTCACGATTCGTTTCTCTCCTAAGTAACCTCTCCAGGTAGTTTAGGAATTTCAACAATTATAATCGCATGAACAGATTTTTGAGTACGCAAAAACGTATTTGTATACAACTTTCTCAGCAGAGTACAGGCAGAGAACGACTTTTACGGTCTAATGCGTTCATAGATTCGAGCCTACAAGTTCCAGAAAGTCTTCAAAAAGTTTAACATTCAATTGGCTCCAAAGAATGAATACAGCCTAAACAAGATAATTAAAACCAACAAAATGAAAACAATTGAAGAAGAACACAAATCAGGAATATATCAGATCAAATGTAAGGATTATGACAAATTCTATATAGGAAAAACAAAGAGAAATTTAAAAACTAGATTGAAAGAACATCTCAGAAATGTCAAAAGGGTGAAGTGGACAAGTCAGCTGTAGCAGCCCATGCTTGGTCTGAAAAACATTTAATTGATACAAAAGCTAGTCTAATCAAACACACAGATAAACAGAAAGAACTCACAGTGAGTGGCCGTGTTGTGGTTGTGAATCTTGAGACGGACTCACTGACGTCCACGATGAAGAACAAAGTGGCTGACTGTCTGTTGTGGATGATGAACTTGTTGAAATAGTGGATGAAGTTGTCAGACAAAATCGCAGTTTTTTAATTTCAAACGTATGAGGAGCTCAAGTAGTAGCTACAGTCAAAGGCGACAGTTTTACGCAGAAGGGAACTCGAAGCTTGTGAAGCAGTGTGACAAATGATGATCTTGTAGAAGATTACCGGGCTGTTGGAAATCTTCTACAAGATCATCATAGTAACTCCGGCCGTGAAAGCCTAAGTCAATATATTAGTGTGACAAATGTAAACAGAACTTATGTTGACTATTTAACTCATGCCTCAAATGGAAGTCAATGACCAATCACGTTTCAATGAATTTTGTTTTGCAACCAATCACAGTGGTGTTTCACCTCAATATTTATCTACTTCTGTTTATCATAATAAAGAAAGCTCCTCCTTTTTAACATTCTGAATAGGTCATAGCATTATTTTGCAGTGACTGACCCTTTAACCACTGTTTGCACTTTCTTAAACAAATTATTTTCTAGGAAATAATCTTGCAGAAAAATATAATCGACATATTTATTTCATAGGACATCAGAAATTAATTAATACCTATAGTGTTGGTTATAAATTTTTCCACTAGGGTGCATTCTTACAATATTGCGATCCTTTGGCAATAAATAATATGATCTGGTTGCAGTGATGAACAAATGAAGCGTACCAATCATTTCTCATTTGTTTTCAAACATCGCCGTTTACATTAAATATATAAATATTTTAAAATAACTATAGTTAAATAATGATTTGTGAGTAAACAGCTTAATTTTAGTTGTTAAATAGTCCTAACAAATGCCACTCTTGATTTTCAAATCCTCTACATAATTTGGAAATCGCTCGTGGCGGCATTACTTATGAAAAATAATTGAAATGTGTACTTTTCACTGGTATGTAATAAATGTTCCACAATAGAGAGCTTTATGAAAAATAAAATTACCAGAACTTACTCTTTGAATCACCGTCCTACAAATCTTCATTCTGTCACCATTGACAAAGAACCACGATCTTCCCTTATCAACAAATTCTCCTTCCACTTAGATCTTGGTCTTCCTCTCTTTGCTTCACCAAGATGTCACCAATTGAAGATCTTCGGCAATCATCATCCCTCATTCTCATTACATCTCCCAACAATCTGTATTAATTTTGTACAATTCATTTCATGATTTTTCCTCTGTATCCATTCTGTTCCTTATTTACAGACAGTCCACTGCTGTGGTCTCGAGGTAGCGTGCTGCCTTGTTATGCAGCGGGCCCGGGTTCGATCCCCGGTCGGGGCAGTTTTTCTGGGTGAGGTTTTTATCGGGGTTTTTTCCTCGCCTGTAAGACAAATGTCAGGAAAACTTTAAGGCCCAAACGGTCCCCGAAATCATATGGCCATCATCATCATCATCCTTATCATTATCATCCTTCACCGTGTGGAAAGCAACGGGAAACTACCACACGTACAATTCCCTAGTAAAGCTACAAGCATAGCATGAAAATGCTATGATTGCAGCGAAGGACCTGCCTTCGGGCAGAATTACTATGGATGGATGGATTTACAGATATGGGATTTTGTCTTTTCTTAAATAATCCTAACTTCAGAAAAAGTTCATTTCCAACCCCAACATTCTTTCTTCTTCATTGATTCCTTAATCCAACATATTTCATGTCCACTGTTTTACCATACATGTAACCAGGGCTACCGGTTTTTTTCCGCCTGAAATATGGATTTTTAGATAATAGAATTGAGGCGCTCAGAAAGCAAAACCCGCATATACAAAATGATAGTTCGACCAGTTATCGTATATGGAGCAGAAACTAGAGCTGATACAACAAAAACTAAACAAATAATAAGCACATGCGAAATGAAAATCTTAAGAACTATTCAGGGGAAAACATTATTTGATAAAATACACAACACAGAAATTAGGGACAACTGCCATATTCAAGACATAACCAAATTTATTATAGATAGACGAAAATATTGGTAGCGTCATATAGAAAGAATGGAAGAAAAGCGGCTTGCAAGAAGATCTAAAGAAGATAGACCAATGGACGGGAGAAGAACAAGAGGAAGGCCTGCCAAGAGATGGATAGACAGTGAATGTACATCCAGTACGTCTTCCTCCGAGGAGTGATTTTGGAAATAAACAGGATGAAAATCCTACAAATTAAGTTTAAGAAGAAGAAGAATAACGGCAGATCCCAACCAACATCAAATTTTGAGATAGAAGCAAGACCGTGCACAGCTGTCATCTGCCTTTCATGTGATGAAGTATCAAACAAATTGGGATATGCCAAAGCTCTCATTTTCTACCTTTAAAATTTGTCCTTAGTGAAAACGAACAAATTCTCAGTGTAAAAATGACATATCCCAACTATGAGTGCTTTACTTTATGTCTGCTACACGTTCATGGCGTTGTAGTGAATGGCAGTGAATTAATCAAATGAACAGGGAAGGAGATCTTGAAGATTTTCATAATAACTCCGGCCGTGAAAGCCTAAGTCAGAGCAGGGAAGACTTTTTTTTTTATATATTATTATAGCCTATACAACTTTCCTCATTAGAGGATTGCCTCAAGGACAAAGTGATACAGACAATTAATTTTTGAATTTTTGAAATACATTTTGTAAATACATTTAAAAAATTCAAATTATAGGCCTAATTGAAGTATTATCATCATCATAGTACATTCACGAATTTAGGCCATTTGTTGACCTGTTTTGGCCTCAAGAGAAGCACCATCCAAAAGTCTTTTGAGTGGACGTCCTGGTCTTCTTCTTCCTGCAGGTTGATATCTTAACATTTGTTTGGGTATTCTGTGCTCTTCCATTCGATGAACATGTTGTATCCATCTTGACTTATAATCAGAAATTTTGTTTTCTAAAGATTCCATGTGTAATTCTTCTAAGATGTCTTCATTTTTTTGTGATCTAGTAGTGTGTATCCTGCAGTCCACCGAAGATATCTCGTCTAGTGACGTGTGTATAACCTCTCCTACCCAATTCTCATCCTCACCTTCTCGTGGTACAACCCAGGCTCCGAGGACCGAGTCACGGCGGTATAACCGTTCCATCAGGTACTGAGTAAATGTGGTATCCTAATGTCTGTCCAGAGACTAAAAGGTAGCAGCCCTACCACTGGACTACTTAGCGTCGGGCCAGTAACCTGTTCTAAGGAACTTCAAAACTACTTTCAAGTCTCAACACGAAAAAATCCAGAAGGAATTAATTGAAGTATACATATTACAAAGTAGAAATTTTGTAAAAATGCTTTCTTAAAATTGAAATTGATCCTCTAATGGCAGCGATGGCAATTTTAAAAATATACACCCTGTCCAAATCTAAGGAATTCCAAAGTTTGGTTAGGAATGCCCGTGGTATAGTACCTCTTGCCCCGATCATAAATCTGGGGACGTTTGTAAACGATATAGTTGGAATTAGTATCTTTTGTAATAGGCAATTGGGGGCTTATATTTGGCTTTCTTTGCAGAAGTCAACTTCCCCAGGTTGGCCACTATGAGTGTCAAAACGAATTGTGGGATCTAATATCATACCAATTTGAGAGGATGGTCTAAATGCAAGAATATCTAGTCGTATGTTTACTCTCCTTAGTGGCCACACCATGAACTTCCTCAAAAGCTGTGAATCCATAATCTCGCAAGGCCTATGCCATCATATTTCGAACAGGGTGGGGGTGCAGAATGTTTCTCAGTGATCTATCCAAACGCGACAGGCCCCCAAGGAAGGTTGAAAGGGTTTCGTGATCTCTGCGACATCTACAGAAAGTATCGCCCCTAGACGTGCCCGGCAAAGGCAGAAACGCAGATATATTGGATTGCATTTTAATCGCTTCTCTCCATTCGGAACAAGACAATCACCTGATGGTCACGGATCCATTGATTTGCCGGTGTATATTCATTGTAGAGAACAACGCCTTTTCCTTTATGAGGAAGTTGACTCCAGAGAACTGCTTCTTTGTCTCTTAGTTGTTTCCTGAGTTGCCTTGCATCTGGTAGAAGACTTCGAGTGTTAATGTTGATGTCACTAGGTTCAATGTTAAGGTCTCTAACACATTGTAAACTTTCCTCTTTTAGGTTTCAGAGAGTAGTAACGTATGTATTACTGTCTTGGTGAAGAATGTGACAAATGTTTATATGGTGTAATTTTGTTTTCCACGTTGTACAGAATAAACCGATTCCGATTGAGGGTCTTTCCACTTTTCAGCGGTTGCAATTTTACCAGCCGGCTGCTGACCCTTCACATCCACATGTGTCAATCACAGAGGTAGATGATCAACAGCCAGTGTAGGGGTGACATGTGGTTAGCACGTCGAGTCCCCCATCCGTTATAGCTGGTTCCTCAACCTGGAGCCGCTACTTATTGTAGCTACCCAATTGCCTCACGATGCTGGGTGGGCACCGGTCCCATACTGGCCGAAATACCATGAGAAAATTTCTTCCCCCATGGAGACTCGAACCAGCGCAAGTCCCGTAGCTCTGCGCCAAGGCTTCCTACCTTAACCACTCGGCTACGGCGCGGGACCAGAATAAACCAAGTCCTTTATTCCGACGCTCAGTATATAACATGTGATCAGGAACATCCATCGGAAGATGTAAAATTTCTTCACTTCTCAAAAGTTTATCACAATTCACTAAAAAATGTTTTTGGTATCACTTCAAACTTTGTAATTAGAAAAAAAAGATGTTGATGGCCCTCCTTTGCTTTTACGTAAGGTTACATCTATTATTGTGTATCACGATAATCCTAAGATTGTTAAAAATGGTTTATGTTGTTACAACTCTGAAGCGTATCGAAAAGTTAATTTTAGGAAAAGAGATAAAAGTTCACATTAAGGTAGAATATATTTATCACTCACCTCATATTGTTCTTCTTATTTGATTATAAACTAGTTTCGGTACATAGTTTCTGTTCCATCCTCAGTATCGTCACGACCGTTGTTCTGTCGTCTTGAAGAGCTGTCCTTCTCTCCTTCCATTGGCTGACTGAAAAACCTCGAAACCAGGTCATTCTCACCGGGAATTTCAAAGTTCATTAATTTCTTCTTTTCGCTCTTTTGAATGTAGATCTTTTCCCAAACAGTAAGTTCTTTTGGTTTTTCTAAATTATTAAACCTTATTGACATTGAGCAATGCAAGCTTAATATGACAAGATAAGAAAAATAAATGCCTGGACGGGATTTGAACCCGGACCACTGAGTTGATATCTCAGTGCTCTACAACTTACGCTACCAGGCGAATCCAGTACAAACATTTATTTTTTATATATATATTCTCTATTATTACCAGATGTAGCGGGAATATATGTATATATATATATATAATTCTTCTGTACGTGTATATGTCACTGAACTCCTAAACGACTGGACCGATTTTGATAAAACGTTTTGTATGTGTTTGAATCAGTCTCTGAATGGTTTAGATTCACAATTGGATCTCTAAAACCATTAGGTGTAAGAATTCACATGAAGTGAACATTTAAAAATCGCTCTAGCGGTCACAATTTCCCATGTTTCACAACGAAACTCAGTGTATCCTATTAAAATAAACAGAGATAGGTATTGTCAAAAAATGAGCGAAATCCGACAATCAGAAGTGGAGGTTTACCTGAAATCCGAAATTAAAAACTGGCTAGCAACCGCCATGTTTGATTCGTCTCAGCGTATACCATACAATTTAATTGGCCTTTAATATTTAATGTATTTAGGCGTAGCAACGCACGCCGGGTATTAGCTAGTAAATATATCCATCCATAGTAATTCTGCCCGAGGGCAGGTCCTTCACTGCAATCATAGCATTTCCATGTTATGCTTTGCAGCTTTAATAGGGAATTGTGGGTGTGGTAGCTCCCCGTTGCTTTCCACACCGGTGAAAGGTGATGATGATGGCTATATGATTTCGGGGACCGTTTGGGCCTTAAAGTTTTCCTGACATTTGTCTTACAGGTGAGGAAAAACCTCACCCAGAAAAAAAAAATTGTCCCGACCGGGGATCGAACCCGGGCCCGCTGTGTGACAAGGCACCTCGAGACCACAGCGGTGGACTCAATATAATCTGTACGTTTTTAGTATAAAGTAGAATTTTTTGTGTCAATTAAGCTTAAGTTAGAAGCATATAAAAATATAATAAAACCAGTGTATGGATCAGAAACCTGGTCATTAAAAAAATAAAAACCTACTCAACACTAGTAAAATGAAAGTCCTCAGGAGAGTGTTTGGTGCAGTATGTATTCAAGGTGAATGGAGAATAAAAACAAATAGTGAAATTGGAACAACTTTACAAAGCCCCAGCAATAGTAGCTGACATCAAAGCTCACCGATTAGGATGGTTAGGACATGTGGAAAGTATAGAAAATCATAGAGTTCAAAATCTATCTATCTTCGGGTTTTTACAGCTGCTGCCGTCTTCCCGTGCCAAACCTCCAAAGTCTTGGGCATCTTCGATGCTTAGCCCTCTAGCTTGCATTACTGTCTTCATGTTTTCCTTCCACGTTAACCTTGGTCTCCCTCTTTTCTTCTTTCTGTTCGGATGCCATTCATATAGTTGCTTTGGCCATCGCTCATCTTCCATTCTTAAGACATGTCCTAACCACTTTAATTCCTTCTCCTCAATTCTTTCAATTATGCTTTCTTCTGCTTCCATTATGTTTCTAATTTCCTTATTTGTGACATGTTCTAATTTAGACTTTCTGGCACCTCATAGAGTTCAAAATAAAAATTTAATACCAAACCAGAAGGAATCAGATCGATCGGACGCCCGAGAAATACAAAGTAAAGTAGAAAATTTGTAACAGACCTATTTATGACGTCAATAATTTTTGCATCCTTGATTGTTTTTTCGTTCATTTGCATTTTTATACTCGTTTGAAAAATATTTCATGAGCAGATTGACGTCAATCGCAAATGTTATGACCTTGCTGTTATGAGAATCTAACAGTTCAGCTCGATTAATTAAACAGGCTTGTGAAGGTTATTTTCTATATTTATCAGATTTCTGGCATAGGGGAAGATCGCCCTATATCGGACCTAATTTCAGTTTTGTCGAATTCGGAAGCAATGTAGATATCAAAATTGTATCCTAAAAATATTTTTTTAAATGTTTATAAATCCTACTTACTAAGCATAAAAAATGACAAATGACGATGGTATATATATATATATATATATATATATATATATATATATATATATAAAACTTTGGCAGATACTGCATGAAGAACATATACACTCACATGTAATACGAGCCATACAAAGCTTATATCAAAATTCTAAAATCAAAATTAAATTACCAGATGGAGAAATAACAGAACACATAAACACAGGCAAAGGTGTTCGACAAGGATGTGGACTATCTCCACTCTTATTTAATATATATATTAACAGAATAGTGCAAGAATGGAAACAAACAGTAAACAGTGGAATTTCAATAACTAGGAATAAAATAATTCAAACAATATTATATGCTGATGATCAAATAATATTATCAGATTCCGAAGATAGCTTACAAATAGCAGCATATCAATTATTCAAAATTGCCAGCAAATATAATATGAAAATTTCCACATCAAAATCCAAAACAATGGCAATGTGTGGAAAAAACATACAACGGGTGAAAATTGAGATTGATGGAAAAATTATAGAACAAGTGTCAGATTTCTCTTACTTAGGAAGTATATTTGCAGAGTATAAGAGTGACATTGATTCAAAATTACAAAAATATAATAAAATGAATGGGGTAATACGAAGACATTTTGGTAAACAGATGAGGACAGAGACAAAACTAAGATTACATAACGTCACATCAAAAGCTGCTCTAAAATACGGAAGTGAAATTTGGATTTTAAATAAAAGAAACTCTCATAAACTTCAAGTAAGCCAAATGCGCTTCTTACGATCATTGTTAGGAGTTAATAGACTGGATCACCAAAGGAACACTACTATCAGAGGAAAACTTGGAGTAGCAAGTTTAAATGAAGATATCCAAAGATACCAACAAGAATGGAAAAATCATCTGAGAAGAATGGCAAGAAATAGACTTCCAAAATTGGCATTCCAATATACCCCAACTGGACATAGGGACCAAGGAAGACCAAAACATCGGTGGAAAGATCAAGACCATCTTCGCTAGGTTTACCGTACAGGCCACATGGCCTAAAACGAATTTGTTCATGATGAATGATGTGATATATATATATATATATATATATATATATATTCTGTCCTAGGGCAGTTCTTTCACTGCAATCATAGCATTTGCAGCTTTACTAGGGAATTGTAGGTGTGGTAGCTTCCCGTTGCTTTCCACACCGGTCAAGGACGATGATGATGATGGCCAGATGATGTTCGGGGACCATTTGGGCCTCAAAGCTTCCTGGCATTTGTTTTACAGGTGAGGAAAAACGCCGAAAAAAAAAATCAGCCAGGAAGCTTGTCCCGACCGGGAATCAAACCCGGGCCCGCTGCATGACAAGGCAGCGCGCTACCTCGAGATTACAGTGGTGGACACATACACATATATATATATTTATTTATTTATTTATTTATTTATTTATTTCTGCCGTGTGATTCAGAAATATGGCTATACGTTTGATCGCATTTTGTGACGAAAATATTATTATGAAAGGAAATATGATTTTATCATTGGAAAGGGAATCCTTCAAATTACAACAATAGACAACACTAAGCAAGTCACTTTATTGCTTCAAACTGCTCGCCATTTGCATCCAAGCATAATTGGCAACGCTTTAGGAAGTCATTCATTGCGTTATGATACATGTTTAGAGGAATAGCTCTATTTTCTTCCTCAATCACTAATTTCAGCATGTCGACGTCTTGATGTTTCCGGGCATAAACCTTCTCCTTCAAATAACCCCACAACCAATAGTCACATGCTGTGAGGTCAGGGGAACGGGCTGGCCATTCAATGGAGCCTCTTCTTCCCACCCACCTGTTTTGCAAATGATCATCCAAAATTTCCCTCACCGCAATTGCATAGTGAGGAGGCGCACCATCCTGTTGGAATAAACATTGTTCATGTTCAGCACTTTTGCATTACCGGCAGGACAATTTGTCTAGTGACTTTGCCGCATCTTAAACCTGTCTCTTCAATAACATTAGGATTCTCTTTACCATAATAGTAACAATTGTGTCGATTAACACGTCCGTTCACATGGAAAACAGCTTCATCAGAAAAGTGCAATTTTCTGTACTAATGTTCGTCGTTTGCTGATTCCCTTACACAAATTCACAAAATTCCATCCGCCTGTCAGGGTCGTCTTCATTAAGTTCGTGGACACGAATCTGTTTTTTAGGGTTGGTACTTCTTACGCTTCAAAACACGACACACACTCGATTGACTGATATGAAGCTCACGTGCAGCTTGGGGGGTTGATTTTTGTGGGCTAGCGTCGAACGCCTCCACAATTCTCTTCGTTGTTTCTGCATCCGTGCTAATGCGAGGCATTCTAGGAGGTTTGATTTTCTGCATCCTTCCCGTTTCCAGCAGTAGTTTTCTCCACTTCCCCACAGTCGACGGCTTCAATGCTACGTTAAACTCACGTCTTGCCCGTCTTGCGGCCTCACGATCATTAAGCATACGTTATTGTCCATACAGCAATCGTAAATTTGCTGTTGCATATTCAACGCCATTTTGACTAATGACGTAAGTTCTACACTGTTTTGTTTTATTCCATTGTTGTAATTTGAATAATTGTATTTCCAACGGTAATTTCATATTTCCTGTAATGGTAATATTTTCATCACACAACGCGATCAAACATTTAGCCATATTTATGATTCACCCCGTATAAAGCACTTTCAACGCTCTATACAATTTTTTTGTTTTCTCGCAATGACACTTGGTGTATGCGATTTAGTTATTCAAAAATTAAACATAGACCCTACTCTAAATGAATGTAAATACTTAATTATTGTATTGTAAGCTAAACCTTAGCATACAGGTAGGTGAAATAGGGTTCGATTTATTGGAGGTTCAATAAAATAATAATAATAATATATTCCTCTAGTCCACCGCTTTGGTCTCGGGATAGCGTCGCTGCCTCTTATGCAGCGGGCTCGGCTTCGATCCCCGGTCGGGACAAGTTTCCTGGATGATGGTTTTTCGAGGTTTTTTCCTCACTTGTTGTCAAGAAATTTTAAGGTCCAAACGCTCACCGAATATTATCTGGCTATTATATTCGCCATGTCCACTGCTGTGGTCTCGAGGTAGCGTGCTGCCTTGTCACGCAGCGGGCTCGGGTTCGATCCCCGGTCGGGGCAATTTTTCTGGGTGAGGTTTTTATCGGGGTTTTTCCTCACCTTGTAAGACAAATGTCAAGAAAACTTCAAGGCCCAAACGGTCCCCGAAATCATATGGCCATCATCATCATCATCCTTCTCATCATCATCATCCTTCACCGGTGTGGAAAGCAACGGGAACCTACCACACCTACAATTCCCTAGCAAAGCTGCAAGCGTAGCATGAAAATGCCATGATTGCAGTGAAGGACCTGCCTTCGGGCAGAATTACTATGGATGGATGGATATTCGCCATGTTTGTTGTGGATGATGTGTTTCGACTTTATGTTGTGTTGTCTTGGAGAAGGCCTTGACATTGAACTGATCATTCATTCGGGGAGGGTCTCCTTGCCTTTGTGTGGTCAGAAAACTATATTGTGATTCTTAGTTTAAAATACCTGTGCAATTGTAAGGTCGTGTGGCACTTAAAAGGTAGACTTACGTGTAAGGTTCTCACCTTCTCTGAAGCACAAACATACGAAAGCCGAATTTTTATTCATAAAGTTGTTCATTTTATTTCATTAGGTGGGAAAATGGGCAAGTTAGTGTACACCACATTGGTTTACAGTTTATTGGATAATCTGGCGCCCACAAGGATAAGTTGGCAATCGGTATTCTGTTTGAACTGTGACAATGTAGGTTTTCACATGTCGCGAGTGATTTCCAAATCATCGATAAATTCACGAGTCACGAAGTGACAACTGAATTTATCTAGAGAATTTGGAAATCAAGAGTGGCATTTGTTAGGACTATTTAACGAATAAAATTAAGCTGTTTATTCACAAATCATTATTTAACTATAGTTAATTTACGTCGATGTTTAAAAACAAATCAGAAATGCATGGTTATGTTTCATTTGTTTATCAACTGCAACTTGATCATATTATTTATTGTCAAATAGGATCGCAATATTGTAAGAATGCACCCTAGTGGAGAAAACATGAAACACGTCAAACTGTATATTATAACTTTATAATCAACGTTATAGGTTATTAATTATTTTTTTTAGTAAACAACTGAGTAAAGTCATTATTTAAAAACGCAATTATTGAACACACAATTATCAGATGTGTAGTTCGAAGGAATCTGTTCATTATATACTACATTCAATGTATTTGTTGGAGAGTCAGTCACTGCAAAATAATTTTTGGCCTGTTCAGAATATTAAAAAGAGAAGTTTTCTTTATCGCAAAAACAGGAGATGATAGAGAGAATTCGATAAATAGCGAGGTAAAACACAAATGCCATTGGTCATAAAACAAGATTCATTGAAACGTGATTGGTCATTAACTCCCATTTAGAGCATGAGTTAAATATATCGATAGTTATTTTAAAATATTTATATATTTAATGTAAACGGCGATGTTTGAAAACAAATGAGAAGCGATAGGTACGCTTCATCTGCTTCTTTTGTTTATCACTGCAACCAGATCATACTATTTATTGCCAAATGAACGCAATATTGTAACAATGCTCTCTAGTGGAGAAAAAATGAAACACACCAAACTGTATATTAATTCATTTCTGATGTCGTATGATGTAAATATGACAATTATATTTTTCTGGATTATTACCTGGGAAAAAATACATTTAAGAAAGTGCTGACAGTGATTTCTTTTTTTGGTGGTATAATCAATTGCTACAAATGTTTTTATATTAATTCCAGAATGCTACATGTGTTGACATTCATTCACTACATATACAATCTGGTAGCCGTATTTCTCATGGGTTCAGTCACTGCAAAATAATGGTCAGACCTGTTCAGAATATTAAAAAGGAGGAGCTTTCTTTAATATGGTAATTATAACACTGATAAATATTTCGTGAAACACGACTCTGATTGGTTGTAAAACAGAAATCATTGAAATGTGATTGGTCATTGACTCCCATTTGGGGCATGAGTTAAATAGTCTTTATAATTCTTTTAATTGATTCATAAGAAAATGCATTTGTTACTTTGTACTTAATTTTAATTTCATAATATTAAAATCACTCTTACTTACTTACTCACTAGCACTATCAAACCCGTAGGTTCATGGCCGCGCAGACATAAGCTCTCCATACATCCCTATCCTGAGCTAATGCTTTCCAATCATTCCTTGTATAATCTACTTCCATCAAATCATAGTTAATGTTGTTCTCCCGCCTCATTCTTGGTCTACCAACCGGGCGTTTTCACTCCGGCTTTCCTACAAGAAGCTTGCATGCAAGTCTTTCAGTCCCCTTACGTGTAACATGTCCTGCCCATCGCAGTCGACGAGACTTAACTGTTCTTATTATAAATCACTCTTACATACACAAAGAATTAATGCAGTGGAGAATTATATAAACACAGTAAAAATCCCTTAATCGCGGTTCCCTTATTCGCGTGTTAAAAATTTGCGACATAGTTCCTGTATTCGAGGCTAAAAATCTCTTTATTCGCGGATCCAGTCGGTACATTAGAAGGATTAGTGACCTTTATTAACGCATCGGTAACTTTTTTTTTACTGCAGGCACGTTCGAAGGCAGCTTTATACAAGTACCGATTCAAACCAAATGGACAAATTATCAAAATAAAACAAGCCTTATTGTCGTCGTTAAAAGCCGCCGCCGTAATTCACGTGCCGCTATGTCCTTTGATAAAAGCTGTCCTTCGTCACAATCGATGTCTTATTATTTAAACTTGTCATTCGTTGCAATAATTTTGATTGAATAACACGTGTATCTTCTGCTTTGTTGCCAATTTATAATGTAGAGTAAAAGGAAAGAAAATTAGTTCCGAAACGAAAAAAAAGTAGTGTTGCCACTTAAAGTAAAAACAGAAATGCTTGACTGCTTACGCGTTGGCGAGTCGTTTGCATCTATATCACGCTGTTTCAATGTTAATGAATCAACTGAACGATTCATCAAGAAATCCGAAGACCAAATAAGGAATTCTATCGCTGAATTCACAGCTGAATATCAATTTGAATTTAAAGACCTTTTGCGCTGCAAAACAGAAAAAAAAACTAACTTCTTTAAGTCCTTGCCTAAGCCTGACAGTAATAATTAATAGAAATTGTTCAGAATCACTCATTAATTGATTTTATTTTATAATTTTTATTTTATTTTGGAACCGTGGAAAGTATCCTGTATAATAATAATTAATAATAATAATAATAATAATAATAACAATAAATTGGTAAGAGGCACTCGAAAGAGCATTAAGTTATAAGTTTATGAGTTGGGTCAGTGATCCTGTCCATATTCTGCATTGTTTGTAATGGTATCGCTCACACTTTTGGTCGCATATCTTGCATTCACACGAATCACTCGGTTGGTGGAATTTTGTATTTTTTCACATTTTGTGATGATATCCGTGTGTTGCTAAACCTATGATTCTGTGCTTTTGTGGTTGGTTACTTCCAGTCCACTCTCTGTTTACCATGGCATCTGTTCCGTAGAAATCTTCGTCGATCTCTTTTTCTCTCTGTTTCTTTTTTTCGATGACTTTCTTATATGGCTCCGTTGCTGGCAGTAGTATCCTTTGCCTCAGGTCCTCTAGGAAGAAGGTTTCTCTGGCTAGCATATAGTCCATTCTATTTGGTGTGTATTTGCTTGCACCTAATGCCTTTTTGATGAATCTTGGTTTTACTTTTTCTAACCTCTCCAAATCGCTGGTCGATAGTTTCTCCCATATCAGTTCTATCCCGTAGGTGACGATCGGGGTGATCACTGATGCGAATAATTTCATGGCTGTGACTAATTTTAACGATGTGATGTCTTTGATACTGCACATAGCTCTTATAGCTGCTGCTGCTCTCTCCTGCACATGTGCGCTGAAAGACTTTGTTGTTGGCTGCAGTGTTATGCCTAAATATATGAATTTGTTGACCATTCTTATCGGTTCTTCTCCTAGTTTTAGATTATCACTTGCCGCTGTTCTTCCTTCTTTCTTGAAAACCATTTGTATGGTCTTGTTTCTGTTTATCTTGAACTCATTTTCCATAGCCCATCGTTGTATCCCATCTATGCCGTTTTGCAATTCTTCTTTGTTTTCAGCCCCAATGGTCATGTCGTCCGCATACATTACCAGCGTGGTCCCGTTCGTTCTTTCCCAATGTCAGCCGTCATTATGTTAAATAGTAGCGGGTTCATGGGGTCTCCTTGCAGTATCCCATTAGTTTGCATAACCTCGTCTGATGCCGCAACCTCATCTGTTATTTGTAACCAGTTTCGCCTCATTATGTCGTGTACTATTCTAACAATGGGGTGCTCGTTTCCAATCATGTCCCTCATCTTCGTGAGTAGTTTTGTTCTGTTTATGTAATTGAACGCTTTTTCATAATCTATGAAGACCACGTAGTATTTCCCTTTCGGTCTGTTGAGGGCTGCTTCTATCTCATATAATAATGTGGATGCTGCTTGCAGAGTGGATTTTCCTTTCTGGGATGTTTAATTTTGTGATGTCCATCAATCTGTTTGTAAGTATCTTCATAAAGATTTTGAACAGGGTGTTCTCCAGTGCAACGCCTCTGTATGAGTTCATGTCTCCCGTGCTTCCTTTACCTTTATACAGCATTTTCAGGGTAGCCCTTCTCCATTGTTCTGGTATGGTTCTCGTCTCTAGGCATTTGTTAAACAGTTCTTTCCATATTGATATTAGCACGTCAGCTGATGCCTTTAGGTGTTCGTATGCTACTTGATCCGGTCCTGTGGCTTTTTTTATTTTTGCTTCTTTCACGTATTTGTTTATTTCATCCTCTGTGATTTCAATTTCCAGATTCAGGGTTCTTGGGTTCCTGGTAGTATTGGCTTCGTAAGCTTCTGTTCCGTTTCCTTCATTCAGTATTTTTGTGAAGTGGTTTTCCCAATCATCTATCGGTATTTCTTTCATCACTCCTCTGGGTTTCCTCCTTAAGACCAGGAAAGGGTCCTTTTCTGCTTCTTCGGCTAGCTGTTGGGCTTTCATTTCTATGTAATTGTTTTTCTTGTATTTTATTATGTTTTTGTACTGTTTTCTTTTCTGGGCGTATCGTTCCAGGTCTTCTTGATTTTTGGATTCCTTTGCTTTGTTTAGTGCTTTTAGTGTTTCCTTCCGTTCTGTGTAGCACATCCTGTCGAACCACGGTTGTGCTCTTCTTTTTTTCCAAGGCTTTTTAAAAAAAATGTCAAAATATTCGAAATTTCAAAAATTGCAAAAATACTATGTAGAGGGTGTGCCCGGGATTTATAATGCAAAAAAATCCGGTCTAAATCCAAAATTTCAAAATTCAGTTTTCCAAGGCGATAGTCTTGGTGTTTTTCCAAAGAATGTCAAAATTTTCTAAATTTCAAAAACTGCAAAAATACTATCTAGAGGGAGTGTCCGGGATTTAGTATACAAGAAATCCGGTCTAAATCCAAAATTTCAGAATCGAGTCTTGGTGTTTTTCCAAAATTGTAAAAATTTTCGAAATTTCAAAAAATGCAAAAATACTATCTAGAGGGTGTGTCCGGTATTTATAATGCAAAAATTTCGGTCTAAAACCTAAATTTCAAAATTGAGTTCTCCAAGTCTTGGTGTTTTTCCAAAAAATGTCAAAATTTTCGAAATTTCAAAAACCATCTAGAGGGAGTGTCCGGGATTTATAATGCAAAAAAATCCGGTCTAAATCCAAAATTTCAAAATTCAGTTTTCCAAGGCGATAGTCTTGGTGTTTTTCCAAAAATGTAAAAATTATCGAAATTTCAAAAACTGCAAAAATACTATCTAGAGGGTGTGTCCGGTATTTATAATGCAAAAAATCCGGTCTAAATCCAAAATTTCAGAATCGAGTTTTCCAAGGCTATATTCTTGGCGTTTTTCCAAAAAATGTCAAAATTTTCGAAATTTCAAAAACTGCAAAAATACTATCTAGAGGGTTTGTCCGGGATTTATAATGCAAAAAATCCGATCTAAATCCAAAATTTCAGAATCGAGTTTTCGAAGGCTATATTCTTGGCGTTTTTCCCAAAAAATGTCAAAATTTTCGAAATTTCAAAAACTGCAAAAATAATATCTAGAGGGTTTGTCCGGGATTTATAATGCAAAAAATCCGATCTAAATCCAACATTTTAAATTTGAGTTTTCCAAGGCTATATTCTTGGCGTTTTTCCAAAAAATGTCAAAATTTTCTAAATTTCAAAAACTGCAAAAATACTATCTAGAGGGTTTGTCCGGGATTTATAATGCAAAAAATCCGATCTAAATCCAAAATTTCAGAATCGAGTTTTCCAAGGCTATATTCTTGGCGTTTTTCCAAAAAATGTCAAAATTTTCGAAATTTCAAAAACTGCAAAAATACTATCTAGAGGGTTTGTCCGGGATTTATAATGCAAAAAATCCGATCTAAATCCAAAATTTCAGAATCGAGTTTTCGAAGGCTATATTCTTGGCGTTTTTTCCCAAAAAATGTCAAAATTTTCGAAATTTCAAAAACTGCAAAAATAATATCTAGAGGGTTTGTCCGGGATTTATAATGCAAAAAATCCGATCTAAATCCAACATTTTAAATTTGAGTTTTCCAAGGCTATATTCTTGGCGTTTTTCCAAAAAATGTCAAAATTTTCGAAATTTCAAAAACTGCAAAAATAATATCTAGAAGGTCTTTCAGGGATTCATAATGCAAAAAATCCGGTCTAAATCCAAAATTTCAGAATCGAGTTTTCCAAGGCTATAGTCTTGGCGTTTTTCCAAAAAAATTCAAAATTTTCGAAATTTCAAAAACTGCAAAAATACTATCCAGAGGCTGTGTCCGGTATTTACAATGCAAAAATTTCGGTCTAAAACCAAAATTTCAAAATTGATTTTTCCAAGGCTATATTCTTGGCGTTTTTCCAAAAAATGTCAAAATTTTCGAAATTTCAAAAACTGCAAAAATACTATCTAGAGGGTTTGTCAGGGATTTATAATGCAAAAAATCAGGTCTAAATCAAAAATTGAGTTTTCCAAGGCTATATTCTTGGCGTTTTTCCAAAAAATGTCAAAATTTTCGAAATTTCAAAAACTGCAAAAATACTATCTAGAGAGTTTGTCCGTTATTTATAATGCAAAAAACCTGGTCTAAATCCAAAATTTCAAAATTGAGTTTTCCAACGCTATATTCTTGGCGTTTTTCCAAAAAATGTCAAAATTTTCGAAATTTCAAAAACTGCAAAAATATTATCTAGAGGGTTTGTCCGGGATTTATAATGCAAAAAATCCGGTCTAAATCCAAAATTTAACAATCGAGTTTTCCAAGGCTATATTCTTTGCGTATTTCCAAAAAATGTCAAAATTTTCGAAATTTCAAAAACTGCAAAAATACTATCTAGAGAGTTTGTCCGGGATTTATAATGCAAAAAATCCGGTCTAAATCCAACATTTCAGAATCGAGTTTTCCAAGGCTATAGTCATGGCGTTTTTTTCCAAAAATGTCAAAATTTTCGAAATTTCAAAAACTGCAAAAATACTATCTAGAGGGTGTGTCCGGGATTTATAATGCAAAAAATCCGGTCTAAATCCAAAATTTCAAAATCGAGTTTTCCAAGGCTATATTCTTGGCGTTTTTCCAAAAATGTCAAAATTTTCGAAATTTCAAAAACTGCAAAAATACTATCTAGAGGGTGTGTCCGGGATTTATATTGCAAAAAATCCGGTCTAAATCCAAAATTTCAAAATTGAGTTTTCCAAGGCTATATTCTTGGCGTTTTTCCAAAAAATGTCAAAATTTTCGAAATTTCAAAAACTGCAAAAATGCTATGTAGAGGCTGTGTCCGGGATTTATAATGCAACAAATCCGGTCTAAATCCAAAATTTTCAAATTGAGTTTTCCAAGGCTATATTCTTGGCGTTTTGTTTTCCAAAAAAGTCAAATTTTCCGAAATTTTCAAAAACTGCACAACAATACTATCTAGAGGGTTTGTCCGGGATTTATAATGCAAAAAATCCGGTCCTAAACCAAAATTTCAAAATCGAGTTTTCCAAGGCTATAGTCTTGGCGTTTTTCCAAAAAATGTCAAAATTTTCTAAATTTCAAAAACTGCAAAATACTATCTAGAGAGTTTGTCCGGGATTTATAATGCAAAAAATCCGGTCTAAATCCAAAATTTCAAAATTGAGTTTTCCAAGGCTATATTCTTGGCGTTTTTCCAAAAAATGTCAAAATTTTCGAAATTTCAAAAACTGCAAAAATACTATCTAGAGAGTGTGTCCGGGATGTATAATGCAAAAAATCCGGTCTAAATCCAAAATTTCAAAATCGAGTTTTCCAAGGCTATAGTCTTGGCGTTTTTTTCCAAAAAATGTCAAAATTTTTCGAAATTTCAAAACTGCAAAAAAGCAATCTAGAGGGCGTGTCCGGGATTTATAATGCAAAAAAATCCGATCTAAATCCAAAATTCAAAATTGAGTTTTCCAAGGCTATATTCTTGGCGTTTTTTCCAAAAAAATGTCAAAATTTTCGAAATTTCAAAAACTGCAAAAATACTATCTAGAGGGTGTGTCCGGGATTTATAATGCAAAAAATCCGGTCTAAATCCAAAATTTCGAAATTGAGTTTTCCAAGGCTATATACTTGGTGTTTTTCCAAAAAAATGTAAAAATTTTCGAAATTTCAAAAACTGCAAAAATACTATCTAGAGGGTTTGTCCGTTATTTATAATGCAAAAAATCCGGTCTAAATCCAAAATTTCAGAAATCGAGTTTTCCAAGGCTATATTCTTGGCGTTTTTCCAAAAAATGTCAAAATTTTCGAAATTTCAAAAACTGCAAAAATACTATCTAGAGGGTTTTCCGGGATTTAAATGCAAAAAAACCGATCTAAATCCAAAATTTCATAATCCGGTTTTTCGCAGGCTAATTCTTGGCGTTTTTTTTCCCCAAAAA